>JADLZK010000062.1:0-153166 GCA_015847255.1 Hyparrhenia diplandra
GCTTTACAATACATAGAGCCATAGCTAGAGAAAGAATGTGGTGCTAGTGATAATATAACGCTCTAATGGTACTTTAGAAATGGCAATATTTGTATTGTCATGTCCATTAAAACTTCGAGAGGAAAGCTTAGGGCACGATGTGCTCACCTATGAGCGTAACCTAGATGGTTCTTAGGAGCCAGGCCTCCACTAGTCGGGTTGAACATATGTGAGGAGGCAACACTGGTCGACTCGGGTTTGTTTCGAGGATGATTTATTACAAGTTTTATCCTTGAGCTAACTCATATTTGCTTTACAACACGCGTGCAATACACATATAGTGTGAGGCTTTAGGGCGTGATTGGTGCCCTTACCTAGCGGTCACGGCGGTGTACGTGAGAAACCGGTGTTTGGTGTCACGCAGGGAGGGGGGTCTGCCGCGATAAAAGCGCCTTTGCGAGGCCTAGCTTCGGGAGGAACACAACTAGCCTCCGTTTTGCTAGGGCTTTGGTTGCGACTATCGCGCTACACACGCTCACGGGGCAAAGTCGTGTTAACGCTTGCATTTTTAGGTGCTTCATCTACGGAGAACCAAGGCGTGTTTGGAACCACGCCTATGGCCAGCAGTCTGGTCAAACCATACAAGTGACAATGTTTGATGCTTGTGTGTGTACATGCGAGCTAAAAGTTAGGGCATGTTTGTTTACCTTGCACAAGCATATGGTGGCCTTACTCACGGTGTTCTTAGCGGCACTTGTCGTTGACATTTCATGGCGGGTTATGGGCATGAGCTACCCGGCGGCGGTAACAAGCGCCATGGCCATCACCGGGGCGATGGGGCGACATGAGGTGGAGCTTTCGGAGAAGAGTTCGGGCGCCCTCACTTTGGACATCGCGGCCCGCGGCCATCGGCCGGCTCTTCGGGAGCATGTGGGGCGCCTCTGCGTCTCGGTTGCGAGCCTTGGCTTTCCTCGTGTGCTCCTACATTGGCGCTACACCATCGTCCCGAGATGGGCGGCGTGGTACACCCATGGAGTAGCCGCCCGCCGACCATGGAGGAGGTGGGGGTGGGCGCCATGAAGGATGTCGGCCCGGAATAGAGTAGGCGAGATGATAGGAAGGTGGCCGCTTGCTCCATTCGGCCTTAACCGAAAAAAAAAAAAAAAAAACGGCCCCATCGTTTTTTCCGGAGGCGACCCAAGCGTTTTAACCTCCGTCCATATCGGTTTGCACTCATAGGTGAGCTAACAACCTAAACATAGTAGGTTGCAACCTGTTAGCTTCGAGCGGCCGTTATTAAACACGCCCCAAACTTACATCTCGGCCGTGACCGGGACAGGATGAATTGCATTGCAGCGATCAACCACACAAGCAAATCTTGAGGAGGCCAGTTTGGAAGAGATTCGCACATTCGCGTTGAGTCTTCCAAACTTTCGTGGAATCTGTTCGCACTTTCTTAGCCAGGCCGCTTGGCTAGCTCGTCGCCGTCGGCCAGCCAACCAAATAGCGTGACTACTGTTGCATTGCAATCCGGCTCCGGCGAGCCAATCACGTCATATCCATGCCGTTATCCACCTCAGCGCCCATTCCACCAATCTAGCGCGCCACCGCCACCGCCTTATCCACCTCACCAACCCAACCACCGGCGCCTCGTCTCTTCGACTCTTCCCTCTCTTCTCCCCCGCTCTACAAAGTCAAACCCTACCCCACCCCAACCCCCATCCCCCACCACCACAGCCACATGGCGGCGGCGCTCGCCTCCTCCGCTGCTGCTGCTGCCGCCCGTCGCTGCCGCCCCTACCGACCCGCGGCCGCCGCTCCGTCGCCCGCTGCGCGCTCTCTCCGGAGGAGAGGTCAGATTCATGGGCTCCAGCTGCATTTCTTATTAGTATTTCTCTTCTTGTGTGGTGGGTCTGTGTGAAACTGCTGGGATATTTTCCTTCAAAAGAACTGATGGGATATATATAGCTTCGATGGCTGTTTAGCAATGTGGCTCGTTCGTTGGTACCGCATTGCAACTTCGGTCAGGCAGGTGAAGCATGCCGGTGCCTAGCAAATGCTGCCTCGCTGATCCCGGCTGTTAATTGAAACCATGATCTCAACTGGTGAAGAATATTTTGTAGTTGATTGAAGCTGTAAACTGGTGACGATTTTTTATGTCCGTTAGTAGGAATATGGGTAACAAGTTTCAGAACTTTTATCAGGATATAAAAGGGGGCAGGGTTTGCTCAATGTTGTGGTTCATAATTCTAGAAACTATTTGTGACATTGTGGTTGAGCAGTCAGTGAAAAGATGTGAGTTGTGTGTAATCAATGGAAATTTGATGTGACACCTGTCACGAAAATAGTAGGTGGGGAAAAAAAATCATGAAATGCAAAAGTAGTCTAGTGTCAAGTCCTGAGAATTCCCATGATTGAAATGGTGCTGTGTGTGATAAAGGAAAACTATATCAGCCTTGAGTTTTGCTCAAATATTTGAAGCTGAAAGATTAGACTACTGTAGTTTTTTTTATTCATGCACTTCAACTTTTTTATGCATAAACACTGCTGCATATTTTCCAAAGTTATTTTCATTACTCGTACATTAATAACCATCTAAAGTTTTTCCTTACTACCTTGCAGAAAAAAACTCCTTCAGCTGGAAAGAGTGTGCAATTTCTGTTGCATTGTCAGTTGGACTAATCAGCGGTGCACCAACGTTTGGGCCACCGGCGTATGCTTCTCCTCTTCAACCTGTTCTTCCAGATGTGTCTGTTCTTATCTCTGGGCCTCCCATTAAAGATCCAGGTGCTTTATTGAGATATGCTTTACCGATAGATAATAAAGCTATTCGTGAAGTTCAAAAAGCCACTGGAGGATATCACCGACAACCTCAAGGTTGCTGGTGTTAGAGCCTTGGATTCAGTTGAAAGAGTAAGTCATGATCAGGGTTTATCAGATGATGGAAACTGTATCCATTCCATCCAAGTGTCATCAATTTGATTTACACCTCTTTTGTGGAACTTATGAATTTTCTTTTGAATTCTAGAATGTCAAGCAAGCATCAAGAGCACTGAACAATGGGAAAAGCTTAATTCTTGCTGGTCTTGCTGAACCAAAAAGAGCAAATGGAGAAGAGTTGTTGAATAAATTGGCTGTTGGACTTGAGGAGCTTCAAAGAATTGTGGAAGACAGAAATAGGGATGCAGTAGCTCCAAAGCAGAAAGAGCTTCTCCAGTATGTTGGAGCATTGAGTAAACTTACTCCTTGAAGCAAAACTACCATGTTCTTTTTTTTTTTCATGCCTGTGTAGTGCAAAGCAGCAATAGTTCTAAAACCTATTTCTGGGCGCCACGTGTGAAATTTCTTGCCAGAAAAATTGTGGTGCCTATCAATATAACATTCCTATTCACTGAACGAAAATTCTTACTAAACAAAAATAACTCTCTACTGCTAGAGAACAGAATTGTATCTGCCTCTGAATAGCTGTAAGAACTGTTCTGAAACAGCTCTTCTCATTTTATACCTTGTCATTGACTCTGCAGCTGAGATCTTGCTGGGACATTGCATTTCTGCAGTGTAGAAGAAGACATGGTTGATGGCTTTCGTATATGAAATACCAGAAGAGTACAGCACCATGCCTCTTCTCAAAGGAAGAGCTACCGTGGATATGAAGGTTAAAATTAAGGACAATCCCAACGTAGAAGATTGTGTATTTCGGATAGTTTTGGATGGATATAATGCTCCTGTGACTGCTGGGAACTTCGTAGATCTTGTCGACGGAAATTCTATGATGGCATGGAAATCCAAAGAGGTAATTCAACATTTTCGGTTCTTCCTAACAATCAGTCTCTTTCTTGCACTATCCACCATTTGTTACTATGCTTCGATTTGGTAACCATTAAGTTTTATTAGACGTGAGTTTTATTTGGGGAAGTAGTATATACATTTCTGCAATTCTGAGCCATCACAAGGATGATATTTCCTGGAAATTTCTTGAACATTACATTCATCTAACCATTATAAATGTTCAATGTTTTAGATGATCTAGTATGCCTAGAGGTCAGTGAGCTTTCTCTGAACTGTGTTGGTTCTTATGCAGCTGATGACTTTGTTGTTCAAACTGGAGATCCAGAGGGACCAGCTGAGGGTTTTATTGATCCCAGCACTGGCAAAATTCGTACAGTACCTCTTGAAATAATGGTTGATGGTGATAAGGCTCCTGTATATGGTGAAACACTTGAAGTAAGCAGAAAACATTTTTTCTCTTAACTCTTTCATTTCTTCAGTGCCTCTAATTTTCTTCAGTTGCATTTGAATAAGCCCTTACATCATACGGGTCAATTTGCAGGAACTTGGCCGCTACAAGGCTCAAACAAAGCTTCCTTTTAACGCTTTTGGAACAATGGCTATGGCTAGAGAAGTAAGAGACATGCAGATTGCACATATTAAGCATATGCAGACGATCTGCATAGCATCTAATGTATTCTAACCTGAGATAACTGAATTGCATGACAGGAATTTGATGACAATTCTGCTTCTAGTCAAGTATTTTGGCTCTTTGAAAGAGAGTGAGCTAACACCAAGCAATGCCAATATATTGGATGGGCGGTCGCGGTATTTGGATATGTAACTGAGAATGAGGATTACTTGGCAGATGTCAAAGTTGGGGATGTCATCGAATCAATCCAAGTCGTCTCAGGCTTGGACAACCTTGTCAACCCAAGCTACAAAATTGTAGGATAGCATGTTTGGTATCAGAGTTCTTTATCTGCGTATCTCTGTCTTAAAGTCGATGTAAAAGCACTATAGCATCTAACTTCTCATATCCTTCTCGCTTGTTAATGAGGTTTTGTGTCTTGCGGAATTCAATATTTAATTGAAAGTTCAAAGCTATTGAACTGTTGTCCCATGCCAATGACATGTAGGTTCATAGTGCCAGTGCATTTAACATCACACGTTTAATTGAATATATTTTTCTTTGTTAAAACAGTATGCTTTTTGCTTACACGACTTAGAAATATTTGGAAGGAATGTAACTGTCGTATCTTTGAAGACAAATCGGCTTCGTTAGCGCAAGCTTTCGTGCTAACTAAAGAGGAGATAGCACCCAAGAGACAAATGTCTTGTTTGGGATCACTTATAATATTATTTCTAATATAATAATTGTAGCACTGATTTTTTTTTAATTCCTGATTGTCGATTGTGCTAGTTCAAAGTTCTGAACAGCGATAATCAAAAAAGCGTGTGGTCGTCTATGAACAGCGATAATCAAAAGCGATAAAAACAGAAAATAATCTACGCATTTGGCACACCAAGAATCAGATTATAACCAAAAACAAATATAGCCAAAAGCGTGTGGTCATCTATGGATAACCTGATCTTTTCGTTCTTATCACGTCATAATAATAATACATTATTGTAAAACTCTTTCTAACATGACAATATGACACAACAGTATTCCTGATGATTTTCAAAACCCAATAAAAAAATGAGCGTGATACTTATAGCTTTACCGCCTGCTAACTGCTAAGCGCAAGAACAATAATTGGTTTATAACCAAAGCAAATACTGATTTGAAGGAGAGAAGGGAGAAGAAGCACAGACACTGGTGGGTCCATAGATTAGGGATGTGCTTAGTTGCTCTGGATCACTAGCATTTCGTTGGATGGATCACTAGGATTAGCAAATCCACGAATAGGGAATATACCTCCTGATGCTAGATGTCCGTAAAAATCTCGTGAAAAGAGAACGTAGGATATGGATAAAAAAAAATCTTATAGACAAATAAGAGACTAATATTGTACAGTTGCTAGCAGCTTAGCTAACTAGGAGGGAGGATCCTCCATGTGTTCCCACGGATGTAAAGGAAGAATATAAGACTCTGTTTGGTTCCATGGGTAGGAAATAGGACTAAATGAAACTAAAAATAAGTCCTAGTCTCTTCCAAAAGTATTAAAATAGGGACTAAATGAGACTAAAAATTAGTCTCTAGTCCCTCATGTTTGTTAATTTAGAGATTAAATGAGACTAAAAATTAGTCTACAGTCTCTGAAAACCAAAGAGACCCTAAATGAGTTGAAATGTTACTTCCTCCGTTCAGTTTATTTATCATCGGAGGTTCAGCACTCAGTTACCAATGAGGTTGGCAAATGACACTGTCACTCCTACCTACCAATCATATCTCTACATTTGGATGGACTGCCATCAATGCTATTCACCTCAGCATATTTCTTACAATAAGCAAATCAACACTCATCCACCTTTTTCACGGTTAAACTTGCAGTACAATGTGCGGTGGGTGAGTTTGGGAGGGAAGAAGGGAAGGGAAAAACTCGACAAGGCTTGGTGGTGCGGTATATGCACACAACTATGGCATAGCGGGTGGATAGGGAACCACAAATATTTGGAACACGCTATTGTTGCCCGAACGACATATAAACTGGGATGGAGGGAGTAAATAATAAGAATTGGGAGATGTATATGTAGAGTGCCGGTAATGTAATGTAGCAACATAATATACTATATGTATATACAAAATATTAGCGCAATGTCGGTGACATAGAAATTATAATTCTTGTGCTGGTGAACATCTTGTTCGTTGGATGAGGATGATTTCTATTGTTGACAATATGTGAATTTATTGTGAGAGAAAAAATATTATATTATGACTGATAAAAGCAAATATGGTGTTAATTACGATAAATAGCTAGTGGTATCTTATAGATAGCCGATCACTTTTTGAGAATGACACAAAAGCGACGCTACACTCACCCTTATGAACACACGTACACAAACCCTACTACCCCTATGAGCACATCAGGAAGGATCGGAAGACCGACATCCGGAGATTCCCAAAGTCACCACGGGGCCCGTCGTCGAGGGGAACGTCGCTACCACTTATAATGCATAACGCCAAGAACCATTGAGGCCTGCGTCGTCGGGGAACGCCGTACCACTTATAACGCATAACGGTAAGAACTAGAAAAATCCCGAGGAAAAAGGTCGCGAAAGACCGGGATTTGAACCCCTGGTGGTAGGGTCCCACCGAACTATCTACCATTGGACTTCTGGCCAATTCACGCCGGTCACTTTGCTCTTATTGGACTTGTTCGAGTGTATTACGGTGCAAACTTATCCAAGTCCATCTAGTCATCCGTGCTCAGCGTGGGTCCCACATTGAAGAAAGTACTCGTAAGAAAAAACACACTTCAGGGACTATAATCCTGATCGTGACGCGCAACGCACGCTCGATTTCCATCATAAGGCTGTTGCAGCAATAATACTGAACAATCCAGGGGCAAAACTGCAAAATATGCTCTTCTTTTTTACCTTTCTATTCCTCTCCGGACTTCAACCCTTCCCCTCGTATTCGTCCTCGGCTCACCGCGCGCCTAACCCTAGCTCCTCGATTCCACTCTGCCCGAGCCAAATTGTCGCCCGAATTCGTTTGCTGGGAGCAGTTGCAGCCTCGCCCCCGCCTTCCGTCGCGCGGATTCGGTGCCGCGCCTGGTGATGGACCCGATGGACATCGTGGGCAAGTCCAAGGAGGACGTCTCCCTCCCCAAATGTAAGCTCCCTGGCCTCAGGTTACCCCCGTAGAAGCCGTATTCTGCCGCCTTTTATTTGTTGTGGTGAAATTTGGACGCCATTAGAGGGTGTCGTGTGTGTGGGCGTGTTCTTCTTGCTCTGAATAACCTCGTTAGCTGGGTTTGGTCTGCGTAATCTTGTCAGATGATACGCTAGGAAAGCTGGGGGGTTTTGAAGCGATGCTGTGAGGAAGGTTAGGCCTGTCCTAACTGCTACTCAATTTCTGCGCCAATCCGTATGCAGGATGGTTGTCCTGGGGGGCTTGTGGCGAAGGCTTGAATTTCGTGAGTTGTGGATAGCTAAATCTGGCAGCCTTATTGATTGATGATGATAGTCACGGGTTAGTGGACATTTTTAATTAAAGGGAGTGTAGTGGTGCTACTTGATAACTGATGTTGTTGCCCCTGGTTTCTTGTGTCTGCTAGTGGGGTTCATGTTTTCTTATTGCTAAAAGATTAGGTGGTGCTTTTAAGTCCGTGTGTATAGTCATGTAATGCCTAAACTGTCATGTTAAATGCGTCTTTGGGCTAACCTGGTTGGAGTTATTCGCTCCAGTCCGGTTTTTTAAGGCGTGTGAGAGAGTTTTGGGAAAAGTCCACTACACAGGGTGCAATGTTCCGCTAGGCGGCGGTGGCGGTGGGGGTGGAGTGTCCGGCGGAGGTTTCTGGTGGCGAAGGAGCTTCGGACACGCGGACGGCGGCGAAGCGCGGTTGTCTTGGCGCGCAGAAGAGGAGAGATGCCAGAGAGGGAGAGGAACCTGCGGTGGCGGCTTATGCGGGAGAAGGCAGCGGGCGTCGAGTGCAGGTGTGGCGCGATGAGGGACGGGCATGCGGGCGGGTGCGGCTGGAACCAGGGAGATGGATGGATAAGGTTGGAGTCTGAGTGGGAGATGCGTTGGGCCCTTGCCTCTTGGGCCTTTCTATCTATGTAGGCCAGCCTTTCTATCTATCTATCTATGAGCTGTTTATTTTTTTCTTTAGAAGATAATATCAGTATATTAGTATATATACAAAATGCCTAGAAAAAACGTCTAGGGACTTCTAGGCTAGCCTAGGCTCACCTAGGCTAAGGGTCGTCGCCTAGAATTTCGCCTAGCGCCTAGTGAAACTTTGGCAGGGTTGATGGGGAATCTGATGAGTATTAGCAAGAGTATTAATGTGTCACAGGAGCTTAATTGTTCTTTACATGGCACCATGCAAACTACTGTGATCTAGCACTATATAGTTCATTTATTGGGGGTATGCTTGAGTGCTCTGGACGGATCCAATACAAGGCTTTGACATGGCATGTACAGGACCATTGGAGCTCAGCATTTGGCTCTGGTTTAGTACGATTCTTGGGTTTCCTGGTGCTCCTTGGTATATGGAATTTTAGCCCCTGTGCCTTACAAACATGACTGGATAGACTAGTAACTTAGTATAGTTTTGATTTGATGGTTTCAGATTGGTGAACTATGACACTCTAGTTGTTCGAAATGTTGCATCATGTAATGGTTTGGTTCTTGTTGTGGCTCGGTATATGAAATCTCTTCTGTGAATTGTATGGCTGTTGATGATAACATAGGAAAAGAGGGCTTTGTTTCATAATTTGATATGCTTTTTTATATATATTGTGGATTATACTTGAAATGTTTGATGATCATTATTATATAATAGTTTTAGATTATCTTTTAATTAATGTCATACCATGAAATGTGAACGGAAAATTATATGGAGTTACAACTATGCTAATACGGTGTTTTTGCTAAATTAGTGCTATGCGATTCGAATAAAGTTCCTTGGACCTGGATGCGGCGGATCATCAATTGGTTGTTTAAAATCTTGTACTGATTAAACTTTCTGCTTTGCTTTTTTTAGCAACAATGTTTAAGATAATTAAGGAGATGCTTCCTCCTGATGTACACAGTGGCAAAGAGATGCACAGGATCTTCTTGTTGAATGCTGCGTTGGTAAGACATCTGAGTGCTGTACAGTATAAACAACTATAGTATCATCCATCATATGGTACAACTTGTATGCCTAACTATGCAAGAATCACTACCTGAACAATATGGTTCTGCACATGTATCTACAGTGTGGCATGAGGAGTTGTCCTTTATGAAATACCATTTTGGAGCACTGAGCTTTCTGGTTGTAGTTTAGAAGACAACGAGGTGTCAGCATTAAAAATACACTGCACAGTGCTGACTGTAGTAACATATAACATATATATATATATATATGGTTGTCTGTTTGATTGTCTGGGAGCTTTCAATCTTGCATAATCATATTGTGAAGGATAATAGATAATTAAACATGTTTTTTAGAAGCATAGCATAGGTAAAAATTGCAAGTTTATATCATACCATATCCTGTCTACATGAGAAAGCCAATGTACTCCTACCATATTCAGTTCATTACTCATTAATGAAGTAACTACATAGCTTGTTCTGTTTAAATAGTTTATGCTTGTATGGATATCTCTCACTCTCACAGCCTTACTTTCAACCAAAAAAAATCTTCATAAACATAGAGTTTGGTCTCTCTTTTTCTAATCTAACTTCATGTAAAACCAATCTTCAGAGTTCATCAATCTCCTTTCGTCTGAATCCAATGAAGTGTGCAGCAGAGAAGAGAAGAAAACGATTGCTCCTGAGCATGTTCTTAAGGCTCTAAGTGTTAGTATTTTCTCCTTCCATATGTTTTCATGTTTGATTTCTCAAAGAATAATTTGTTGTAAACACAGGGTTAGGTATCCTTGATGGTTTAGGGGTTTCTTGGTGAATGTTCATTATTTGGCTTTAATTTTGTGTAGACATGCTTTTGTAGATTTTTTGCAAGCTGGATGTTTGTTTAATATAGAAGCACATCATCTTTATCATTCAATTTTCTGCAAAATCTGTGTAAATATAATATATACTTGGAGATAGTGTGTAAGAGAAGCATATCAGTGATTAGCACAATTTAGAAGGTGATATTTTCATCTAATCTGGTATAATATCCCATAACAAAATTTCGATTTCAACAAAATATTTGGGTATTGTTATATGTAATATGTGGAGATGCATGCTATCTTTGTATATACTCCTTCCCAGAATGAATCAATTTGAGTTATCCTAAGGGAAACTACCTTAGGTGTGACCATCTTTATTATGAAGAGATACCAGTATTTGAGCAATAAAGAAATACACTGAAAAAATATTGCATGGTCTATCTAATTGTATATTAAATTTGTTGTCATAAATATCGGTACTCTTTCCCATAAATTTGGTCAAACTTGAGATAGTTACTTAAGACTGACGGTAGAAGTTGATTTATTTTGGTATTAGGAAGTAGTGTTTATTTGTTTAAATTCGAGGTGTCAATAACTCAATATTACTAATCAACATGTGAGTTCCCTTGGCTTATCATAATTCTTCCTAAATCAGGATCTTGGCTTCAGAGAGTACATTGAGGAGGTTTATGCTGCGTATGAACAGCACAAACTTGATACTCTGGTTTGTACCACTTCTTACTCACAGGGCTCTGCATATTATTCCCTTTCTCTCTAATCTGTGTATACTATGTTTGACACCAATATGTCTCTTGAGCAGGATTCTCCAAAAGCCAGCAAGTTCACTGGGATTGAGATGACAGAGGAAGAAGCTGTTGCTGAGCAACAAAGGATGTTTGCTGAGGCTCGAGCAAGGATGAATAATGGAGCCCCCAAGCCAAAGGAGCCAGAACAAGAGCCCCCACAGCAACCACAAACACAACCCCAACTTCAGATGCATACTCAACCACAGCAACCTGTGCAATCTCAACTGCAGTTGCATTTGCCAACACAGCATTCCTTCCAATCTCAACCACAGCTGCACCCTCAGCCTCAACAGTTGCCACAAGTGCAGCTGCACCCCAGCCGCAGCAGCAACCCCAAGTGGAGCTGCACCCTCAACCACAGCAGCCCCACAAGTGCCGGTCCATCCGCAGCTGCAACAAGCCCCACAAGTGCAGGTCCAACCACAGCCTCCGCAGCAGCCCCCGCAAGTGCAGTTGCATTCATCAGCTCAGCAAGCCTCCCAACCCCAACCTCAGGCACATCTGCAATCGCAGGAGCCCTCAGAAGCGCAGCTGCAATCCCAACTGCCAGGTCAGCTGCAGACACAGGCCCAAAGCGGACCTGCCATGGACAGTTAGAGACACTGTTGTGTAGCCTCAGTATAAGCGAAAAACCGGGCACCTCTGCTGGCATATACTAGGAACCTGTATGCCTGCTTGTGACTCCTTAGATCCTGATTTAGGTTTCTGTGCTTCCTGTACAATGTAAATCCAGTGTGATTGCAGTTGCCTTGTTGCTAATAATGCGAAGCCGTTAGTTACTACTGATGATGTCCTTACTGTGTCGAATACTGAATTCCTGACAAGTGTCACGGCGTGGTTTATGTGCCGTGCTGAAACATATCCCGTTGTCATTGTAATAGCCTAACTTGACATTTGCCCATTGTGATAGTGACTGATTTGAATGAGCACTTGGTGCATATCGTCACTGGGACTGACCTGGGCGGTCGTTCCGTGTCTCATCTGTGTTTTCTTAGCACTTGGGCTTGACATTGTTGTCTTGTTGCTGACCACCTCGGAGGCATCCATTCGAGCCATTTGGATGTGACCCAAACTGCTGTCACTCAACTGAAAGTTCGATGCAGCATATTTCTTTTTTGTTTAAGTTGTGGATTGTTATCCAAGAGCCCAAGAGTATATATATTTATTTTTATATAGGCATATAGCACAAGGTGTTTGTAGGAAGTTCTCTTAGAACGTCTCTGCTTTTTAAAAGCAATTAAGCATACGTCCAAGTTACAAACTGGAACTGGGAATACAAACAGGTGACATCCAGAAACTCTCCACCACTTCAGATTGTAAATAGTTGCCCGGGTTGACGCGTCTAACCCAACTGAGCGCGCACTATACGCCATGTCGTCAACGCGGGACGGCAGAGTGGCCCAAAACTATGAACAGGCACTATCTTCTCCAACACTCAACCAGAGTCGCCCAAGAATTTTCCAAAACTACGAACAGGCACTATCTTCTCCGCAGTTGCTAGGTTGCCCTTCTTCCCCCCGTGGCTGCAGCTGCAGCTGTTCTTGGTGCATCGCCGTTTGCTAACTGCTAAGCAACAGCAACAGCTGCAGCATAAGCGCAAAGAGTGCAGCCGAGCAGGCTAAAGAAATTTGACAGCTGATTAGCTGCAGGCACAACAAGAAAAGCACAACCGATATATTTCAGGCGACTGAAATATAGCAAATCCCTTTCTATTTAACATTGTACACATGCATATCATATTATAATTTTATAAGCTGCATTCATATTCATGCATGCTCACTTTACTCGAAAGAAGAATCTATAGTAGATAGAATAGCTTACAACATCACACATGGCATGCCAATTGCCATGTACAGCTGTGGCATGACGATCGATAGATTGCCAGACGCTCCTCACAAACACAACCGAATATGTACTACGCAAAATATAATAGTATAGGAAATATCTTTATTGCACAGCGGACTGACACCAGCACAAGTACACAACATGGCCGATGATCGAGGAACAGGCCATGCGTGTAGGTGTAGCTCAGCGTCTGCGCCGCCAGGACCGGCCGGCCGGCTACGGCGACGGCGACTCCATCATGGATTCATCTTCGATCACTTGCAGGTGGCGACGAGGACCCTGCGCGGCGCCTTGGATGGGCGGCGGCCGTGGAGCGTGGCGAGGTTGTCGAGGATGAGGATGTCCCCCTTCTCCCACCGGAACTGGATGCTCTCCTCCTCGATGATCTCGCCGCACCGGCGCACGAAGTCGGCGGGGATCTCTGACCCGTCGGCGAGCGTGGCGGAGCTGAGCTCCTTGCCGTGCATCCCCACCACGGTGTTGAACCACATGCGTCGGTCCTTGCGGCCCGGGAAGACGCGCGTGAGCTTCCGCGGGCCGAGGATGGTGCGCGCGCCGCCGTCGGGGAGCCACTCCACGTCCATGCCCAGCGCCCGCGCGCGCTTCTCGGCCTCGCCCTTGTCGGAGGTGGCGAAGGCGTCCTCCCACCCGCGCCCGCGCATCGACTTGGTGTCGTTCTTGCTCAGCGCCGTGAAGGTGTACCGGAGCCCCTTGTCGTCCAGCTCCTCCACCAGCTCCGGGAACTCCTCCAGCGCGCGCTCCGTCACACGGAAGCTCGGCACGAACGGCGTCTCCCCGCCCGACGGCGGCGGCACCTCGCAGAACAGGATCACCTTCGCCGGGAACTCCTTGATCTATCAATGATTGGATCGATTCATTCACGGTTACAAGCATGCCATCATTTAGCAACTAACAATGCTCCGATCGATCGACCGTACGTACCAGGACCATCTCGTGGTGGTAGTAGATGAACTCCTCGAGCGGTCCCTCGTTGGCGGTCCAGACGCGGCCGTGGACGTGCGTGCGGGGGCGGGGCCGACGTAGCGGATGTCCGGCCACCCCAGCGCCTCGACGACGGCGTTGAACTCCGTGGCGTCGCGGACGTCGAAGCCGCGCAGCAGCACGCCGCTGTTGGCCACCACCTTGGCCTCCACCCACTCCCGGTTCGCCTTCAGCGCCTCCACCAGCGCCTCGTAGCCGTTGCTCTTGGCGTCGTCGCCGGAAGGAGCCAGGACCAGGGGCACCTGCTCGCCGTCGATCGTCTTCTGCCCTTTGCACTCGCTCACGGAGAAGAAGTTGGTTGACGGCATTGTTACTACGTACTGTCTCTCGACCTGTTCACCCTTGGATGTGCGTGCTCGGTCGATTCGATGGTACCTGCTGCGCGCTGTCGATCACTAGTGACTTGTGAGTGCAATGAGCTAGAGTGCACGCGTATATATAGCGAGGGAGAGAGAAGGCTATGCAGTTCAGTGCGGATTTAAAAATCGTGATTTGGAGGATGACATTGTTTGAAGCGACGAATATATATATTTATGCCTACAAAGATTCAAAAGCAGCCGCGAAGGAAACCATGGGGTTTTTTTGACGTGTATGATGGCGGCAACGGTCTTTTTCGTCACGAAAAAAATTTAAAGAAGTGACATGGCGGCAACAGATAAGCCAAACGGTGCTGCCGCAGTTACAGATGACCCGGAAATTTCCATCATCATGACATAACTCAGGACGACACCCTTACATGCATATTACCTTCGTCTTAAAGAACATGCAACTATGATATTCGAGTCAACTTAACTAAAATTTGATCAAGTTTATAGTAATTAGTATTAATATGTATGTAACAAAATTTTTTAAAAATATTTCATCATTTTAATATATTAATATTTAATAATTTAAAGTAATGTTTTATATAAATTTGGTTAAAGTTAAAATCACTTAACTTTTCAGGAAGCGAGAATTGCATGTTATTTATTTTTTTATTTGGGACGGAGATGAGGGAGTATTTACGTACGCAACATAATAGTACAAGATAAAATTACGGCTTGGTAGGAGGGATGGACGGATTCGTACTCTCAAGTGCGAGTGCGACAGGGAGTTTGATATGTTCAATGACGAGTTTTGTTGTTGCATTGTTCCTTTTTACTGCGAGTTAGCATGCCCACAAGGGCACAAGGTGATCGATATATATTTTAAAAAACTGAAGCAAGGCACAATATGACGAGGTAAAACAAATGCCGCCATGGTCGAAAACAAGGTTACTCGTACTCGTCGCAGTGGGGGCGTAGTTATCAACGATGTACGGTTTGCAACGCAACGCAGGCTACACATCAGATCCATCGATGTTGCTGTAATTATTTCGATAACCTCTACCACCATACTTGTACTATACCATGTTTAGTTTGTTATACTACAAGCTTCCCTCTGATGACGATGCTCTACCCAATCAATGTTTTTGCCAGCAGTGGAGGCAACAAATAAAAGAAAAGTTTTACAATGATTGGAAACAAAATAACATTCATCCATATTCAGCGTGGTGAAAATAAGAAGCACCTATTAAAAGGAGCTTAGATTGTGGATCGAGACTGGAAAATAGTGGACTGAAACTGAAAATTAGTGGACTCATAGCTAGTTTATTTCGAAGGTACAATTGTATTTTCATATCCAAGGGTGATTTCCCTGGAGATGAAATCTGTGAGACCTAGCCCATGGGCTGAATTATGGTTGGGCCAATCTATAGCTGTGGAGGAAAATGTTACTAATGAAACCATTTTTTTAGTGAAATACTTCCTCCATCTCTAATTATAAGTCATTTGACTTTTTGACACACCACTCGTCTGATTCAATTGTTTTTTTCACAAAATATCACTTCTTTTGTCATAGCTTGCTATATATTAATAAAAGTTCTTCAAAAATAACTTTAATCGACCATTTTTGCACAATTTTTTTTTAATAAGATGGATGGTCAAACTTGGGGCCAAAAAGTTCAAACGGCTTACAATTTAGGATGGAGAAAGTAGTTTATAATGAAGCTGAAACATTTTTATTGAGTGGAATGTTGTCCCCAATTTACTGGTACAATATTTCCCTTTTTACGACTTTTTTTGAGAGGTTCCAGCTAGCTCCACCACACTAGCAGTACTATTGCAGAGCTGTTGGAGCCTAAAAAACACTACTCTAGCTCTCCACTTTATCGGTTGTATTTTTTCCAAGGGTGTGTTTAACGCCCCAAATTTGGTGCAAAATTTTGGACGGATGTGACATGCATATCACATCGCATTAATCGTAGCACGTTTCGTTTGTTAGTGGTAAATATTATCCTACCATGGCGTAACTAGGCTCAAAAGAATCGTCTCGCAATGTACATCTAAACTGTGTAATTAGTTTATTTTTTTACCTACATTTCATACTCCGGACATGTGCCGGCATTTTGATGTGATGGAGAATCTTCTTTTTGCATAGTGAAATTTGGGGAGGAATTTGGGGCTCTAAACACACCTTGGAGCCGTTTTGCTTCATGCTACAGTGTGCTACTGTCTTGCACAGAAGCACTACAATGCACCTAGAGGCTAGAGTGGTGCCAAACAATGCCTTAGATAAAATGTTCTAGATTTATGAGAAAATTGTTCAATATTTATAAAAAAAAAAAAAATCTAGCTTCAAAAAAATAGTTGTTCTAGATTCACTATAAAATATTCTAGCTTCAATAAAATTTCTAGCTTCACAAGAAAAAGATATATACCACCTTAATAAAGTTAAAAAATGTGCCATATACTCATTTGAAATGTATCATCAATTATTATTATGGTTCCATCATTGTTCCATTAGACATTGGAGTGATGAAAACATGTGGGAAACCTTCAACCATTTCTGATTTTGAATTTCATAAATATGGGAACGAAACCAGAATTGTTGTGATGAAACAAAAATGAGATATTGGGGAATAGGAAACAAACAAACATAAACAAGATCTAAAAAATTTAAGTTAAGATCATGACAAAACTTAGTACTCTCTTTTTCCTAAAATATAAGAAATTAAGGGTTCAACATTTGTATCAAAATATAAGGTATTATAGATGAAAAAAACACTCAATGTTTACATGCATATCTAACATTATTGTTTATCAGTGGGAGGGTTATATATCCATTTGTCTTAACACATAATAATATGTTCTAAAGTTCTATTTCATGACAAAGGGAGTATATCCATTCGATATGTTAGTACCTTGTTTATTTTGAGCAAATGTGTATGAACCTTGTTAAAGTGCCGAATGAGATTCTTGATTGTTCGGGGTCCATATCCTCCATAAGGTCCCCTTCTACTTGCATGTTTATAACTTCACATGCCAAGTATTCTTTGAAAGTGCTCCCATGAATGTGACGTCACCAAGTCTCAAAAAGGAGAACACGAGATATCTGAAATGACGATTCCTTAGGAGGAAGGTCAAGGCCACCCAAGCCTCACGATATTCACAATGAAGCTCATTTTTTTGTTGACAAGAAAACACTTAATATATTAAAACAACAGTCCATTTACGAGATAGGTCCTCCAAAGAGGAACAAATTACATCAAAGTTACGCATCTTCATCCGGATCAAGAAGCATCGCCGCCCGGTGACGAGGAGAGGACGTAGCCGCCGTTGGAGGGCCGTAGGGGCGTCGAGACACATACACCGGGTGGACGGACCGCGCAAAGCGCCGATTCAGGAAGGGGCGGTTGAGCTGCAGAGGCGTCTTACACGGCGACCGAAGGATGCGGTTGGGCGTCGCCGCCGAAGGTTGAAGAAAGAGCTCGAACCGGGATCCCGGATGGTGGCGGAACAGTCTAATCGACACGTGAGGTGGAGCTACCTAGCTGGAGAAAGAAGCACCAGGACCATAGGTTGCTGATCGGAGAGGGAAGCGGGCAGCGAAGGAAGATGATCGGGATGGAGCAGATCTCGGTAATGGCGAGTTGATGAGGCAGTGGGGATGAAGGGGAGGAGATCTGCAAGTAGGAGAAGGGGTTTATTTTATTACCACATACCTTAACGTCGACAAAGACGGCGGCGAGAAAGGCACCGAGGAGAGCCACGACGACCTTCACACCGGCGACGAGGACGACGATAGGAAGGGACAACTACATACGGCACAAGCATGGAGGCAAGTAAAACTTCTAGCTATGTACTACAATGAGAGGACGAGGCCCCGCTCCCTAGGCCGACAAGATCTGGATCGGGGTCTCAAGGAGAGAGAGGCGTAGCGTTTACGACTCCACTGCTTTAGCTGACTCCACCCATCACAATGAAGCTCATTGGGAAGCCACATGAAAGAAAGGAAGTTACCTCTAGACTAGGAAACCAAATCCAATTTGGATTCCTATTTGTTTGACCAAAATGACCCAATAACACTAGTATGGTCAAGATAATGTTTATTTGGAATTTGGAATGAAGCATAATGTTGTCTACGAAAATCGTAGCTCTCTATACTTGTATCTCAATAGTTATCTAAGATCTCGACCATGAACAGTATTGATACTTCTCAAAGAACTTTCTACAATTTTGAATTAATATTTGTCGTTAAGATGTAATGTTCAAATGATGCTATAATTATCAAAACTTCTAAATTTTATCCCAAATTTCCTAAAATAGTTATCCCTATAAAAAACAGGGAGACAGAAGGAAATATTTTACGATTCTAAAAAAAGGAAAAATTGTAGGAACTGAAACGGAACTCATCCACGTTGGTTTTGTTATATATAAAAAAAAAAAAAAAAAAAAAAATATTCGGAAAAGGTGCGGGCGAACGGCCCATGTCCATGTCCCAGGAGAAGTGCCTGGCCTCCTGCTGGTGCGCTCCCGCCGCTGCCACTCACGGGCTCACGGCGAGCTCTCTCTCCCTCCCTCTCTCGGTCGGCGACGATTAGGCCGCGGCTGCCGCCGCCGCCTCCCTACGCCAGGCGCCCAGGTCTTCGTCGGGCCCTTGGCTCGCGACGCGGAGACGAGCACGTACAGGTATGCCCGCTCCTTCTCTTCCATTCCTGCGGTTGGAAACCGAGCGCGCAAACCCTAACTTGAACTATTTGGCTATAATATGCACCGGATCTGGTCTTACTGAAACTGTGTACATGTATTGTGCCTACTACTAGGTTCGATTATTTTCCCTAAGAAGATATCGGGTGTAAATGTGTGCCATGCCCTTTACTGGGTCTGCCTGAAATCGGGTTGGGGGAAAAATAGGAATGGAATGAGGTCACCGATATTACGCACTACTTACTTCCCAAGCTTGACGATTTGCTTGTATGTAGAGGAGGGGAACCTTTCAAGCTTTGAGCTTGTTGGGTTGGGTACCTAGGGTTTGTTTTGCCATGGTTTGCTACTTTGATCTCCGCAGGTGGGGAAGGCCATAAATACCATCCTGGAATGCTCCACCATTCCATTATCAAACTGGATGATCGATGGGATGGACGTAAAAATTTCATAACTAGTCAGTTACCAGATTATTTCAGTTCACAACCTTAGTTGACCCTAAATCAGTTCAATTTTGGGTCGAGTTTGAATCTGTCCCATTTTTACCTATTTGAGCTTTACATCTAAATGAATACACTAACTATACTTTTCATATCTATGTCATCTAAATGAATACACTAACTATACTTTTCATATCTATGTCAAATATGCTTCGGAATCCATCCATGTAGATTTAGAAAAAAGGCCAACTTTTATCACAGAATGTCCATATTTTCTGTTTTGTAGGATGGGGATTGTTTTTCACCTGATGAGTTAAACTTTGTACTGCATTCATTTTTAAATATATGATGTTTATTAAGACAAGCTATGCAAGAAGACGTATCCTCTTTTTTTGTTTCTCCTTTGGGCATGTCTCTGTGATACATATTTTGTTCTGTTTGTACGAGTTCATGTTACAGTCGTTTTCTTTGTGTCTATTGCAATGCTATAAACAACCCTGTGGACTGATGTCCTTGATTTTTTACCAAATACATGCTTTCTATGCCATTTTATTCCCTGGGTTCTGGTCAATATAAGTAGATTGCTCTATTTTTAAATTTACATATGTGGAATAAATTTTCTTTGGCCTACTAACTGTAAATGGGTTAGTTTTGATTGTTTTTTAATTCTTGAACACGCAGGAGAGTTGCGTTTCTTTGTATTAAGAGAGAAAGAAGAGATGTCCCCTTACAAATACCACTCTCTCTGTCTCTAGGAGAATAGAGAGGTTTATACTATGAAAGAAAACAGTAGCCCCTGAAAAATAGAAAACGACTCGTGGCCTTACCAGGGCTAATTAAACTAATCCCTTAACATGATTTGATTGGGTCAATTTAGAGTTTCAGGCCTAAAGATTACTACTTCAAATACATGTGGGCTATATTCCCTTGACAGACCCTAGTGTTACGTTTCATCGCTTCACCATAATTACTACTTCTCAGATGTGTGATTTTTTGAAATTTCTTGATTAAAAAAAAAAAAACTATGTAACTGATGCATCCTGTCCTGATCCAATCCTTTTCTTGCAGTAAATCACATCATATTGAACTTCTTCCATTTGGATCCGACTTATCTTTTGCTCATACTGAAGAATTAGTTTGCACTTTGGAGCAAAATGAGCGGTGCTCCAAAGAGGTTGCATGAAGAGGGTAGCCACTCCACATCGACAAAACGTCCTCTGGATGACAGCGGCTTGTATTCGAGCCCTGGGAAAGTTATTCAGTCCAGTGGCAGTGATTTCCATGGTTCTTTTGAACATGATGGTAGATCTGCCAAAATTCAACGTGTGGAGCCTCGGGATGATAAGAGGCCATCCGTCCCACATCGGATGCCTGTTGGCTCTACCAACTTTGCTGACCACCCCATCTCCTCTGACAGTAGATTAGAATCAAAGCAAAATAAAGATGCACGGGACAATAAGGCAGATGACCGGGAGACAAAAGCTGATGCTAGGGACGTCCATAGTGATTCAAGGATTGAATTTCAGGCTAATAAAATTGAGAGTGATGTAAAGGTAGACAATAGAGCAGATGAAAGCGACATAAGATCTGACAGGAGGGGCCATCCTGATTACAGAAGTGACATCAAATTTGACAAGGATAGTCATTCTACTGTTCCAGCAAACATAAACTGGAAGGACAACAAGGAGCATAGGGGTAAAAGATATTTTGAACAGCCAGCTGATACTGTGGATTGGCGTTTGCCCCGTCCTAGTTTACAAAGTATTGATGAAGCTCCCAAAGGTCAAATTTCTGTGGAGGATCACTTTCGAAGGATGCAAATGAATCTGCTGGTGATAACAAAGCTGAACCAAAAAGTGAAGATAGGTTCAGAGACAAGGATAGGAAAAAGAAGGACGAGAAGCATAGGGACTTTGGTGCAAGAGAAGGTGATAGAAATGATCGCCGGACTGGTGTACAGCTTGGTAGTAGTGGTGTTGAGCGGAGAGAAATGCAAAGGGAAGATAGGGATGCTGATAAATGGGACAGGGAAAGAAAAGATTCCCTGAGAGACAAGGAAAGCAATGATAGGGAGAAGGATTCTGCTAGGAAAGATTCATCTGTAGTAATTGAAAAGGATAATACTATACTAGAAAAAGCTTCATCTGATGGAGGTGTTAAGAGTGCTGAGTATGATAATACAGCAACAGAATCCAAGGCCCCTAAGGATGATTTATGGAAAGCTCATGATAGGGATCCTAAGGACAAGAAAAGAGAGAAGGATGTGGATGCAGGGGACCGGCTTGAGCAAAGAAGCAAATATAATGATAAGGAATCAGATGACAATGGTACTGAAGGAGATATGGAGAAAGATAAGGAAGTTTTTGGAAGTGTACAACGCAGGAGGATGGTGCGACCGAGGGGAGGTAGTCAAGCATCTCAGCGTGAACCGAGATTTCGGTCCAGAATGCACGATGGTGAAGGGTAAGCTTGATGCTGCATTTTTCTATACTTTCACAGTTTTTCCAGTAGCATGATAAAGTAAATGCAGTTGTATGGCATTTCCATTTCTGGAAATTCAGTCGTCACTGACTGAGAACTAAAGATAGGGACCTAATGTTTACTTTGTTAGAGGTTATTAATGACATTGGTAATAGTCATTGATATCTTTTTTTTCTTTCCGTCTTGCAGGTCTCAAGGTCAGTCAAATATCTACATTCTTATAGCTGAATTCAATGTATACCGGTGCTTCCTTTTAAACTGGAGTAATAAAAAGATCTGCTTCTGTAAATATTCATTTTCCATTTGCTTTATAGAAGACTTTGCAACTCAACTTTCACCCAATATTAGTAGTTGCTTAAAATTTTAAGAAATGCAAGTTTTTTTCATTTTGTGTTGGAAGCAGTGCATTTTACAGTGCATGCATCTTTTAGTGTGCTTTTCCAATTTTTTAGCTCGATATAAACACAGCTGTGAAAAAATCGTTACTGTTTTTTTTTGAGAAGAAAAATGGTTACTGTTATGGAAACCATGCATGCATTAGTTAGTATTATAAAAGGTTAATAGTATGAGGAATGCTGTCCTAGTTTTCGGAAGGTTGTTTAGTGTTAGAGAAGTTATATTATGCTTCTAGGAGTCCAAGTTGGATGTGGTCTGCTGACCAGTTTCTAAAAAGAGTAATATTCAGCAGTGGTACCTCAACTTGATCTGTGGATGTCATTTGGGTCTCCAAACTATTATCTGCAGTTGCATATATTCTTGAACTTACTAACTAGTTCATCCGAGGTCCACAACCTGCTGCCGTGGATGGAATGTTATCAGATCGGACGACCTTATCGTAATCTGGTGCTTCATATGATTACTTCGACTAGAAACCTAGTCGTCCGATAAGTGTGACTAATCACCAGCTGGACGACTAGTTGGGCCAGCCCAAAAATCTGCAATAAGGAGGGAGAATTTGGCCCACCTTTAGCTGGCCCATTAGGGTATATACATATAGTATATAAGTATAGAAGAGGAGTGGAGGAGCTGTAGCCGCCGCACATTTTCCAGGTTCTCCTGCTCAGCCGCCGGCACATTTCCAGTTTCCCGATCCGCCTGGTGCTCTGCTCTCCCTTGCAGCCGCCGGCACCTCCGTCTGCGGCCTGCCTCTCCTCCGCCCGCAGCTCCTTCCTCCGGTCCGTGCCTGGCCACCTCTCTGGATCTCCCTTGCTGGCATCCGCACCTCCGCCACACCTCCACCTCCACTTGCAGCTCCTTCATTGACGCCTGGAGGACGGACGTGGGACACCTCAAGCATCAAGATGAGCGACAACTCTGCCTCCTCTGAAGGTTGGTGTCTATGTCGATTAGGTCATCTTGGCGCAAGGATGACTAAATGTCCGACTAGCCGACTAGACCGATAGGACCAACTGATCGACACTGATTGATTAGTCGTCTGATCGGTAGCCATACTACTAGCCTCGATCATACGATCTGATAACATTTGGATGCTAGCAAGGTATGAAATGGAGAGAACATGGAAAGGAGTATAAAGCAATGTTAAGAGATGCCCAGCATGGCAGCATGTAGAATATAACTGATTAGGAAAGTTGGAACCTCTGATGAACTACTGGGCAAGTTCAGGGATCTGAAATTAATAGTCCAGGAATCTACATGACATCTGATGACAAGTTTAGGGATGGTTGCTGTATTCCGCTTTCTAAAACTACATAGACAGGCCACGCATCCAAGGTACAGGAAGGAATCAAGGGTCAATCTATTATAGGGCTTTCCCCACAATCTGCTATGATCAGAGCATCTTTTGACAGGAGAAGCCTGAAGATTAGAGAGTGATCATTCCCCATGTCACTGTATTCATCTTATTACATAATCTTTGGTATTAGGGTGACATTGAATATTGCTTCCCATTCGTCACAAGTTTCCAGGGCCACTGCTTGCACTGTATCTGTTGCTGTTGCTCATTGTCTGTTCTCACTTCACCCCTGCAGCTGCTATTCGTTTGCTGCCTTTGCCCAGAATCCTTCAAATTGCCACCACCAGCAACCATTGCCCTCTGATCCCGACAAATTGGATGATGCCTGTGTGTGTTGTCCTTCTGCCCCAGTGCCTCAGCCTTGTTTGTTACCTGCATCAAGTGCTTGTACCAACTGTCAAATTTCTGTTGCCCCTACCCTTGAAGTTCATCTGCTACCGATTCCCCTGCAGCTGATCCCTCCTGTACTTTAGCTGCACTTGCCCTCCATTTAAACAGTGTGCCACCTGCCCTCCCATGCTGCTGCTTGCAGCATCAATCTGTTGTCATCAAACACCACTGCTCCACTATGACAGGCTTTCTATGTTTCCTGTTGCTACCTGCCAACAGCGCTTCACAGCACTAGGATAATTTGGGCTTATAAAGGTAACTTTCATAATACTGATAAGTGATAACCTTCCTAATCCTAGTAGCGAAAGGGTTTATAGCCTAGTGGCTGTGACTCCTGAGTATCACGTCATGCACCTGGCTTCAACTTTCCATGGGAGCGAATTTGAGGGCTAGCTAAAAAACACCCTTTGCTGACAACACAAAATAGTGGCTGGGCGCCAGCCTATGGTATCAGTGTCAGTCGGCCTGTGTGAGCATGTGGTCCTATCAAAGGGTAGTGGCAGGGCACCGAACTAGGTGAGTGGTTGTGGCCACTGGCTGGGGTATGGAGGGGGTGCTATCTGATCTTCACTGTCAGGGTTTGGGAGGTTTCTTGATCGATTGAAGGCTGATGAGGTTCTTCTTCCATACAATACTGTGCGGTGGTCTTTACCCTGCCATCTTAGTGCCCCCCCCCCCCCCCCTCCTAGTAACCTTGGTAAGGCTAATATCCTTCCTAACACTGATTCATGCATGCTTTCCATATCAGGTCCACTGTCTGTATAAATGATGAGTTTCCTGTTGCAATGTGCATGAAATTGTTTATGGGGTGCAGGGTATCCTAGCTTCAGTCCATGAAGATGCAAAGTTATGGGGTCTAGCGGGTGCTAAGGGCATATCCTTGTTGACTGAATGGATACTTGTTGCCAAAGTGCTTGGCTCGTTGGTCGTTCACTCCTAGTTTGTGAGTGGGTGTGTGGGTTTGTTGTCTCTCTGTGTGTGTATTTGGGATTTTTTGTTTGATAGTTTGTGTGGGCTTGTTGTGGCCGTGTGTGTCACGGTGTGTGTTTGTTTTGGGGTTTTCTCGTACACCTTTTTTTTCCTTCTTAATATAAGAGATACACAGCTGTCTTGTGTGTTCAAGAAAAAAAGAAATTGTTGATGGGCTATCTCTGTAAACTTTACAGCTTTCCCTTCATTGCAGGTAAGTCTGAGGTGGCTGCCATTGTTTATAAAGCCGGGGAGTGCATGCAGGAGCTTCTGAAATCATGGAAAGAGTTTGATGTAGCTCAGGATGCTACAAGTGCTGAAAGTCTACCACATGGTCCAACTCTTGAAATTCGAATACCTGCGGAATTTGTTACTTCCACTAATCGTCAGGTTAGTGTACAGATTTGGTAGACAGTCTCTGTTTTAGTCACTTCGGATACTTCAATTGTCCGTATTTAGACTGAAGCTCTGTCAGCAATTCTGTTACTTATACCGCTAGTGGAGCTTCACATGGTTGTTATTAGTTATGGACACATGTTTGGTACTTTCCTCATGGCTGCACCATGCATACCAGCATATTTCCGTTTATCTTGCACTTTTCTGAAACTTTATCCTGCAAGCTTGCACTCTACTTGTTTATCTCCTTCACTCATTTGTCAAGATCACTGTTGTGCAGGTAAAAGGTGCTCAGCTTTGGGGAACAGATGTTTATACAAACGATTCAGATCTTGTTGCTGGTAGATTCCTGTTTACTGTTGCAAGCTTCTAAATAGTTCAGAAAATTTTCCTATGTACTAATGTGTGTTTCTTTTAGTGCTAATGCATACTGGTTACTGCTCCCCTACATCCTCCCCTCCACCATCCGCCATTCAAGAGCTTCGTGCAACTGTTCGAGTTCTACCACCACAGGAGAGTAAGTTTCCATGCATTTCGTGACAGTTCAGTCAAACTTGGTTGGAATGGACTTACTCAAAAAAATTTGGTATTTGTCCCAGGTTATACTTCAACACTGAGGAACAATGTGCGTTCACGTGCTTGGGGTGCTGGGATTGGTTGTAGCTTTCGGATTGAACGCTGCTGCATTGTCAAGGTATGAAGGATGCAGGAAGTATAGAGCATTACCATGCCTCCTATTTTTATTGTACACTCTTGATGCCGTTACCTTTTGAAACATTTTACTGGTCCTATTGCATGGAATGTTTGCTTAGCATCTTTTACATGCTTTTTCAGAAAGGCGGTGGAACCATTGATCTTGAGCCACGTCTTAGCCACACATCAGCTGTGGAGCCTACTCTCGCTCCAGTTGCAGTTGAGCGTACAATGACAACAAGAGCTGCAGCTTCCGTAATTTTCTTTTGATTTCCTTTATTTATCTCTTGCAGTTTCATTCCCAGTTGAATCCATGTTTCTTTTAGTCTGTTTTAGGTTTCGTGACCAGCAAACCTTTCTCTACTCTAAACTAAGAATTTTCCAACATGGTTTATTACAGAATGCACTGCGTCAACAAAGATTTGTCCGTGAAGTGACTATACAGTACAATCTGTGTAATGAGCCATGGTACCTTCCTGACCTGCATTCCCGAGATCTCATTTGTAGCTTACTAGATTGCCCCCTATCCATCACCTGTATTACCATTTGTACTAGCTCTTGATGCAATAGGCTTTTCGTCTACTTTTTGAAAGTGTTCTCTTGTAGTTCTGTTGTTGATGCATATAATATGACATTTTACATTCTTCAGGTTAAAATATAGTATAAGCATTGTGGCGGACAAGGGATTGAAAAAGTCGCTGTATACTTCTGCTAGACTGAAGAAAGGAGAAGTCATATATTTAGAAACACACTTTAATAGGTACGGAGTTTTGCTACTACTTTTATTTAGTTTCATTGCTTCTTTGATTGATTCCCAAGTTTTACTTTGATGGAACTCATTGTTTCAATTTTGTTACAAGCTTACACAGGTATGAACTGTGCTTCAGTGGAGAGAAGCCTCGTATAATTGGATCAAGCTCCAATGCATCTGAATCTGAAACAGAGAAACACCAGAGCGGTAGCCACCATTCTCAGAATGGTGACAAAGGCTATGTGGAGCATGAACTCCGGGATGTGTTCCGATGGTCCCGTTGTAAGAAGGCCATGCCTGAAAGTGCCATGCGCTCTATCGGTATCCCACTACCAGCCGACCAACTAGAGGTATTTTCTACTTTGTTGGTGGATGAGACTTAAAGCCTTGAGTAGTCAAGAACACGACTTACATTGACACTTGCTGGCAATGATGCAGGTATTGCAGGATAATCTGGAATGGGAGGACGTGCAGTGGTCACAGACCGGTGTGTGGGTATCTGGGAAGGAGTATCCCCTCGCCCGAGTGCACTTCCTCTCAGCCAACTAGAAGCAGTGGATGTTGGAGCCAACAAAGGAACTAATACTTCTTGTGGAGAACTGGACAGGCATGAACTTTGAAATATTGTGGTTTCTTGCACTGTACAAGGTGTGATGCACCATGTCATGCGTGTACAAAAAAGAAAGAGAAGCTATTGTAGGTTAAATCATCGTAGTCTTGCTGTGTTGACTATAACATATTCGTTAGGGCTGCTTGCACCTGCCCATGCATGTCTTAAAGATGTATCCTTTTTTTTATGTCCTGATATGAAATAATTGTTGGCTATTTGTAATTTGATTTTTTTTTTTAAAAAAGAGTTTATTAACTCGGCTTTTTAGAAAGTCAGCGTGCACCATACATCATCCACTCTGCTGGGGTTACCAGCTTACAATGAAGGTTTAAAATCAAAATCAGAACAGGAACAAGCTTAACAGAAACAGCTAAATTTCTACTACATCCGAAGAAAAAAGGCTTAATGGCGAAAAATGCTTGCTCCACTCCATGATCTCCTCCTTGCACCGCATCGCTTGGCTTCTGTCATCTTCTTTAAGCAGGATCGCCCATTTCTGTATGAATGATAGAGCACGAAATACAATATCAATTGGAGAATTTGGGAATGATTTCTCAATCGCCATTTTATTTCTATTTGTCCACAATGCCCAAGCAAAACAAGCAAATAGAAACATCATAACTCGGGATGAAATAGGTCCCCTCCCATATATCCATTTGAACGTTAGTTCTGCAAGAGATTTCGGGCAGTCCTGAAGCTGCCAAACCTCTTTTGTTACCCCCCAAACAACTTTAGCTGTATGACATTTGAATAAGATATGTTCTACACATTCAGGACCATCTCCCAGGCCTCCCCGAGCCCTTCCATCCTCTCTTAATCAGTTCCTGCCCCACCTGGAGTCTATTATTGAAGATTTGCCAGAGAAAGAATATGATCTTTAGTGGTAATTTACTTTTCCAAATATGTCCAGCCACCCTACTAGGCATTCCCCTGTTTGTGATGAATCTATAGAGGGACTTAGTAGTATATGTCTTTGATTTTTCTAATCCCAACTTACTATCATTATTGTCATTTAAGGTTACTTCTTCTAAAAGATTTTTGAGATCTATCCATCTATCAAATTCCTCCACAGTCAGAGCTCTTTTGAAATCAACCTCCCACTCCCCTTCTTCATAGCAGTCACTGACTAAGCACTCAGGATCCCTAGTCAGCTTATAGAGATCTTCATATGCTATGCATAGAGGGACACTCAAGATCCAACAATCTTGCCAGAATCTACAAGTCAGACCATCTCCCACTTTGAAGGTAGCTCCCCATTTAAAGAGGTGTTTGACCTTGTGTAAGCCCTGCCAAAACTGAGAGCTCCCCTTAGTCTTAGAGTCAAAAAAATTACAGTTCTTCATGTATTTAGCCTTAATAATTCTATACCAGAGAGCATCAGGCTGAGAATGTATTTTCCAAATCCACTTTACTAGCAAGCAATCATTTATAATTCTTGTATTTATGATGCCTAATCCCCCTTGATCCCTTGGTCTACAGGTCATTTCGAATTTAGCCATGTGATATTTAAAATTTCTATCAGCCCCTTGCCATAAGAAATTAGATCTCATCCCATCCATGTTGGAATGCACCCCTCCCTGTAAGTTGTAGAAACCCATGCAGTACATGGGAATGCTGCTCAAACAAGTATTGATCAAAATTACCCTGCCTCCTGATGCTAAATGCTTGCCTTTCCATGGTTCAAGTCTTTTCATCATTTTGTCAGTAATAGGTTGAAAACTTTTTATGTCCAGGTGTCTATCACTGACTGGAACCCCTAAGTATTTCAGAGGCAACTCACCCAAAACATAATTTAGTTTATTGGCTATCTCATATTTCTCCTCCTGTGATACCCCAAACACATAGACCTTACTCTTATGAAAGTTTATTTTCAAACCCGGATAACCATTCAAAACAATACAAGACTAATTTCAAATTCCTCACTGAGTTATCTGATCCATCTATCATTATTACTGTATCATCAGCATATTGAATATGAGATATACCCCACGGAATTAAATGTTGCAAGATCCCCCGTATATGGCCATGACTAGTAGCCCTATCCAACATGACCCCCAGAGCATCTGCCACCAAATCAAATAAGAGAGGGGAGAGAGGATCTCCTTGTCTGAGACCCCTGAAGGTTTTAAAGTAAGGAGTTCTCTCTCCATTAACATTTACACATACCGACCCCCTTTAACAGTCTTCATGACCCATTTTATCCATTTTTGAGGAAAATCCCTCCCAGTCATGACTTCTTCTAAAAAAGCCCAATTCACTCTATCATAAGATTTTTCAAAGTCAATCTTCAAAATCACACCCCTTTGTTTAGTTCTTTTTAGCTCATGCATAGCTTCATGAAGGATCACTACCCCATCTAAGATATTTCTACCTTTAACAAATCATGCGATTGGGACCAATAATCTTGCTAGCTATAGGCACCGGTCTCGTCATTCAAAGCTTTAGTGAACCATTTGAAATCTACATTTAGTAGGCATATAGGTCTAAATTGTTGAATGCTATTAGCCTCTTTGACTTTTGGGACCAAGGTAATTACCCCATAGTTTAGTCTTTTTATGTCTAGCTGTTCCCAAAAATCATTAAACATTGGTATAACCTCCTGTTTGATATTCTCCCAAAATCTCTTAAAGAAGATTACCCCAAAACCATTAGGCCCTGGGGCTGAGTTTTGTTTCATGTTCATGATGACCCCTTTTATTTCTTCTTCCCCAAAATGTTTAGTCAATTCATTTTGATCTTCTGGCGCCACCTTATAGGTACTAGGCCAAAAATTTTCCCCTAGCCTCAAATTAGTCTCCGCACTATGTCCAAACAATTCCTTATAAAAGCTCACAATGTGTTGAGAAATTCTTTTTTTCCAGTAAATTCTTCCCCATTATCTTCTAGAGAAAAAATAGTTCCTTTCCTCCTTCTCCCATCAGCATATTGATGGAAGAAATGGGTATTAGCATCCCCCTGAAGCACCCAATTTTTACAAGCTCTTTGTTTCCAGTGTAACTCTTCTAAAAGATAAATCTCCTCAAGCTGTTTTTCCACATTGATTCTTTCCTCCCATTCATTATTTTCTAATGATCTCTGCTTAGCCAAGCTATCCAACTCTTGAATCCTATTTACCTGATTCTGTTTAGTCTTTTTTGCTCCCTTATCAGTTTTAAATTCCAACCCCTAAGATATTGTCTGAGATCTTGTAAACAGTCATGCCATCTATTCATTGAATAATTCTCAACTCCCCCCTTATTTCTGCTAAACCCCCACCTGTTTATTACTAATTGAGTAAAATTTTCTTTCTGAAACCATTGTTCCTGAAAGAAAAAATAATTTGGTCTCACAGCACCCTGCTCCCCTAGATCAATCACCATTGGACAATGATTAGAGCCCACTCTGGCCTTGGTCCAGGCAAAACTTTTATTGTAAAAAAGATCCCAATCAGGTGAAGCAAGGATTCTATCTAATTTGATGATTGTAGGAACTTTTTGTTTGTTCGACCAAGTTAGTTTTATCCCACTCATGAAAATTTCTCTTAACAAAAACTTCCCAATAAACTGATTGAAGATATCCATGAGCCTTGGATCCCCCCTGCCCTCTATTTCTATCATTATTGCTCCTGATTAGGTTAAAATCCCCCGTAATAAGAATGGTAAAGGCTCCTTGTCACAGAACTCAGAAAGTTCCCTAATAAACTCTTCTGAAAAATCATGATTAGCTGGTCCATATATGTTACAAATCCAAAATCAAAAGTTAGAACATCTCGCTCTAACTAGAATGTTTAGCATATAAACCCCCTCTTTTGTATCTTCCACCTCTAACACATCTGTATTGATTCCAGTAATGAGACCCCCTGAGTGACCTCTAGAAGGACTCCAAATCCACTGGAATTCCTTAGGCCCCTCCAATTCTGCTAACTCCTTTTTATCAAAAGATTGTTTAATAGACTCTTGAAATGCTACCACATCCAAATTATCCTGTAAAATATGGTTTTGATATATTTCCTCCTATGAGCAGCAGTTCGGGCCCCTAACATTCCAAAAAAGGATCCTCATTTAAAACTATTGTCATTAAGATCACTAATACAACTCGGGTATCATCTCCTCGCAACCCCTCACTTTGAGGTTGGAGAATTAGATACACCCCTATCCTTATTGGAAATGGCATTCATTGCCAAATCTTGAATTATTGTATCATCCCCATCTATCTATTTTGCTACTTGTTTTTCCAAAAAACTTTTGAAGTTGGCCACAGCTATTGCAGCTCTAGCTAACTCTTCTGATCTAAAAACATCCAATTGTTCCCCCAAATTATCACATTGTAAACCCACATCTACCAGTACCTTATGTAAGATATCATCGGGCACATCATTCGAACAAGTAAAGGAATTTTTGGGTTTAATCATACTCGCAAAGATTTGTTCTTGGCCATGACCCTATTCATGGCTTTAACAGTAACTGAGATGCCATCCCTTGGCACTCTTTTGGCTTGTTCTTGTGGCCACCACCACTTTTCCCTTCCTTTTGCTTTTACTCTTCTTTTTCTTGGAGGATTTCCACCCCTGTTCCTCATCAGTAGCAGCAAAAGTCTCACTCTGCATAGAAAGATTATCCATTAATTCTTTCTTAAAACCCCCATTATTCAATTTAGTTAGCCCTTCCTATACATTAGTTGCCTCCAATATTACCTTTTCAGTATAATTTCTCCCTCTTGGAATCTTTGGAGTTTTTGGTGATTGAGATTTCTGAGATAGATCAGACTCCTGTGTAAGGGCCTCCTTAGGCTCCTCACTATCATTCAGTCTCTCATCTCTAACTTCCAATATAGGCCATTTGCTTTTATCTAACAAGTACATTCCATCTTTACCAGTACTACAAACTAGTTTTCATTTGGTTTTAACTTTACTGTCTCTTGTTTATCTTCACCCCCTTCCACTGATCCATTCTTCTGACATTTCTTGCACTGGATGTCATTTTCTTTGTCAGGTATTTCCTTGGTATCTTTATGTATTTCATCCCTCAGTTGACTCTGCATCTGTTCTCCATATAAGACCCCTAAAGTAGGATGTACAGAAGCAATGGGTATAATGGAGCTTATGTCTCCACCATTCTCCACTTCTGTGTCCTCCATAGCTTCTTCCATGTTATCCTCCTCGCAGTCCCATATTCTTTGTCCATTCTCCCCATCCTTTCAAATTTGCCATTACTTTTCTTACTGCCCTCACCTTCTAAAAAAACTGCCCTGTCATCTCTTTTATTCTGATCCTTGTCATCTAGTCTCTTAGGTCCTTGTCCTGGTGGAGGGCCCCCTCTGAAGCCTCTTGTTGATTGTTCAACTTCAAATCTCAGAAAGGTAGCCACTCCATTGAAGAAGAATTCCAATTCCCCATTTATAGCCTTAGGATCCCTGCACTGACCTGAACTCGACGACCTCGGATCTTATCAAGGTAAGTTCATCTACCACTAGGGGTTCAAGAACCACAACAATAATCTCCTTGACCAACTCTACTTCCCTAGCAATTCACGGGATCTCATGAATCTTAATCCACACTTTGCATTTTGTAACATTGTTGACATTTCTTAACGCAATCACAAAAGAATGGATTAAGACCCACTCTTAGGACGACGCTAGAAATGTATAATGGTATCTATCTAATAAGTTAGCTTGGATGTGGAGTTAATCTCACATTCCAATAAAAGTCAGAGCGGAGAGTTAATAAAGTTAGACGGTGTTAGTTATGGTGTGTGACTCTGTAACATTATCTATGGTGGAGTTAATCTCACCAAGATAGGCACAAAAAAGCTATACCACACATTCTAGCATTGCCTACTTAAACTAGTCTGTCACCCTAGTTAACAACGCTAAGAAATGCACGAATGGTATTCTTAATATGACACTTGATTCTCTTGCAATTAATATGAATATGATATCGCAAGTTTACGGATAAAAACACCAATGTAGCACTTCACCGAGAGTAAGTCCGTGTATCGTATTTATATATTACCACAAGGAAGGGGTAGGATATGGGTAGATTGATTGAGGTCACTTGCAATGTTGTAAAGTAGAATAACCATATGTAATCTAACTACTCGAGCGGGGGTAAGTCATATAAAGATAATGATAAATGATAAGTGCCAAGTCAAAGATCATGGTATGCCACTAGAATGTGTCATAAAAGGCAAATAGCATGGTATAGGTAGAATAGACAGAATATTCCTATGTTACTCCTACTTATATGTCAATGCATACTAAGATTAGTGCAATACACCTAGCAATCATGGCAGGAAAGCAATATATCTACACATGGTGAACATTACTAAGGAAGATCAGGAACAAAGCAAGTCTACCATAGTAATAAAGCTCAACTAGCCCTACATTCGGGGGGTGGACTACAAAGGACTCAATGGCAATATCACATCCACGATCTACCACACGTCCCGGAATATAGGGTGATGTCGCAGGCAAACGTTGTATAAACACCACGTTTACACATTATTGGCCACTCACCCAAGACGTCGTTAAGTGAGCGCTATACGACTCCATGCTTGAATATAAAGACAATCTAGCTATACTAGGTATATAATCATAATAAACATTGAAACATATAACTAAGAATATAATCATTAAATAGAATAAAGTCATGGCAATTGTATTCTAAACAAATACTTACAAATTAGATACAAGAGAGAAGCCACGAGAAGCTCGGCTCCCGCTACTTCTTGACGATCAGGAATCCAAGACAATACTTGACTTCCTCTAGAACTAGCCTAGATAGCTAATGCTCTAATATGGTGGAACTAGGGCTTGGGATCTTGACTTGATGACTTGGAGTAGAATGAGTTGGAATGAATTAGAATGAACTAGGGTTTCACCCAGGGGTCAGGGGGTCTTGTTATATAGCCCCGGAGGATGCACGAGAGCCCTTGGATCAAACCGACCTTGATAGATGGATAGGATTGCTCCTCAATGGCGGTTACAACCGACCTTGGAAGCAGGCCCCGAGTGGGCCCCACAGGAGGGCGGCTGCGGTGATGGGCCTGGGCGGCCGCGGGCCCACCTTGGGCTTTGAGCCCCTAACCACCACGGTTGCGCGTAGACCTTGTCGATAGCTTTCCAGAGAGGGGTGGTTTCAAAAACGGAGTCGGGATGAGAAAGTTAGTGAACTCTTCTCTGCGGGTGATATCTTTTGATTGTGGACTCGAATATAGCGAACAATATATCCGTTTCGATTGTCTCGACAAGCTCTTTGCAATGGTGCCATCTTGGAATATGTTTAGAACATGATTATGCTTCATATACCTTGCAAACTCTAAGTTTTTCCTGTTTAATCCCTGAAAATATATAAATCACCAAAACTCGTGGAATTATTTTAATAAAGCCCCTATACTATGTTGATATTCATTTTAAGCCCTTATTTTTGTTTTAAAAACCTCTATATTTTATATTATAAGGTATACCAACAAACACCGAAGAAGCTTTGGGATCTAAGTCGATTTTACTAGCTTCACTTTGTCAACTTGTGAAGTGACATTTTGAATTCGAGATAGTCTAGAGAAAGTCTCAGAGAACTTTTATCGGGAAATACCACTAAGTACTCTTTGTGCAGACATCATCATTCTTGCTTGAAAATTCCACTCTTTCTTGACCAGATGTTGCAATTCTTGATTTATCTTTTCTTCTATAGCTTCCCTACTCAGAATATACAACACCCCTGTGTTTTGACTCTTCTTCACCTGCAGGGCTACGGTATCTCTCTTGCATAGAACCCCCGACCCGGCATTCCAAATCCATACATCTTAACCCTCTTGGACTTGCAATCACTGCCATGTGGCCCTTTTGGTTGCATTTGAAGTGCACTGGTTCCCCTCATGCATCCGCTTGGCGATGTCCATATTCCAAGCACTTGTAGCACCTGTCCTTAGCATTAGGATTATTGGGATCACCCTCATATCCCCCATCCTCTCTGTATCCATCATACTCATATCTTTTATCAGCTTTCTGCCATCCTCCCTGCTCATTAGACTTCCAATCCCCATGACCATAACCATATCCTCCACGGTTCCAATCCCCTTGACCATAACCTCCATAGTAATTCTCTCGAATTCGATGCATAGTACCTCTACCTCTCTCTAAAAACCTTCCTCCCCTTTGAGGCCCACCCCTTGGCTCTCTCCACTCTTCCCTTCTTCCTTTGTATCCCCCCTTATCTCCCTCACCCTGAAAACGAGCCCCCTTTTTGATATGGTTCCTTAGGTCTTGATCCTGCTGGAATTCCTGACCAAGAAGGTTGTCTTCCTCCATCCAGTCCTCCATCCACCTCTTCCCTGCAGGTTTCTGCTGATTCGCCATCTGAATCGCCTTCATGAAGGTAGAGGAGAGTGGCGGCGGTGGAGCAGTAGGTTTCACTTTTCTGATTTGGTTTCCAAACCTAAAGTGATCCTGAGCCCGGGCTGGATAGTAGATATCCATAGACAATCTTCCTTTGGGTATCCAAAGAGAGTCCGAGGCCTAGGTTTTTTAGGCCCAAAGGGGCCTCCATGAGTGTTTGTATCTGTCATCATCAAGTTTTCCCAGTTTCTTTCCCCCTTTTCCATTCTTCCCTCAACCATTTCTATCTCCTCTGCCGTGCTCGGGTTGTGAAGTATAGCTAGAATCCTTCAACCTCATCTCCCTTTGATCATTATGCCCCCCTTATTGAGCTCAAATTCAAGGTCTTTAGATGTACAACTTCCTTTCGACTCTCCCTGAACAGAATAAATGTTGTTTAATATCAGTGGCCAACAACTTATTTGCTCTTTTAATCCCCCCTGTTGTAGTATGTTTGTAACTCGATGAAGAACCAATGTTCCAATCACTTGCATTTGGAGCCATAGTCAAGCGCCTCTTCCTCTGATTAGCTTCCTGATTCAATGGCGGCCATTCAAGTATTGACCTCTTCGAACCCCTTAATCCAATCATGGCTTGCTCGATTTTGCTCTATCGAACCTATCACCCCCTGCATACATCTCTTCTCAGTATCCCCCCTGGTATGAGAAAGCACGTCTCCCTTCCTCGCGGGATGGGATCATCCCTTGCTCTATCCGCCAGCAATCACGCGCCCTAACCGCCTGCTCCAATGGCATGTTGAAACTCATCTGACCCCCACCGAACTCCCCATTCGAAGCAACGCCATGGCGAGAGAATAGGTTTCAAAGAAAAACCGACCGGTCAGGGTGGAGAGCGTCGTCCCCCGAGCCTCTCCCCTCGCCGGATTTTGGCCGGAGCCGGCCGCCCCCGACGCTTAGCCGCCTCTATCGCCGCCTCTTCTCTATTTCGGTCGCGAACCCCACCCGATGTGTCGTGATGGGCACAAAAGGTAAGGATGTCAAGAATGGGATATAAGATATCAATGTAGTAATTGAAGATGTCGGTCCATAAATACCGCAACATTGTCGGTCAAATAATTTAGTTGGCCACGTCGCAAAAGGACCCTCTCGTTGGAGCCGTTTAGACTTTGTTGCAACTCTTCTTTAATTCTTTAGTTCTATGTTTTGGCTTCTTTAGTTTTAACTATGTATGTAGACAAATTTATATCTTGTACGTAGCAAAAGTTATATAAATCTAGAAAAGCCAAAAATGTCTTAATTTGAAACACAAGGAGCATTATTTATTACAAGTAAAAGAATATGTATTTGGCTTTGGAAAGGCTCTAAAGAAGAAAAAAGAGTTGTTATTTAGACATATTTTATTAGATTTTCATAAAAGTGTTATGTGCATACACTAATTGACACAACAATATGTTTCTCATACGAATGGGTGAATTGATTATATAAACGGGCCCACCGACCGTCTCATACAAACGGGTGATCGAACAAATCATACAAACGAACGGGTCATAGACTGCGTCTCATACGAACGGGTGATTGAACAAATAATATATACGACCAGGTGAATAGATCACAAACGTATCACTCCATGTTGGCAACGGGGCCCCGATCCCCGTTTCCCCGCGGGGAATTCACCTATTAGGGGACGGGGATGGTATGAAATTATTCTCCACGGGAAATCATATGGTAGAAAAGTTATCCCCGTCGGGGATCGCGGGACGAGGATGTGAAGGGTCGAGATGGGGACTAGAGGGGGGGTGAATAGTTCTTTCTAAAACTAATTGCGCCGGCTAAACAAATATGATGCGGAATTGAAACTATTCGTTTAGCCAAGACTTCACCCCTCTAGCTATGACTCTAAATCACCTCACAAAAGATCCTACACAAAGCAAATGAGGTGATAAGCCTAGCTTGAGCTCCTAACCGTTTCTATTGCAAGGTCACACAAACCTATGCACTAGTACTTCAAACAATGGTGAGCTCCTACACAATTCTAATGAGCAAAAGCACAAAGCCAATCCTAAGCTCACTAGATGCACTAAGGACAAGGCGACACACGCCTAACCCAAAGGCTCAAACTACTTAGCTACACAAACTAAGCGAAGCAACTAACAAGCTACACAAGCTAGTAATTGCAAGAGCTACTCCACAAGCACAAGCACAAGGTATATATGAATGTAAATACGAAGCTTGTGATTTGGAGAATACAAACCACCGAGAAGAGTAGACAAGTTGACACCGGTGATTTTTACCGAGGTATCGGGAAGCTTGCCAACTTCCCCTACTCCTCGTTGTGTCGACCAACACCTTGGGTGGTTCCTTTGGTGTTTCACCTAGATGGTTCTTCGATTGTGATTCTCCGATCACTTGCCCCTCAAGGCACGCCCCGCAAGGCACCGCAAGACACCACTCTCAAGTGAGCCTCTCAAGGCACCGCAAGACACCACACACACAAGGGAGGTACTCACCGACACGCTCTAGTAGTGATGCTCTTCACGATCCCCGCGAGGTGAGCTCGAACCTCTCACAAATCCTCCTTGAGCACCGCACAATCTCCGTTTGCGTGCTTCACGAAGTCTCTTGCCACCAAGCCGTCTAGGAGGTGGAAACCTCCAAGAGCAACAAGCACACCGGCTTGCAACACGATCACCTAGTGCCACAAATGCGAGCTCTCAACGCGAATGCACTAGAATCACTCCTCACTTTGATTTGGATGAACTCTATCAATCACAAGTGAGTGGGAGGGCTCTCAAGCACCACAACACAAGCCACCAAGACCCAAGTGTGCTCAGCACCCGAAACAAGTCGGGTATGTGGTGTATAAATAGCCCAAACCAAGAAACTAGCCGTTGGGGACGAAATCACAGCTTCAGCGACGGCGGCCAGGACACGCCGGCCCGGACTCACTAGCGAGTCCGGTCGAGAGTCGATCAAGCGTCAGTCGACGCGATAGGAAAAATTCAGGCTGCGAGCCCTCTGCCGGACGCATCGACCGGAGCCTCCGGTCGGTGCGTCGGTCGCATCTTTGTGCGTCCGGTCACCGCCGACAGCCCGACCAACGCCCGATCAAACGTCCATAACTCTTTCATCCGAACTCCGTTTTCGATGATCTTGGACTTTGTGGAAAGCTAACTCAGAGGGCTACACAACCCACATGGTTACTTGATCCAACTCACAATGGATCAAAGCAATATTCCACTCTAAGAGCAGTCCAAGTGTCCGAGAAACACAGAAACAACTTCTCCTTTGTAAATGTGCCAACACCACCAAGTGTACATCACCATGTGCATGTGTGTTAGCATTTTCACAATCATTTCAAAGGACGGGTTAGCTATTAGCACGCCACTCGATCCTAACACATCGCAAAGTTAGATCGCTCAAGTGGCACTAGATGACCGATATGCAAACAAGTTTGCCCCTCTTGATAGTACGGCCATCTATCCTAAACCCAGTCATAAACTTCTCTAAGCTCCTCATGACCGGCGAAATGAAATGCCCTATTGGTTATACCTTTGCCTTGCGCATTTCCATTCCGCTCCATCTCCAAGTGCCGATGCAACACATGCACCAACACGATCACCAAATGATATGATCCACTTCATATCATCACGTGACACTATTGGTCCATCGATCTTGACCTCACTTGCTCTTCACCGTTGCGTCGGTCCGTCGGCGCCAAGTCTTGCCCAAGCTTCACCGCCTCGCGGTCCATCGCTTCACTGCCTCGACTTGCCCTTCACACTTGCAACCGGTCCATCAAGCCAAGCCTTGTCTTGATCTTCACCACCTTGGTCACATGACTCCATGTCATGTCTCATATGCAATAAAGCTCCTCCATTGCATCATCACATGTGAACTAATCTCCTGTGTATTATCTCAATCACACATTATTAGTTCACCTAATGTTGTCACTCAATTACCAAAAACCAAAGGGACCTTTCAGGATGGTTGGCCGTTCCCCGTCCCCGTTCCCTGCCAACCCGCCTCGCTAGGAAAGCTCACTGTGAGCGAGCACGTAGAAGCGAGCAAAGATGAGGCCCATTTAAGGCCCATATGCACCCGACCAAGTGTATATACTGGAAATAACCCTAATCTCCATATACTCCACTCCCGTATCCTAGCCGAGCGCCGAGTCTCCTCCATCGCCGTCGCAACACATCTCTCGCTCGTCGCTCTCCACTCGCCTGTGACACTTCTCTCGCTCCTTGCTCTCCATCCAGTCCACCTTTCCCGCTCTGCATTCGGAGAAGCAGCAAGAGGGAGGGCTTGGACTCCTGGAGGCGTTGAGCACTTGAACGACGCAAATCCTAGAGATTGGCTCGGAAGCAGTGCTTCTTCGATGGTGACGACACTGATGGGTGGGTTTTCGTGCAGTTCCCCAAGGACGGCAATGGCGTGCAGATGCGGGGGCGGGGACTCCGACGGGGACAATTCGCCGAGCAGGGACGGGGATGGGGAGAAGATGTCCCCCATGACCGTTCACGGGGACGGGTACTGGGATTTTCCCCCCAATGGGGACAGGGATGGGGAAGCAAACTCCGACGGGGAATTCCCCGTTGCCAAGTTGGGTATCACTAAACTGTCTCATATCTACAAATCATACGAACAACTCACCGATTGTCTCAGACCGGATCAAATGAACGGATAGTCGTCGCCTAGTTGCTCAAGCTCGTCATGGCGGCGAAGTGGTCTCCTCCTCTCGTGGTCGCCGCCTCTACACGGCTTGGTCTTCGAGGAGCTCCCGGACACGGATTGCACGTTGCTTCATTTTTGGCAATTCCCCAAGACGTCTCTTGGAGGAGCAGTTGCACAAGCTTGTATACCAAAACAATGTTATTAGATGACATAAGTAGCAAATGTGTGCGGCCTAGTCAATGATACAAATAAAATATGACATAAGTAGCAAATGAGCTGCTAGCACGGTCAATGATACTAGTGACTTGTTTAACCACTTGAGTAAAAGACACAAATTAAACTAGATTGCTAATTTATGATTATTTGACAATTTTTAATAACAATGTGCACCGAATATACATCTAGATGGTTAGTTATAATCCAAAATTATATCCTATTATTTTATTTAGACATCCAATGAACAGAGGAAGAGAGAGGGTAGTTGTCAATTTTTATGATTTTCTATTGTGTATAACCCGAGCCAAGAGAGAGGGTTGAGAGGAGTAAGCAAGAGAGTGAATAACAAGATTCCCCTTCCGAAAGCCTTTTGACTTTATTTATAGGATAAGGTATATGGTGGTTTGCATTTATTCTCTGGCGGGGTTGAGAATTAAATACAAGCCCTCACCGTTAAAACAAACCATTAATCATTTATAGATATTTCTTTTGTTCAATGGATAATTTCATAAGCACACAAAATAACATTATAGCACTTCACCCAAGAGTATTCTAAAGTATTGTATATCCTTCAGGAAAACATAAGGCTTAAATATTTGATCGATACGATTTCAATCACTATAATACCATCGATCAACTGACTCTAGGTGAGGGTAACAATAAGGGGGTAGTGCAACACATAAGAATAAAACAATACTTAAACGACATAGCTAGTTGGAGAACACAAGAGTGAGGGTTCCTATATGATCTTAATTTGTACTAAGAAGCACAATATATAGACCATAGGAATACAACCAAGCCAAGAAATAGTAAGCTATGATTTAATAGCACTTCGAGGTATTGTTGATGGTGAACATATCACACTTTTACATACTCAAAATCTCCGTCAACGGCCACAAAATAAAGGAAGATAACATAACATGAGCATATTTATTATCAAATGGCAATTCCCACATGTATTACGAGTGTTTGATGTAGATTCAAGCTAAATGAAGCAAGATGAGCATGTGGGTCCACCACGGGAGGATGTCCGACCACCCCCTGTGGGGCCCACTAGCCTCCCAAGCTACCACAATCACACTCTCAAACCATTCTTCACCCTTGGATGAAGTTTGTGATATGAAATCCTAGATTGAATGGCTCACATGTGAGGTGAATGACCTCAAGGTGGATCGACAAGTTCACATACTCACTCATGATCAAGCCAGGAGGGCCCACGCTAGAGTAGTGTTCATTGCTTCTTTGGTACATTGATGGTTTATTCTTCATTGCTTCTTTGATTGATTCCTAGGTTTTACTTTGGTGGAACCCAATGTTTCGATTTTTGTTACAAGTTAACAAAGGTATGATATATATTTTTTTTTTTCTCTTTCAGTTTTGTTACAAGTTTGCAAAGGTATGATCTATGCTTTTTTTTTTTTTTTGAAAAAAGAGGGGGGTCGTAGCCCCTGCAGAGATTTTATTGATCATTAAAGGAGGTAGGGTACAAAGTACAGACAAAGCCAAAGGCTTAAGAACCAAAGAACATGGACCTCGGGCTACAATCAATTGAAGACTTTGAATCCATGGATCAAACGTTGTTGTAAAGGATTGCTTGAACCTTTAGCCAACTTTGCTTCCTTTAAGAACAAGTCTTTGCTTTCTTGAATTATATTGTGACTTGATTGTTATTGAAAAGGAAAATGCTCCAATACTCCTTTTCTAGAAAATGGCACACATCTCAAAAGAAACCTACATCTATTTATTAATCATTTTTTTACTAGTTAGTACGTTGCTCTTCATTAATGATGTTTGTGGTTGCTGCATCAGTGACCTACAATTCATCGAATTAATTGTACGAGAAAGACAATGAACTTCTAGAGTACATTGACATATAGTACGTGTGCAAAAAGTGAATATTGGGGTTGGACATCTAGTTTATTATAATGACTGGTTTTAAATTATTATGGTTTGAACTTGTTGAATGGGGATGATCATTGTAATATAAGCTCCAAATTGGTTTCATTTTTAATTAATTATTAGGTTCAATCTTATTATGTGCGTACAATATTTATTACAAAGAAACTGTAAAAGAAAAGAAAAAAATATATTCAATACTGGATAGTGCCTTACGTGTGGTAGCACATGATGCCGGGCCGGCAGCCTCATATAGAAGTATTGGTTCGTAAAACAAACCGGGACTAAAGAGACTCTTTTAACCTAGTTGATCATATTGAACCGGATAGGCAGTCCCGGTTGGGAAACCGGAACTAGAGGGGTTTTCCGATTATAACCCATTCATGCACTAGTGTTGTCTCCGCACGGGCCGATTATACCCATTCATGCACTAGTGTTGTCTCGGCACGGGCCGATTATACCCATTCATGCACTAGTGTTCTCCGGCATGCTGGCAGTGAGCGCATCAGCACATTGAAAGGAGGCGCGCGGTGGGCTAAGCTCCGCTCTAGAAGGAACAACTTGTTTCATCCCAATGCGAAAAAAAAGATGGTTTCGCTGTGCCTTGTGCGTGGGGAGTGGACATCATTTCTCATTTGAGAATCGGTTTTCAATTCCCTTCTCTTTTTTTTTTCTCTGTTTCTTCGTTAATTAGTGTCTGACACGTCAGCTATATTTCCTTAATTGGTGAATCATTGAAGTGTATGGAAGGTTTCCTTCAGCGTTGGGACTGCCCTAATACATTGTCAGTTACTGAAGTGTGTATGAGCAGGAGCATTCTGTTATTAGGAGAGGGAGCAAGAAGCCGTACGTCGAAGCGCACTATTCATCAGGCGTACTTTTCACTATAATAAACACGGAACGTTGAAAGCATGCAAACACGATCAAGATACCTCAAATCTATCAGATAGGTCAACGTAGCACACATTAACAATAGTCAACAACGCAATTACACAACCCAATGACACCATAGAAGATCAAAGATGCAATTTGAGGAATACAGTAATAATTATTACCATGTTCACTACTTGTAGTCCATGTCCATGGGATTGCCCCTCAACGCGGGAGAAGTCGGCTGCCTTCTGCCAATGGGCACTGGGTGGGCATGATTCACCATCGCATTGGAATCCCTCACCATATTAGCACGATCGTTTGCCAAGAATGCAGCGACGCCCGCGCCACCAAGGAGCGCGCGTCGCACCGCAGCGGGGCGCCGCCCGGCGCATGCCGCCTAGGGCCCCCAAGATAGCCCCCGCGGTGACGCTGGCACAGACGTCCTCCCCCCCGCGGCGGCGCACAAGGGCAACGCCATTCTCGATGGCGGAGAACGCGACGAAGTAGGCGGAGAACTTACCGGCGACCTGAGGCGCGTGCGTGCTAACGGCGCGGACGGCGCCGGAGAGGCGGGCACCTCTGGGCGAACTGCAGAGGCCTCTGACGAAGTGGAAGGCGGAGCCACAGGCTAATCCACACGAAAATAACCCGCCCACGATCTCGGTGACGGCGTAGGCGGTGTTTGGCGGCGCCTTATATGCATATACCGGCATGTCGCCTCCCATCTCCCGTACGGCTCCGCAGCAGCAGCTGCAGATTTTATGTTTTGTTTCTATACGGAATTGAGCACCCAGCTAGGGTCAACTCGATCGTGTCGAATTTCTGTTCACCTTTTCTTTTCTTTTATATGTACGCACGTGTCTTTTGGGGTATGGAAGATATACAGATATACGTACAGTATAGAACATCACGTTACCTGCCGCGTCCATGAAGAGATCCACGAGATATACGCGTATACGCACGTATGCATGTCCGCTTGGGACTTCTTGGACGTGACAGTTAAGGAAACTTATTTTATTGGATGATGGTAAGCTAAACATCCAGAAGCATATCACGATGGAGGAACGAGGAAAGTGCTATAACATATCTATTCGCCGGTCGAGTCTAGAAAGACAAAAAAAAGTGTAATATTTCCTCTTATTTAGATACGTATATATTCTGCTTGTCAGCCGCCGCCTAGGTCTCTCGTGGAAAAAGAAAGGGCCGCCGCCGCCGCCGGTACGGCCCCCGCTCCCCCCGCGCCCGGCCTCGCTGCCGGTGGTGACGAGGAGCGGGGTCCGTCTCTTCAACGTCTTCGTAGGGTCTTGATCGAGTCCTAGGTCTAGGGTTTGCTCACCGTCGATGTTCGGCGGTGGAGTTAGGTTGTGCCGGAGGAGCGTGGCTCCTATGCGGTTTGTTTTTCCTGGTGACGCCGGCGATGCACAAACGACGACGACGCAGCGGAATAAATTCTCACAGCTTCTTCTGTTCTCCGATGGCGATCTTCTCCGACGTCAACGGAGAGGCCGTGGAGACCTGTCCAGAGTCGAGGGCCGGGCGATCGTCGTCTTCTTCAGGTGATGATGTTGTTGACCCCTGTTAATCTCAAGGAAGATGTTCTTTGGTGAAAATCTGAGCTTTGCTCGGCTTGCCGGCGGTGGAATCGAAGGATGCGTCATGGGTACGGGAGTTGGCCGATGCGCCTAGGAGGCAGTTTATTCGACTGATTCGCCTAGAAGTAAGTCCTCCTCTGCGGCCTCCACCTTGTGGAGTTTGGCTCTGGTGCCCCACGACGATTGGGAAGCGGCTTCGACGGCGGTGACGAACAGATCTCTGAAGGCTTCGAGGAAGATGAACAGGAGTTTTGTACTTCTTTGTAATTTTCCTTTTCTTAGGATTTCCCTTTGTAAAAGGGTCGGTGTAATGCACCAAGATTAATACATGTTCCTTGTCAAAAAAAAAAAAAGCGTCCTTAACCCAGGGTATAAATATAAACCCCCGATCATTGTAGAATATCAACCAATACACAAACCAATACACAAACAAATCAATCTACTCCTTTGTACCCTAGTTTCTCCTTTCAACCTTCTACATGCTGTTCATCGCTTGATCCGACGACCAAGGATGGCATTGCCCTGACGGGGTCCCTCTCCCGGGTGAGAGCTTCGACGGTTTCTTTGGTAGTTTGCTCGGAAACTAGCCATTCTTCGTCACGTAAGCGCGATTGTTATCCTTCGTTGGTTTGCTTGTAAGATTGCCGCTCCTCACCGCAAAAGTGTGTTGGTTATCTTGCTGTGTTCTTCGGTCCATCGTGACCGGGCGTCTAAGACCCTCTAGTTTTTTGGTGCTAACTATAATTTGTGTCAACAACATGAGAGAAAAACACACACACACACACATACAAATGTTTTCTAACACGTGCGTGGGTATGTGCATGTTCGTATAAAAAAGAACGTCTAAAAACTGAAATTTGCTCCCGAGTCCGTAGAAACGAGATATGCTTAGTAAGCCTTTGCAACGCCTGCTTCATTGTTCTGTTTTTTTTTTTTTTTTTTTTGACAGAAAACATCATTGATATTATTAGCAGCAAACTGCTGCAGCAAGAGTACATAGATGGATGTTTACAATTTGCAGTGCTTCAAGGAGTGTGAAACTGCTAGCATGATTCCCATTGATACAAGAAAATGCTATGTTTATAGGCAGAGTGATCGGTAATCTAAGTGCTCGAACTGCTAAATTGTGTGCCTGAACATTGAGAGCTCTGTTAACTTTGATAACTTTGGCGCTTCTTTTTTTGGTCTCTTTGAGGAAAATTTGAGTGAAGATCTTCATTCTCCAATCGGGTGGAGAATCAGCTTCGGCTTTAGAGAGACAAGCTGCCAAGGTTGCGTTGTCAGTGTGGAACTGGACATGGTGCATATTCAGCCTTGTCGTGATTCTAGGTGGAAGTTGGATGTCCATGGATGTCCAATGGATACACTCTAGTTCAAAAAAATGAACTAGAAAGAAGTGGTCCCCCACCAAAATTTGAATTTCTAAGTCATTTGTCAAAATCCATGGATGTTCAAATTAGATTGAGCTTCCACCTAGAGTCGTGATTGTAGCTGCCAGTGCAAGAGCCGCAGCTTCTGCCATCAACACAGAAGTGTAGCCTTGGAGTCGAGCCTGGTAGAAAACCTGAGCTGCTTGGAGGAGTCAATAATGTAGACACCTAGCCCAGCACTTCTCAAGTCATGGCGTCCGTCATCACGGGCCAGGGAGGCATCGGTGAAGCATTTTGGTGATGTTGGTAGTTCCTGTAGCCTGCATTGTATAGCAATTTGGCAATGAAATTGAGGGATCTGTTGCTTGTGCAATATGTTGAGCGTCTCCAGCCTGGATTTGATCACCTGAAAAGAAACAACAGAGAGGCAGAAGAGAAAACGTTGCGTTTTTAGCACTGTCCTTGAAATCTGGGTCACACTTTTTTTTTGAAGGAACTATCTGGGTCACACTTGACAGACGACTTGGCTGTTTTTATATGCGCCTGGACAGAGTGATGACCCTGCATAACACTCCAATGTTTTTTATTAAAACGAAGATCGTTTCTTGCTTTCCAGATGAACCGTAAGGTTTTCATTATTCTGTTAATTAAGATCATCGTCCGATATTGTTGTAGTTATGAGCGTCCTTTGGGATTCCTGTACTCCATCCTGTTCAGAGGGGAGAAGAGTAGATCTCAAGGAAGGGTTAGAAGAAAAAACCATACCGCCCTTGGAAAATTACAGTGGAAAAATAAGTGGGAGTCATTTTCAATTCCACTGCAATGAGAACATGTCTTTTCTATCTTAGTGGACAAGCTTCCTGCTCTAGCCCCCGTGGCAAGAGACCTTATAAGCCTCCAAGCAAAAGTCTTAATATTAGGAGAAATGTACCTGTGTTTCTAGATTCTCTCAAGAGTTTGAAGGGCTTGAGAAGTTATGCTTCGTGCTCCCTGTTGTGGTAGTTTGCCCTGAGACTGTTTATTAAGGAATCTAAAAGCTTCCTTACCAGTGCATTTTCCTTTGCTAGAAGGGATACACTTGACAATATCTTTTTATTCTGAAGGAATAATTATTGTGTTCAATATGGTGTCACAAGCATTATAATAAAAAATCTCTTTAACTAAATCAATGTTCCAGCATTTAATATTGCTCATCCAAAGATCAGACACATTGGAGGGAGTTTATTAACCGTGACAGGCAAGTTGAGATGACTGTGTTCTGGTTTTGTTTTGTCTGGGCCATGTTTCTTTCTCCTCTGCAAAAGGTAGGTACTAAGTACGTGAATCTTTGGGACCAAGAGTTTGATATCTCTAAACCCCTGTTCGCCTACACGGCCATGTATTCGCCATGTACACGCTACTCAGCATCTTTCCGTGCAGTTTAGGCCGTAAATGGTATTTACACGGTCCCACCGTATAAACGGTCAAACACGGCCCTAAACGGAATACACGGGCAACACAATCAGTTGAAATAACATTCTAAGCGGCGAGTCAAGCGAGTAGGGCTATGTTTAAGCGACCGGAGACATTTGGGCGGCAGAATACACGGGTCAAATATGACAAAATATGCAGTGCGTACCAGTACTAGAGCTCCATTTTCCTCTCCAAAAATCAATTGGTATATGCTCCGACGTGTGCAGAAAGTAGCAGTAATGTTCCATTATTTTGTTTAGAAATCAACTCTATATGCTCTAGCATGTGCGTGCTAGTAGGCTAGTGTTATTTTTCTCTAGAAATGATACTTTGTGCTCTTGTGAAGAATAGGACTTTCCTCTCTCTCTAGCATGTGTGTGCTGCAATGTTTATATGTAATTTTTGTATTCTTTATTATGTAATAGGAATATATCAATTGTTGTTGTTGCTTAAATGCTTATGTCAAACCTCATAAACCTTTCCATGATATAAGCCCCATGTCATACTTTCCTACACTTGCAAAGTATATTTTGATGTACTCACCCTTCCTCTTTGTCCCCCATGCTACCCACGGATTTTTTTTAAAAAATTTTGCCTTTTTTCAAAATAAATTTCAAATCTATCCCTAGTTTAAAACAATTTGCACCAGATATCCCTTTTTGGTCGCGCCGGATGCATAGGCGCGATGTTTACAAATGTCGCGCCTATGCATGTGGCGCGGCGTGTCCCGCCACGCCGGGCGCTTTGGCGTTGACCCGTGCTTTGCGTGGCGGCGGTCGGTCCCACCACGTCCGCGCCCCACGCATGCGGCGCTGACGTGCCGATCGCGCCCGATGCGTCGGGCGCGACGGGCCCGTTAGGGTTTCGGTTTGGGCCTCGTCGAAACCGCGTTGGGTCCACCGGTCGCGCCAACCATTCCGGCGCGACATGTTGATGTAAATGCATCCACCACCTTTTTTCTCTCCCTCTCTTCTCCCACTTTCTCCATTCCCTGTGCCGACAAAGAAGAGGTCGATGGTCCAGTTCGAATGTTCTCTTCCCCTTTTGTCCTCCTCTCCATGATTTCCATTTGTTTTGTAGTTTAAAGTGTGTTTATGCTTGTGTTATGCTAATTGGTCCTCATTTGTGGTTGATTTTCTTTGTTAGTCTTCTTTTGCTTAGTTGTAATTGTGCTCTCAAACCCCAAACCCTAATTAATTTCATTGTCCATGGCAAATTAGAAATTTTGTTTGTGATTTTTATTTATTCTTCTCGCTATACTATTTGGCAATTAGATGTGGTAAAATTTCTTTGTTAGCAATGATATGCTTAGATGTAATTGTCCTCTCTAATCCGAAACCCTAATTCAACTCTTTGTTCATGGCAAAATTGAAATCATGTACTTCATTGTGAAATGAAGGCGTGTACATGTTTTTGGTTTTGTTTGGGTTTTATGAATAATTGCATAGGGTTTGAATATTTAAGCATGTTTTATTGTTCAATTATGATTCGTTACCATGTATGGAGATGAATTTTTATGAATGTTCATGTATTAGTTGTTGGTTAGGGTTTATGAAGATTTCCGTATTGTTTTATTATTTTTTCATGTATTAAGGTTTACTTGGGATGTTTACCATGTATTATGGTAGGGTTTATGAAGATTTCGTAATTGCTTTAATATTTGTACTACTTGTCATTTTGTTTGTTTTGCTAGCTTTCATGGACTTTTCCCTGTTCGTGCACCATCCGGAGGACCATGAAGGGAAAGGTCCATTCCCACCACCCCGCCCGTCCTCCGTTTTGTGACCGTGGGTTCCGTGCCTATGTGAAGCAGTCAAGGCATCCTCTCTCCACCGGGCGTGCCTTTTTCTCGTTGTCCATTACGCCGTCATCCGCTGAGCGAAGTCCGATTGTGCTCATGACGGTTGCATGTTTTTATCGGTGGATTGATGATGCAACTAAGGTTAATGTTGACATTATGTTGTTTCCTTATGACCCTTGGAAGAGAGTTCCATATTCTGAGTTTGTTCGGTGGGTGCCTCCGCCACCGAACCCACCTGACATGATGGAAGCGGAGAAGGCTGCGGCTGCACTCCACCGTCTAGAGAATCCTTCTACATGCAACTGTGGCAAGACAGCCGTCCTCCAAGCTCCAAGCAAGCCGGAGATGTTCACTCCATTCTACCGTTGTGGTCAACGGGATTATGTAAGTGGTCTTTCGAGTCAGGTTATTTATGATCTTGTTTGTGTTGTGCCGACTATAACTTGGAACTATGACATTTCAGAAAGGTTTTCCGGCATGTGACTTTGAGGAGTACAACTATGGGCCGAAAGCTCTATGGCCTAGCAAGTCTTTTGTAGAAGAATGTTGGAACGGCAACATTGCATGGCCATGCCTTAGTCTGCCGGATCGGAAGTGCCAGTGCGGCATAGAGGCTCGGCAAGGAGTTTTCCCCTCTGAGTTAGGGATTGGCTACTATTGTGGCAACGCTTATGGAGGGCCGAATGAGTTCTTTGTGAGTGTACTGAACTTGTAATGTAGATGTGTCCCTTTAGTTTTTTTTGCTGATGTTTGATTGTGTTTCCCTTAGCCTGGATCGACTTGCAAGTGGGAGGATTTTGAGGGTCGTGGAGATGTACTTGAGAGCCTGCGACACCAATTCAATTCCCCTCATGAGAAGAGAAGGAGGTCTTTGCTACGATTAAAATTGCAGAGAAGGACACGGGCTGCGGGTGGTGTTGAATCGCCAGATTGGCATACATGGAACATGCTTCCGGGCGACTACTATGAAGCTACTGGAAGAGAGTTGAGCCCATACAACTACGACTATGACGATGAGTTGGTAAAGTTTTGGCAGAAAAACAAGGCACGCTACGACGCTATCGGTCTTATGAAGAAGACGGTACGGGGAGAAGATGTTGGTACGAGTGCTTTGTGAGTATTAAGTCGACATCCTTCTTTCTTTTGAGCTAAATTGGCATACCACAACGTTCATTTGTGGTTTCAATTTGACATCCTTCTTTTCCGTAGTTCCCTCACTACCACGTGAGGACGAGGGCGAGGCTAACGAGGACGAGGACAAGGCTAACGAGGACGAGGGCAACGGCATTGACGACGAGGACAAGGAGAAGGGTGTCGACGATGATGATTGGTAGTGCTTTCTAGGACAGAAAGAACACCACTAACAATGAGGACAAGAGGATTGGTGTCTTCTATTTGTGTCACCTATGTGAACTTATGAGTAGGTGACAACTTTTGTTTGAACTAGCGGTGGATGATGCATGGAGCTTTTAGTCGCACACTAGCCATGTAGTGGATGATGCATGGTGATGTTTGCAACACTTTTGTTCGATCCATGAAGTGCATGGTGCATGGACCCTATAATTGTAGTTGAACCACTTGTGTAACTTATTGGCATGGTGATGTTGTTATTTCAATCCTTGTATTTCGTGTTTGTTCATGAAACTCAACAACAAACAACATTTCTTACTCCGGCAAAAATAAAAGACCAACACCGTACATAATTGTTGATGTAACAGTTAGTCAACTAGGTAGGCACTTATTTTTTGAAACATGGTTCAATACAACTACTAGAGAGCATAGTTTCCTACATGGTTCATTAGAAATAGAATACACATTGTTCCATACATATAGTAACAAATGAACGTTGCACTTCACAAATCGTCGTCCGTGCGTTCCCCCGATCCCTCCGGATATTCGCCGTCCGTGCCCCAATCCTCCGGATATTCGCCGGCCGTGTCCCAATCCTCGGGATATTCGTAGCCCGGAGTAGTACAATAGCCCGAAAGATAGCCATCATATGGCTTGTCGTCGTCCGTGGTTCGAATCCTCCATTGCATATTCGCCGCTTGGGCTAGCACAAGACCCCGAAACATGGGCATCATACTCTTTGTTGTACGTTGCATCAACCTCATCCGCTAGCTTCAAGCCTCCTCGAAGAAGTGGTCCTCGCTGCCCTCCCGCAAATGTGCAAAGTCCAAGCACAATGTCCTCCCCGCACGGGATGCACAACGGGAACAAAGTCGAGGGCATGTAGTATCCGATTAAAGACGGTTTTAACACGGGGCACGACGGCGGCGCCACTTTGCACCGGTGTCCTCCCGGGGCCGCTTGAGGCACCGTTGGAGCATTGTCGGCCTCCACGTTAGGCAATCGGGTGGTACGGTGTCCTCCCGCATGTGAGGCACTTTGTGGGGACTTGTTGCGGGGCTTCTTGTTGGGCTTTCAAGTCGGCCTCGGCTAAGGCTATGAGCTCATCCAACCGTGAGGTGTCGTCGTCACCCTCAACATTTTCACTCTACATCTAAGCCTTGGCCCACTCAGCCTTGGCACGGCGCGCATGCTCCAGCTTCCTCTCCCTCTCATCCCTCTGAGCAGCAGCTATCCTCCTTTCCTCTTCCTCCCTGCGCGCCTTCTCATCAGCCGCTTGCTTCATATTCTCCTCGGACCTCCATTGAAACCATGCCCTAAACTCCTTGTGGCCTTCCAAGAATTTCTTGTTTTCCTCACTGATCTCAAGGTCGATCCACTGCATAAAATCACAGAGTGAAGGTGGGGTCTGGAACACAAACAATTATCAGGAAGCTAATATATACTCATCAAAGAAAGGAACCAAAACGAATATACGCACCATAAAACTACGGCGTTGTTTCGGGCCAGGCTCCCATTTATACTTGGCACACATCCAATACTTCCGCATGTAGGTTTCCTCATCATCTTCATCCCATTTAACTTTGCATGGATCACCACACCAACAGTTGGGCACCGGTTCACCCGGTGGGAGAGGCTTATGGACATAGGGATCCGGCAGCCTCCTCAAGTACGGATTGAAGGCCTCCTTTTTACCACGCCCAAGACGCGACAAGTGTAGCTATGAAACAATCGAACATTCAAAGGAGGTACTAATTATTTGTAATGGTAATTTGCATTTGTAAGAAATCACACCATTGTCTTTTCTTACAAATCACACCAACCTCATTTGTAATGGTAATTTGCATTTGTTTGAAAATCACACCATTCCCATTTACCACGTGGCTTACTAATTAACAATATAACCACGACTAAATATACTAATGGGGATACTAATTAACACTATAACCACGTGCCATGCACAATATACTAGGAATTGAAAGAAGAGAAACAAATCCAAATCACTTACATAATCCACAAGGAGGAGGGGGGGCTTGGGGGCTTGGAGCAGCCTTGAGGTGTTGGGGGAGGATGATGGGGGGCTTGGGAGGGAGGAGGAGGCTTGGGGGGGTGTGTGGGGGGGAGGAGGAGGGGGGCTAGGGGGGGGGGGGTAGTGGGGGAGGGAGGAGGAGGGGTTTGGGGGCTTTGGAAGTGGGTTGGGGGAGGTTGGAGGCGGCTTCCACGGTGGTGGTGGCGGACCGGGCGCGAGGGAAATAGGGAGGGGGGGAGAAGAGTGCCGTCTGAGGAAGAAGAAGGCCGAGCTTATATCGCGACGTCGCGCCTACCGATACGTTGGCGCGACGCGACGTTGCGCCGACGTATCGCACGACCGACACGTGTCCGCTTGACGTATCAGGTGGATGCAATATCCCCCTATACTCATCGCTTTCATCCTCCGTACTAGGCTCCGACCTATACTCGTCCTCTAAAACCTCCTCAGAGCTACTTTCACTAAAAGTGAGGTCATCTCCGTACTCTCCATCGTCCTCTGATCCTACAAACATGTCGTCCATAGCACCAATCTCCTCCTCATTGCACTCTTCCATACCTACCATCACTGCATTATCATTGTCTCTAACAACGGCCGCTTCAACTCTTCTTCCTCCTGAGTAAGGTGCTCTACGGGCTCCTCATCCACGTTCTCAGCCGCAGGCACAACAACAGGGTTCATCACCTTCTCCACAACAACTTCCAAGCAACGAACACTACTACCCTTCACAACCTCCACAAAGTTGTTCCAATCATCTTCACATGACAAAGCCATCAGTGCATAGTGTGCTCGTTCCTTCCCACAATCAAATCGACCAATCAAGCTAAACGGTCATCCATACTTGTCACGACAATGGCCGACCAAATCATCAAAGCTAGGAGGTCTACCAAAAAATGAACTTGTTCATGCATGTTCTCAAACTTGCCATCCCCTCTAACTTTGCCACCAATATAAAAAGCGCACTAAACGGTCCATCTACAAATTATTCGGGAAATAAAAGCTATAAGTAAAACAACCATATTGCCAATATATAGTAGAAACAAACTCAACACCTCCATGCAAAAAAGAACTTTATTCATGAAAAATCTAATCTAGGTGAAATCCACAAAGAAAAAAACATATCCTAAAAACGTTTCCACGCACCACATTGTATCAATAAACGGCCCAATCACTTATAATTTCACATTGGAAAATAGAAATAATATCAAACCCTAAACCTCCATGCATGCATCAATGAACTACTTTCATGCAACTCGTTCTCTATGCCAAATCCAATCCTAAACCGATTCTACGAACCACATTGTACCAATTAACGCTTCAATCACTAACAATTTTATATTAATAACCATAAACCATGGAAAGGAGGAGGAGGAGAGAAAGAACTAGTACCTAACCCGGTTTTAGAGAGGAAGAAGGGGCCTCCCGCCTAGCTCGACCCGCCACCGCCGGTGAGGGGGGCGCCGCCGCCGAGGCTACCGGAACCCACTTGCCGCCGTTTAGCTCTAGGGCCGGCCCCTCGTGCCCGCCGCCCTCAAAAGCCCGCCGCCGGTGGTGGAGGAGGCGCGGGCGGAGGTCCGGCGGCGGTACGGGCGGAGGCCGGTCGGGTGGAGAAAGAAGGAAGAAAGAGAGAGAGAGAGAGAAAGAAAAATCGGCCGGTGGATACCTATTCGGTGCGTCGCCCGACGCATCCGGCGCGACTCGTGGGACCCACGCGGTTTCGACGGGGCCCAAACTGAAACCCTAACGGGCTTTGTCGCGCGCCGACGCATCAGCGCGATGCCCCGGCCGCGCCGCATGCACGTGCACGACGCGGTGGGACCCACACCCGCCACGCCAACACCGGTCAACGCCACCGCGCCAACGTGGCGGGAACGCGCGCCACATGCGTAGGTGCGACATGTAAAGTTCGCGCCACGCATTTGGCGCGATAAAAAGGGATATCTAGTGCAAATTGTTTTGAACTAGGGATAGATTTGAAATTTATTTTGAAAAAGGGCAAAATTTTAAAAAATCCGCTACCCACCTAAGCGGTCAAATTTAAAAGTTGGAATTTCTCGAAGATATTGATTGGATCTAGGCTGTGTTATACCCCTAGTCATCTGCTCGTGAAGATGGAGACCATGCTCCACTTAAGTTATCTTTGTAATTTTAATTGGACCAACTCTTCATTTTGTAATAGAAGTTATCATTTAGTCCCTCCGGTCCATTATATGTGGCACCATTCCGTTTTTGGTTTAGCCACAATATCTGGCAAGCTGAAGTGTCCGAGGCAGGTAATTACTCAAGAATAAACCACATGCGGAGAGGCCTAGCAGCGAAGGGTCACATGCATCACTAGTGGACTGGCCTTTTTTTTTTTTTCCTGTCGGCTCTAAATACATCTCTAGTGGCGCGAAATCGAACCATCAGCGCTTCGGTTATTTACCCGCCAGTAATATTAATTTTTTTTTCTGTCGGCTATCCAGTACCAGTAACGGACATATCACCGCCAGTACTAAGGATGTCTTTTCTGTCAGACAAGTATACCACTGGCAGTCAGTTTGTTGACAGTATTAATATCATTTCTTCTATCGGTTTCCAGTAACAGATTATCAATGGCGTTTTTCTTAGAAAACCCGACGGTACTAAGCCAGTTTTTTTTGGCGTCACTATTCAACGAAACGCCAGTGTAGTCTGATTTAAAGTGGCAGTTAATATGATTTTGGGCTCCCGCCATTGATAATCTAAAAAGAGCAGATCTCTACAATTTGAAGCTAGCAAGCCATATAAAGTTAACTAATCAAGTATCTCGTACAAAAGGTACCATATACCAGCCATATTACTGTAACACAATACAACAACAATGTGGCCCCATATAGTACAAAACAAACGTGCATACGTTCGGCTGACATCTAATATTCATCTAGACCTAGGTTGAGTTTTTCAATGTCTACAAGTTCTCTGTATCGTGGTCCAGCTAATGTCCCCTCCGGATCAAAATACTTCCCTTTGTAGGGTAGTACCTTATTCATTGATGAACCGACAAAGCATGTCGCAAAGTACCTTCAAATGATCAGTTTTCATGCCTCTAATACGTGGTCCATCACCCTTTTCCTGCCAAACGTACTAGACAATAAATTTAGGAGGGGCAGGGTCAGTACTGCATGGCAAATACACCACAGGGTTAGTACTGCATTGCAGCTGAAAAACAATTTATGAGGCAAACTGGACCCTTATGTGAATTACATATGGACCCGACGGCACGGATAATTATATCGTTAATATGTTTGCATGCGATAGATGGACGTCTTGGTAACTGTAAATACCATTGTTATGCCAGATAAATCGGAATGGAGGGAGTATGTAGTAAACACTACAACATATCATTGTTATTATCATTACATGTATGAATAAACATATCCTAGCATAGCACAAAACTAATTTGAAACAAAAAAGGGACTCGTTTAAGCATCTTCTAGCCCAATTCTCTCAAAAAATGTGGGGATTTTAGCGCAAAAAGTAATCTAAAAGCACCGAGGGACTCATTTAGCCCCTAGCCCTAAAAAAACTATGGGTTGGCGTAAAAGCAATCTAAAACCCAAAACCTCTGCGGAGCTCATTTCATTGCTTCGGCACTCTTGCCTCAAAACATTTTTTTTTGGGGGGGCAATGGATGGTGGGTGCAAAAGTAATCCAAATGCACTTAGGGGCTCATTTTATGACTCTTCACCCCCTCACCCAAAAAGGTATAGGGTTAATGCCAAAGTAACCCAAAAATGGCAATTGCAATTTTTCGATGCCTGTCGATCCATTGCCCAAATAAAAGGAATAGGAAGAGACGCCAAAGCATCCCATCGGAGAACTGTACCCAAGAATTGCACTTTCCTCTCTTACTTTTGCTCCCCTCTTCAATGTCGAAAGTTCAATGACCCATTGTTCAAGACTTTGGTCAAGTTATGGTGAGGGGTCATGTCACCAACTCGCACCATCATCAATTATGCCTTCATTAACATTAATTTTAGTGAGGGAATTTGCCACCAACTTCTACAAACTTGACACTAACCAACCAAAAATTCATATCCCTAGAGGCTCCATTGTAAAATATAAAAAAGCACCAAGGGGAATAATAAAATCCTACCCCTCCCACCCTCTCTATAGAAGGGGAGAGGGGGTTAATCGATCACTCACTTAATTAGCTCTCTTCCTTTCTCTCCTTCTCTCTTATGTTTGTTGGCTACAAAATCCTCAATTAAGCATATAGAATGATAGGTTATACAACAATAGCAAAAGAAACACACTACTCTTGTTGGCAACTCCTTCTCTCTCGACGCCTCTTCACCCTCTCTAATGGTTAACTAAATGCCCCCGACCTCCTCCCTCAGCCCCTCCTACCTCTCCGCCTTCTTCTTCTCGCCCCGTGATTTCACAACATCTGCAATGGCATCTTTGGTGGCCTCTTTCACCGTCTCCACAGTCGCATCCTTTAAGGCCACTTTCGCCTCTTCCTCCGAAGCTTTTTTTGCAATCCCCTTGATCCATACTTTAGCCTTCGCGATACCCCTACAAAATCCCAAAATCATCGACGAAAAGGGAGGAATAGTTGTACGAGAAATCAATCGGACATACCCCCGCAAAATGTCGTATTAGAAATCAATCGATGGAGTCCACGAGAACGAACGAAAAGGGAAATCAATCGAAGTAGTGCACAAGAATGAACGAAAGGGAACGAAGTAGCATGTACGAGCATAGCGTTGCCGTTTCCACATGAGGAGCCAGCATGGATGCTTTGGGAGGAAGAAGGAGGGAATGAAGAGGAGGGGTTTGGGGGAAGAGGACGGGAATTTAAATCCTGCCATTGCAAACTGGTGGGGTGGTGCCCCTCGGCCGCTCCCTCGTAATAGGCCAACCCGGTCGGGACGGCCGGCCCATTCCAACCCCGGGTCGGGTGTCGCTCGTCGGATTCGGCACCCCTCGTCGAGCACGGCCTCTCGTCCGGAGGTGCTGCGACGGTGCGGTGCGATGGGAGGAGCACGGCCTTAGAGGATTAGGTGGTTGTGAACGAGCACTACCACGGGGAGAAGTCGTGTTCGACGAGGGGGTGGCACTTCCACCGCTTTGGGATGGTTACATACCTAACAACCGCAATCTAAAGTTATTTTAGCAAATCGTTTGATGTTACAAGTATAGGTAGGATCTTGCATTCAGGGCTTTTGACAAACAAATGGAGTGTCGGGTGTGCGACATTTATATGTATCTTCACTCAGAAGTCGTATGTCATGATCGGCTTCTTTGCCTTGTAAACTAATATGCTATGATTAAGTGTTATTTGGTTGTACAATTCATGTCGTTATGGAATGCTTGTGGTGATATATTCAGAGATAATAGACACTAGACATGGCTAACTGGATTTCGATCCATAGATATTCTTTCAAGATGATTTTAGTATCCCCCTAGGGACTATGACAATTCACAAACAAAAAGCAAGTTGGTCAATGAGCCATGACAATTGACTTTTGAATTCACTTTGTTCCAACCTTGCATCTTCATTTTTAAGTCCATGGTTTCTTTTTTATTTGCTCATTGTAAATGCAGGTCTCGAGCAACAAGTGATGAAGGTAAGACTTCGTTGCGAAGACGTCTTGAGATCCATCCAAAATACCTAGTGGAATTTCTGTGTTTGACATATCACAGGAGTTTTTCATCTTAATTTTGTTTGCTTCCACCCTTCACATTGACCAGAAAAAGGAAAATCTTTGCATCTAGCCATTTAGCTGGTTCACATTCAATAATTCTCCTACAATACGATTTATTATTCCTACCACTATGAATATTTGTTTACTCAGCAAGAAGCGAAAGACGTAAACTTAATTTTTGGTTTTGTAGCACTCTTGCCTGTACAAAGCACATTTTGTAAAGATCAGACAAACAAACAAAATAAAACCCTACATAGTGGTGAGTTCGTGGTTCCCTTCATCCATTATATTTGGTGCAATTTCAGTAACTTATTTCTTTCACTTCTACATTTCATTTTCGTTATTGTTCAAGCAACATGTAATTTTGTCATTGTTTGACTATAGTAAAACATTGTGAATTGTCTCTTGTGAGCTGTTCTTTTAATTGCACTATTTGGTTTTCTAAAATTATTGGCTGAAAATTCAGGCCCTTGAAATATAGCAACTCCCATATAGTTTACATACGGATGTCGCTCAAGACCTGGAGTGATGTCAATTATGGGAAACAAAGCTACCGAGATGGTTGATATGTCAAACAATGACATAATTTGGATATATTGATGGGAGTTGCTTTGAGATGTCAATTTTGAAATATAGCAACTCCCATATAGTTTACATAAAGATGCCGCTCAATATATGCTTCTTAGCATATATTGATGCATGGAATTTGGACTAATGTTGGATTGGTGATAATCGGTACTCTCTTTTTTTCCATGAAATAATTTGGATTTATCATGGTCTTATGGATCATTGTCGTGCCACTACTTTATTCAACAGAAGAACTATATTTTAAATTGCATTTTTTAAGTGTCACGGGGAGAGGCGCCCCCACCTGAATTTTGTATTTATATATTGGCCCCAAACGCCCGTAACAAAGGTTAGATTTACATGTCCGAATTACAAATTTTGTGATCGGAAAGATGGAAAGAACGGAAATTTGGAATTTTACATGAGCAGAGGAGAAAAGAGAGAGGAGACCTAGCTCGCTTAGCCATTTCAAAAACCCGACACCATTTCTCTCGCTATGTGTTTCTTCTTCTTCTTGAATCTGAAATGCCACTACTCTGTTGTTGTTTCACATGTCTCAAGCACTTGATTGACACTTTTGCTTTCATTAAAAAAACAGTTGCATTTCTTGCTTTCCATAGTTCCCAAAGAAGAAAGATCAAAGAAAACGGGAACTCATAGAGTGCGTAAGTCCGACATCTTGACCAAGCATTTGAATCATGTTTAGCTTTTCCCTTAACTGTTTTTCCAACCGAATAGCCACCGATAATTTGTTCTCGGTGTTTCATCCTCCTGGTTGCATATCTCACAAATGCTATTTTGGACCACATGATTTTTCCATCTTTGGTTGCATCAAGCAACCACATGAACATCTGGACTCTTGGCGGAGCGGAGTTCTCGCCGATGAAAACCGCTCTTTCATCCTTCTGTCGGCCCCTTGGTTTTAGGAGACAGTAGATTGCGGTGCATCCGTCAACTCCGTGTCATCGATCAGAGACTACACCTAGTGTAGATCATCCAAATCTCTCTCGTGAGTATGCGGACATACCGCATACGTTTTTTTTTTTCCGGGAGTATATCTACATCTACATGGTTAAAAGGAAAGCGTATATGCGGACATATTTTTTTTTCTTGTTCGGTGTATTTATTCATAATCTTTTGAAAAGGATCATGTATGCATACCTTTTATTAGGGGTATTTATTTAATTATTTGGGAGTATGTATGTATACTTTTTCGAATGAAGTATTTGTGCATACTTTTTGGAATGGGGTATTTATACATACTTTTTCAAATAGAGTATGCATTCATACACCAAGATTTAGATAGTCAAGTGCATACAAAACCACTCGATCACTAGATCAGAGTAATATCGCATAACGCTCACGTATGGAGAATTGGAGAAAAACAAAACGAGAGTATGTATTCATACATTTTTTGAGAATAATAAAATATATGTTCATACTTTTGTGAGAAGAGAGCATGTATCTATACTTTTCTCAAAAAAATTACACCAATGTACTCACATGCTGAAATCAAATCATCATCGGTAATAAAAATCCAAAGATATAATTGAATCGAGAGACTACCAATGCTAGCAAGGCTGCAAGCTATCCCACAAAGCGACGGCGCAAAGGCGTAATCGCAGATCGAAGCGATTTCACTTGGTTGGAAACTCTAATTAAAATGACCTGATGATTGTATGGCTTGATGATTCTCCACACTTCCATGTATAGTCCCTAAAATATACAAATTAACCCAAATGTGGAATTTTGTTAGATAAAACCCTACATCTATGTTTTGCATTCACTTTTACCAATTTCTCATGTTTAATTGATGGTGGAAAGCATATATTAACAAGTGTCAACAACACCCCCCCCCCCACACACACACACACACTCTTAGGCTTTTACTGGTCTCGAGAAAGTGATGGTTTAGACATAAAGATAAGCATAAAACGAATCCTTAGTTATACTTGTACTACGAGATTCAAAGTGTCTACCATGGAACTTTGGGCGGTTGAAGAATGGAACAACTCAAAACAGATCACCTTGCTCTTTTCAATCAAACCAACTGGAGTTTATGTACAAATTTTTGAAACAAAACATAGCTGGCCTTCTCCCTTAGTGGTACTGTCAAGTCACTCAATATATGTGGTATTTTTGGATTCACACCAAGGCATGTATGATGAATGCATTACAACATCCTACCTCTATAAAGGCTTATATGGAGCTTTAGGTATGTCAGAGGTGTAGCATACTTACCTTGCACATGTTGTAAAGTCAAAACTTTGATCCATAAAGGGTTATATCATGCCCTAAGATCAAGATGTGCCCACCATAGGGAGTTTGCTAACCACCACCGCTATGGGGCCCACTAGCCTCCCAAGCTACCATAATCACACTCTCAAACCATTCTTCACCCTTGGATGAAGTTTGTGCTTTCTCTCAATGGTGGAAGATGAAAAACCATGGATTGAATGGCTCATATGTCAGGTGAACTGACCTCAAGGTGGATCCACAAGTTCACATACCCACTTTGTTGTCTTCTTCTCGCCATTGCTACACGCCCTACAACAGTGGCAATGGAGAGGATCATAAATACTGTGGTCATAGGGTAAGCCTACTATTCTCCCTCCCTATGGCATTTCCGGTTTCCCCCACTTCTCATTAGGTGTGGAACAACTCGTCTGTTGTAGTACTTCAGTTTTTCTCTCCCGTGCCACCGGCGTGGAGCAGTTCGTCTTTGGAAACTTAGTTATGACGTTGAATGGTGGTCAATAGCATCACGGGTGCTCGCCGACGTGGTGTGGTGTGGAGTGCTTCACATTCCCGTGCATGCCCGACCTACTCAAGAATCAAGAACATGGAGTGCGGAGCATTTTCGTCTATGGAAACATGGCTACCAAGTTAGGTGGCGGTCCACTGCTCGCTACTCCAAAAGCACCTACCTCCCGTTGTGGTGTCATACCACCCACCGGAAGTTGTGCTACACCAAGTTCTGTCTCCGTCCTTCCCGTCTCGCCATTGCATGGTGGAGAGCGGATTCGCCATGGCCGTCAGGAGTTTGTCGTGGTCCATGGTCCGAGATGAAGGGGTGTGGCCTCCTAATGTGCTCGATGCTCGCGACGACGAGAATGAAGGCCATGTCCTTTCTACTTTTGCTACAAGCAATGCTCTTTGGGAAGGAAGAGGTCGAGTTGATTTGTAGTTTGGAATGGTCTGGCTCGCTGGCTATAGCTTAACCCATCCGCTTTCGCATGTACGAGCGGTGGGGCCGTCGAAGGTTGGTCGGCATGCACGACATGAGCACCCAAGGACCTCTCGGTACTAGTTCTAAATGGAATTCTAAATGATACCGATGAATATATCCTTAAGGCAACAAATTAGTGTTGTCATAAATAAAACTAAATTAACATTTTTAAGCAAACTTTTGGGAGATCCTAGCCTCCTAGTAATATAGACATGCGAAATACAAAATTATATCCTATTATTTTATATTATTTTATTTGGACATCCAATGAACATAGGAATGAGAGGGTGGAGATGTGCATATACAACTAGTCTCACCAAGTTGGTTATTGTCTATTTTTATGACTTTCTCTATTGTGTATAAGCTTAACCAAGAGAGATGGTTGAGAGGAGTGAGCAAGAGAGTGAATGACCAAGATTCCCCATCCTCAAAGCCTTTTGACTTTATTTATAGGATGGGGTTTATGGTGGTTTGCATTTATTCTCTCGGCGGGGCTGAGAATTAAATACAACCCCTCAAACGTTCAAACAAATCATTAAATCATTACAAATATTTTTTTTTGTTCAAATGGATAATTCTATAAGAACACAAAATAGCAATATAACACTTCACCCAAAAGTATTCAAATGTATTGTATTTATATCCTTAGGGAAAACATAGGGCTCACATAATTGATTGATAAGATTTCAATGACTATATTACCATCAATCAACTGACTCTAGGTGAGGGTAACAATAATAGGGTAGTGAAACACATAAGAATACAACAATAAAACAATACTTAACTGGCATAACTAGTTGGAGAACACAAGAGCGAGTGAAGTTTCCTATATGATCTTAGTTTGTACTAAGAAGCACAATATATAGACAATAGGGATACAACCCAAGCCAAGAAATAGTGAGCAATGATTTAATTTCACTTTGAGGTACCGTTTATGGTGCAAATATTACTTTTACATACTCATAATCTCCATTGACAACCATAACATAAAGGAAGATAAACATAACAGGAGCATATTTATTATCAAATAGCAAGTCCCACATGTATCCCGAGTATTTGGTCCTTGTTTAGTTCCCCCTCCAACTTACAAGTTTTTCCACTCTCTTCATCACATCACATTAAATACACCAAAAGACATATGTTTGGAGTACGAAATGTAGGTAAAAAAATAACTAGTTGCACAGTTTGGTTGTAAATCACGAGACAAATCTTTTGAGCCTAGTTAGTTAATGATTGGACAATGTTTACCATATACAAACGAAAGTGCTACATGAGGAGTTCCAATGGTGCTTTTCCCAAGTTTTTTGCCAACTAAACAAGGCCTTGATGCACATTTCCTAAATGGAGCAAGATGAGTATGTGGGCCCACCATAGGGGGTTGGTTGACCACCGACACTATGGGGCCCACTAGCCTCCCAAGCTACCATAATCACACTCTCAAACCATTCTTCACCCTTGGACAAAGTTTGTGCTTTCTCTAATGCCAATGGTGGAAGATGAAAACCATGGATTGAATGGCTCACATGTGAGGTGAAATGACCTCAAGGTGGATCCACAAGTTCACATACCCACTCATGATCAAGCTAGGAGGGCCCATGCTAGAGTAGAGCTCATTGCTTCTTTACAAGTTTTCATGGTTTATTCTTCATTGCTTTCTTCGATTGATTCCTATGTTTTACTTTGGCATAAGAACCCATTGTTCTAGTTTTGTTACAAGTTTTCACATGTATGATCTGGTGCTTTTTTTATCGAAGTGGAGGGGCCATAGCCCTTGCTGAGATTTTATTGATCATAAAAGGAGGTAGGGTCACAATACGCATAACGCCAAAAAGGTGAAGAAACAAAGAAAATGGAGCTCAGGCTATAGTCAATTGAAGACTTTGAATCCATTGATCAAACATTGTTGAAAGGATTGCTCTAACCCTTAATGAAGCCAACTTTGATTCCTTTAAGAAGAAGTGCATTCTTGAATTGTGACTTAATTGTTATTGAACAACTCAAAACATTTGTTATCTACACGTATGTGAAGAATTGAACCAATCTCTATGAAGCACATATGTAGGGGGAGCTATTATTACCAAAACCAAAACTGAAGTGTTTGTCCAATCTTGTTTCACGACTAAAATTCTTTTGGACAAGCAATTCAAGTTCAAATTGAATATGTTTCATATCTTTGTGAAGGTTGTCATCAATTACCAAAAAAGGGGAGATTGAAAGCCCTTGTTTGGTTTTGGATAATTGATGAAACCTATCTATGCTAATCCTTTACTCTAAGTGTGCTTGTGAGATATGATTGCATACGGTTTGGAGCTTGATGGTCATGGACATAGACATGGTGGACATGGTACTATGATCAAGCTCTAGGAGTGTAACACCTAGTTTTAAGAACAAAACCGAATGTACACCAAACAATGGTAGTATCGATTCACAATGCTTAAAATATAATGGACTTAATATAAACGAATGTAACCTAGTATGCTTTAGTAGTAGGCGGGTTAATTAGCCTTCTTAATCTAAAACGACTTCAATCTTGGTGTAGACTTCACTCCACGATGGGGACCGACCGACCTAAAGGGGGAATTCATGGGTGGTTGACCACAAGCCTAAACTTCTCATGAGGTGAGGGGAATAACAAGGGTGAGTCCATGTCGAACTCCGCAAGCATATTCTCATAAAGGGGTTTATGATGCTCAAAAAGCTAACACGGCTTGAATGCATTTAGCTTTTAATGTATATCACAATTTTAGGCAATTAGCATCAAGGTTCCCATTGGCCCACATTTACATGATTAAACAGATATAAACAACAAGTTAATCAACAACAATATAGTAAACCATGTGATTCTATTCATAGATGTCTCCAAGGCCGTTCATGACTATGAATACGACTGTTATAACGGTTTAATTAACTCTGCACAGAGGTGTACACTTTCACTGTGAGTCATGTTTTCCAAATGAGTAGGTTAATTACGCCTAAGCACCCAGAAACCATATAAAGCCTTTCAAAAGTTTGTCTAACTAGTGTTGGCCACTAGGTTTCGAGCCCCGTGACGGTAGAGCCCACCTTCTAATGGCACAATGACGCACAACCTATACACATTAAATGACAGAAGCCGCACTACAACCAATCAAGACTCCCCCTTTTGTGCCTTGCGGGAACCCCCATCACTTAGACATGGACTTTTGATCAACTAAAACCAGAGCCACGTAGCCCCCACAGTTATACGGTATATCTCGGATGATCACAAACAGATAAGTCCTAAAATTAGTTTACTTTAAATATTAAGTTTTATATAATAAAGTGCTCTTACGGAGAGCCATCATGTAAAAGCATGAGCTCTCGCGACCAAACTCTATAGACCATGTTGTCAACAATTCATATTTAACGTTCAGTGCATAAACATTAAACAAGTCATAAGATCATGGTTTAAAGCTAGCATATCCCAAAATTATACTTGCCTTAAATATATAGATCCTTCTTCATGACCAAACCTTCAAAGGTATCCTTCTTGTTCATCAACTTCTAGATCATCAACGTAAAGTTCACTTTGTCTACTCGGTTCCAATCAGCAACACACAATCATATATAGGGACAATCATGGATAACAAACAAAGCTACAATTAGAACAAGTACACCAACAAAATGGAAAACAAGTTGAAAAGCTTATAAAATAAATCTACACGTCACTAGGATCACACAGACGCCAAGACCAAGACCAGCGATTTTCAACTAGAGAGCTATAACTTGGCGAAGATACGTATTTTACAAGATTTACTTTAATAAAATAATAAATTAAATTAAATATAAACTGATTTTGATGGAAAGGAAAAGACACACGACAACATCAACTAGAGATCATTATGAAGGATATAGTGGAATTGATTTGTCGATGGAGTAAAAAAATAAGTACGTATATGATACCAAAGAATTAAACATTGGAGATGTATTTTGAGTAGTATTTTCTAAAATTATTTTAATAAAGAAAAACGGCCATAAATCATAGCCATGTCACCCCGACATCATGTTGATGCCATCAAGCTAGCAAAGGGATGAATCGGTTTAGAGCAACTCCAACCATCCCTCCTAAAAATAGATAGCTAGCTTATAAATTTAAGAGCCTAAATTTACAATTAACTCTAGTGAAATAAAATGGACTCTCATTTTCATTTAGAGTGTGGATAGGAACCTTCTATATCTAGCTAGCTATAGGGGCTTGTGAAGGAATTTTAGGAGGTCATGAAAAATTTAGGAGCTCCACTAGCGTTACTTTTTATACCTAAAATAGGAGCTTCCACTGGAGTTGCTCTTAGAGCACGGCTACATGCATGCTTAGGGATCGCTAGCAAGCTGATTCGCGAGCACGCCTGATTACTAGCGTATAACCGCCGGCCGGAAATGAGTGGTTGCCACGGCGGCAGACATGGACGCCGGCGACATGAACTCGCCGGAGGTACTCGATACAACACTACAGTGCATTAGAGACCATGGGAACTGATCCAAAACGAAGAGTGGAACAAGGCGTTCTCACCTAGTGTAAAAGAGGAGAAGATGAAAGCAGCCCGAGACGAGGCGAAATGTGTAGCACGTTACTGGCATGGGGACGGGCTCAAGCTTTGCAAGCTATGACAACGATTGCTATGTTTGAGCAAAACCGAAGCTAATGTAAAAGTTAAAACAGTACCAGCCGCATCGCAAGGTCGGTGTGATGCTCGGGGAATATCTTACATTGGCGGATTTGGAGCAGCTTGGCGAACAAATATCGACGAAATCGACTTCGGCGGTGGTCTTATTAGGGCACTTGTTTACAATGCAAGACTCTACCATAGAGTCTAAGCTTATTAATTATCATCATATTTATTGCACTTTGCTGATGTGGCGATTGATGTGGCTTGATGGATATATTTATGGAAGAGAGAGGGAGAAAAAACAAGACTCCAAAGCAATGGCGCCGGCCCCGAGGCTATGCTGGCTAGTAGGCGGCGTGTAGACGGGGCCCATGAAGGAGGGGCACAAATAAAAGGGTGAATAGTACTATACCTGTGCCCAACTACAGCCCAAGAAGGAGCATCAAGGCGCCATAAAAAAATGTGCCCTTCGTGACCGTGACTTGAATGTACGCATTCTCCACGCCGCCACGCAACGTGGATCGCCTTTCCGCCTCGTGGCCCTCGTCCGTTCCACTTCCTCGCCCCGAATCCCGATCGCTGCGAGCCCCCCAATCGTCCGTTCACTTCATGTTGTCAACAATTCAGACATAAACATTAAACAAGTCATAAGATCATGGTTTAACGCTAGCATATCCCAAAATTATACTTGCCTTAAATATATAGATCGCCCGTATCCTTCTTGCTTCGCCACGCGTAAAGTTGCCCTCATCCATTCGGACGTTGTCCCTACAATTCGCCCCGCCCCGGCGCAAGTTGGCGGCGTCACGCGATCAGCCAACAAGGACTCCTTTAATAAAATAATAAATTAAATTAAATATGCGAAAAGTAGTCAATTGTATCTAAGTTGGGAGATAGAATACGTACGCTAGCCGGGCTTTTGGCATCTTTTCTAAATGAATCTAACCGCTAGCTAGCAAAGGGATGCGGTTTGAATCTAACAGGTGGTTTATTTGTAAATTTTTGATATTGCAGAAAGGTGGAAAAGATCTTCTAGCGCACGCCAAGCCTGAAAAATTTGAAGCGTTACTTTTATACCTAAAAAGAAGCAGCCATTATCGAACATTCATTGACGGCCGCCATAGGTAAATATTATTTCTTAATTCTTTAAACTAATTTATTTAATAGTTGTAATTTATTTAGTAATTTTAGTTGTAATTTGATTAGGTCTTAGAGCATAGAGGGCCCCCAAGAAACAATTGTCGTGCTCGAGAAAAGGAATAAGAAAAACGTGATGCTGAATTCGTTGAATTGCAAAGGGGTGCTTTTACGTAAATTCTTTGTTGGTCCAAGTAATGTTGATGCCAACAAAGTTCAAGGGCATGGGATCATGAATCGATCATCATGGTCGAAGCATGAATCGATCATCATGGCCGGCCAGGAACATGATGTAGAAGTTCATGTTAGTGAAGATGATGATCCAATGGAAGAAGATTTGATTGCAGCAATTGAAGCCATGGAGGACAAAGTATGAATCTGATCGAGTGGTAAATTTGAACGATGATGAATTACATGGTTACGGCTTATCTATCTATGATCCTAGAACATGGGATAGTCTTGACAATAGCAAAAGGGGTATTTTAATTGAAAAGGGGCCTATGAGAGAATTGAATCTTATTTTTCCAAAGGATGGCATTGGTCGGCATTTTTCATATGCTTACTACTCTAGAATTTTAAGTAATGGGGAGTCTGTTGATAGAAAGTGGTTGGTGTGCTCTAAACATGTGAACAAAGTCTATTGTTTTTACTGCAAACTGTTCAAGTCAAACAAAAGCAAGTCTTCGTTAGCATCGATGGAGTGAGGGACTGGCAACGCCTCAGTACAAAACTCAAAGAACATGAGTAGTGTTGAGCATCTGAAAAATATGGGTATATGGAATGAAGTTAGGGTGAGGTTGACCAAAAATAAAACAATTGATGATGACTGGCAACGGGAAATTGCAAAGGAGAGAGAGCGTTGGAGACAAGTTTTAGTAAGAATCGTTTCTGCTGTCAAGTTCCTTGCTAAGCATAATTTGGCTTTTCGAGGGCAAAATGAGAAGATATATCAACCTAACAATGGTAACTTTGTGGGCACAGTTGAAATGATGGCTAAATTTGATCCTGTGATGCGAGAGCATATTAGGCGGATTCAAAATAGTGAGATTCATCATCATTACCTTGGGCATAAAATTCAGAATGAGATGATTTCTCTTCTTGCAGATTGTGTGAAGAAAACAATATTAAAGATCATTAAGGATGCCAAGTATTTTTCTGTAATTTTAGATTGTACTCCAGATGTGAGCCATGAAGAACAAATGACTCTAATTATTCGTTGTGTCAATATGTCGGGAAATGTTCCAAGGGTTGAGGAATTCTTTCTAGAGTTCTTGAAGGTAGATGACACATCAGGATTGGGTCTTTTTACTGAATTATAGAGTGCATTATCCTCTCTTGATTTGAATATTGATGATGTGAGGGGACAAGGGTATGATAATGGTTCAAATATGAAGGGAAACACCAAGGTGTTGAGAATCGCTTGCTTGAAATTAATCCAAGAGCACTATATATGTCGTGGTGCATGTCATAGTCTCAATCTTACTCTTTTGTGATATGGGAAAATCTTGCAGGTAAACTCTTATTTCTTTTCAGACATAATATGTCATGATTTGAGAAAAGTTTGAATCTTACTATTCATGATGTTTGAAATTTTGCAGGGCACGCTATTACTTTCTTTGGTATTATCCAACGTATATATACATTGTTTGCAAAATCTACCAAAAGGTGGAAGATTTTTGTTGACAATGTCCCGTGATTGACAAAGTGAAGTCATGGTCCAACACACATTTGGGAAAGCCGAAAAAAAAAAGTGTTCAGGCTATCGGATATCAAACTCCTCAAATAAGAACCGCTCTAAAAGAATTAGAGGAGGTCAATGCTTTGGACAATGATGCATCGGTTGATAGTTTTGTCAATCTTTGGTGAGTGCACTTGAGAATTTTGAATTTTTAGTTGGATTGGTTATTTGGCACGATATTTTGTTCTCTATAAATAAGGTCAGCAAGAAGTTGCGGTCTAAAATTGTGTGTATGGATACTACTCTCAAGCACATAGAAGATGTCATATCATATTTTATGAAATATAGAGATGACGGTTTGACTTCAAGTATGGAAACAGCAAAAACCATTGCATCAGAATTGGATGTAGAGCTAATATTCCGTACAAAACGTAAAAGCAAGAGAAAGAAACAGTATATGATGAACAAGATGACGAAGACGAGGAAATACAACGATCGGCTTTGGATGATTTTAGAAGGGATTACTTCAATGTTATGATTGATGCTGCAATTGCTTCATTGACTACTAGATTTGATCAGATGAAAGCATTCAATGAAGTTTTTGGGTTCCTGTTCAACTCAGAAAATTTGAAATCCTTAGATGAAGTTGATCTTTGGGCGCGCTGCAAGATTTTTGTGGATAAATTTTCTCGATGATAACTCATCAGATGTTGAGATCAATGATTTTTTCCAAGAATTAAAGGTGTTGCAAGTGGCTTTGCCAGATTCTATGATGTCAGCATCCGAGATTCTAAAGTTTGTTATGGATGCAGATTACTATCCAAATGTTTCAGTTGCCTATCGAATTCTCATAATCGTGCTCGTGACAAGTAGCTTCAGCTGAAAGGAGTTTCTCAAAATTTAAATTATTGAAAAACTATTTGAGATCAACTATGTCACAAGAAATGTTAAATGGCTTGGCTATGTGCACTATCGAGAAGGATATCTTGGACAATATTGATCTCAGTACCGTCCTTGATGATTTTGCATCAAGAAATGCCCGACGACAAATCTTTTTATGACAAACTATTATTCTTTCAGGTAATCATATTATTTTTAGAAGTACAAATTTATTGGTTTTTATATTGTAATCGGTACCGGACATGCTATATTTAAATATATTATAAGATATACATTATATATATAATCTAGAGGGCACTTTAAAGGCACTTTTTACGATGAGTTCGCCGCGGGCTACTCAAAAGTATAGGGCCGGCGCTGCGCACAGCCCCTGGTGGCGGCGCGGGGAAGGAGACAAAGCATCCCTCTCTCGCTTTGCACCGATGTAGAGGCCTCAAAGCGCCTCAAAGTAGCAACAGGGCGACGTGGGTGCAGGTGAATGACTGTGCCGAGGCGTTGTCCTCCACCGGTCCACCCTCAGTTGGTGTGCGTGATGAAGGTGGGTCACATCCCCGTTGGGCATTTATGCAACGCAGCTGTAGTTCACAAATGGAGGAGTTTGAGTCATCACCGATCTTCAGACATCAATGACTAAAATTTCGAGAGTTTTCTCATTGTGCTCTACATTCTTTTCCGTGCGAGTACTAAATATCGTGCTTGGTTTGGTTGCCTTTTGGACACAAAGAAGGAGCATGATCAACAAGAAGATGAAGGTGCTGCAGCGTTTTTGTTCTGGTGTTTTTTTCTGTGAGCAAATAGGGCATCTAGGTGTCAAAGAAGATGAAGGTGCTGCAGCGTTTTTGTTCTGGTGTTTTTTTTCTGTGAGCAAATAGGGCATCTAGGTGTCAATGCATGTTTTTGATACAAACCCAGAACATTTGACATAGAATTAGTATAATAATAATATAGTATGCGGCTTTATTGATTCTTCATCCAATCCATAACAACAGACTTGCATGATTCTTGGTGCCAGTGTGACCTTATTATACCTTCTTTTTTTATTTTATATTTTGATTTGAAGAGCGAGGGAGCTTCATTACCTATGTATGTACCTTTCATTTCGTTACCCCACTATGGCCAATCTATTAATCAATACCAAAATTGCTTGTTGTTTTGTTAAGTAAAAGCACGTCCGTGTCTATCCGTTGGATGGCAATTTTAGCATTATGTACATGTTAAGATATGTATACTTTGTTCGCTCACTATGACAATATGATTATTGTGTTCTTATTTCAGTGACTAAAGCCCGACGACCCGAGGGCTAGCACCCTTGACCACCCACTGGCCAGGCAGTGGATCATCGTACCTCGCTAACACACCAGTAGAATGGTCATCACCAGCCAGGTAACACTTCAATATAATTGTAACGCCCTGTATTTTCACTACCAAGATAAAAAAATGCCGGTTATGGATTATTAGCCGACAAAGCTATGTTCTCGAAAAATTGGTTACATTAATAAATAAATAGTTAGTAAGTAGTATCTAGAAAAAAAATACACCTTCAATACTTGAAATTTATTTGTATCATGTAACTCTCATGTGACCTCCTTAGGAACGTCATCACAAGTTGTCTCATTCTATTTGAAGGGGAGGGTTACGAAGAGTGAATACAAAAGTACTCAGCAAGCATATATTATCAATGAAATGCATGCCTATCAATTTGTCATATCCATCTTCAATCATAGATCCGTTATCAAAAAAATTTTATATTTTAGAAAATAAGTTGAGAAATATATTATCACCCATATAGCGAGAAAGGACCTCCTATAGGCTCCTGTGGTGCAACTTCCTTTGGTGCGACTCATGGTCAAGACATGACCAATTTTCCATCACAGTTTCTTTGGTGCGACTCATGGTCAAGATACTGTGACTTTGCCTACTTCCGTATATTATATACATCCACATCTACACACGTGAATATATGCGCTTGGCCATACTTCCTCAACAACTGATTGGGCACTTCATCGCCCCCAACCCTCTCCTTGCATACCATAGGGAACATTCATGGGTACCGAACTCGGCACGTCCCAAATGAGTTCACTTGTCAACACGGTCTATATGGCCCACATAATGAGTGAGAGGGGTGAGTCCATATATATATTCATAGTCGTATGTAGAGGGAGCTCGACCCACCCAAATTCATCATCACATTCCATGAGCTCTCTCTACACCGAAAATCAACTATCATCAATTAACCATCATCATCATCATCATCATCCATTCAATTTAATTTAGAAAATAGATTTTGATGTAAGTATTTTGGAAATAGATTTATTTTATAAAAATCTATATATTATCATCTACATGACTTGCCTCTGAATCCATCTGTATACTCCGGATGTCCTTGGGTATTTTAGCTCATATCATATTGGCATAGCAAAATCTAATACATGTGAATTTATATTTATATATTACATCTATGTGGCCATGTGTCTTATCGTACAGTCACAATACTTCATCAGTCTAAAAACATATTTTTTTTGTGCTATAAGAGTATATTGCTCATGGAAAATTATGTGAACACTTGACCAAGAACTACCTTGCTCTATACAAGTAGTCTACTAGTACTAGTACGCCTGTAACTCAAAGTGGACCAACACACATGCTAACCCTGTAGTACTACTCTCCTCCATCCCTGATATTTTCCTTGACTCAGCCGCTAGTCTGGTGTGAGTATAGCCATAGTGATTGTGTACCAGAAGTGTAAAGAATGGTGTCTGTGCGTCTATGGTGAATTGTGAAGCTAGATTGGCTTGCATCATGTAAATAATAATTTTTCAAGGACTAATATAAGATTCATACGTCCATTCTTATGTCAAGTAGTATCAATTATCTGACCTGGTGTAATTAGGAAGAACTTATTGTTTATTTAACAGTCCTCACATGCACAAACATAGTATCGGTTAAGAAATATAATTTCCTAATAATTGTGCATGGGCAAAAAGAAAACACAAATGTTTTCTAACACGTGCGTGGGTATGTGCATGTTCACTGGTATAAAAAAAAAGAATGTCTAATTTTTGTTTCTTCTCATTAAAAACAGAAATCACGAGATCTGCTTAAGCCTTTGCAATGCCTGCTTCATTGTTCTGGTTTTGTTTTGTCCGGGCCACGTTTCTTTCTCCTCTGCAAAAGGTAGGTACTAAGTACGTGAATCTTTGAGGCCACGAGTTTGATTTTTCTAAACCCCTGTTCGCCTACACGGCCATGTATTCGCCGTGTACACGTTACTCAGTATCTTTCCATGCAGTTTAGGCCGTAAATGGTATTTACACGGTCCGACCGTATAAACGGCCAAACACGGCCCTAAAAGGAATACACAGGCAACACAATAGGATGAAACAACGTTCTAAGAGAAACTCCAAGAGACACTATAAAATTATATGCTAAATTGTGCCATTTATCCATTATGTAAAATAGAAAGACATCTGAAAATGTAGAGTTTTACAACAGCCTAGCTAAATTGGAAAACAAGATAGCATGCAAGACTCGCTAGGCAAATATAGCCAGCGAGAATGGTGGGATTGCTAGCATGGAAAAATAGAAAACCAAATAGATTCAAGCCAGTGGAATACTTTTTTTAATCACAATAGCTATAAATAGCTACACAAGTACATTTAACTAGTCTCTTGGAGTTGCTCTAAGAGCGTCTCTAAGAGACTCTGGATCCAACTTGCTATTTCTATATTTAGCTAACACGTAAGGAATATTTTTTTAAATGGGACTTTTATTGATTTCAAGAAATTACATCGAGATGATACAACGTCTTGAAACAAATTCTGGCCTCTGTCCGGGGGCACACAGCCTTTAATAGTTCAAAAGAATCACACACTCTAATCACTATCAATCCTAGGACTAGACTGTCACCCATGTGCCCGAGAAAAAAAAACTCCTTGGTCACCCGCTCCAAGAACCGAGATACCGCCACAAGCACCTCTTGGGAAGAAGGCCGTTGCAGGATAGCCCACATATGGAGCCAGTGCGTGATCGAAAAGAGTACCTGCAAAAAAGAAGAACGTTTGTTTTCAAAAATCACTGCATTTTTGCAGAGCCAAATGGACCAACATAAGACTCCCACCCCAACAATAACAAGTGATTTAAATTTTTTTGGTATTCCATTCAGCCATCCCAAAAAGGTTATTTATATTAGTTGGCTTCCTTAGACCCCCAGGCTGCGTGGACTGTGGCCCATACCATCCTCATAAAACGACAGTCAAGAAACAAATGTTGTATCCATGCATGCAAGGAATATAGCCTCCAACAAACTAGCTAACGCCATTGCTATTCCATTTGAAAGTCAATGGCCCTGTTTGGATACTCTAGCTGGGCTAGAGCTAGAGTAAGTTTTTAGCTTTAGCTCTAGCCCTCAAACTAGCTCCAGCCCTTGAGATGTTTGGATCCATGGGCTAGTTTTATAATAAAAGCACATTTCCAATTATTTATCACAATTATACCTACTTTTCAGCAGTATTTGATGTGGCTTGTTCTTGTGTGGCCTTCTTACGCTCACAAATGTCTCAAATAAATCATCTTTACAAATAAAGCATCTAAAACACAATAAATTTTATTTTGTCCATAAAAATGAGATGTTTGACTTAAACATACGGTACTCAATCAAACGTAATAAAAAAAATTACAGTCCATAAAAACAAAAAAAAAAATAGAACAAAGTCCTCACATTTCTATCCCCACCCAATTTTGATACAGCTTTTGTTGCTCCGCTAAGAGAGTCCGGCCCTCCTATTTAAGAGCAAGTCGTCCCAGCACTTACAGGTCACAGTGCAGCACACCATCCATGACAAGCCATCTCAGCTGGCCCGCAGTACACTGCCAACGACACGCCATGGCCTACGACTGTTGCGTGTTGCCTCCGCTGGATTGTTTGGACTGGAGCTGGGACTGGGACTCGGCGGAGGACTCGGCGGAGCTGCTTCACACTAATCATCACTACGGAAATCGCCGCGTCGGGCCTGGCGGCGCCCTTGACCGCATACACTCCGATGAGACATGAAGGGATCGCTGTGCTGGTGGGAGGGGAGAAAAAGATAGAATTTGGTGGGTTCCATCAGATTTAGCCCCAATATGCACTCTTTGGATGAGCTAGTGTTTTTGGAAGTGCTAGTTGCATTTAGCCCAACCTAGCCCCTCCTGTTTGGATCCCTTTGGGGCTAGTTAAGCCAAAACTAGCCCAAACTAGCTCTAGCCTAGGGATCCAAACAGGGCCAATGTAACTTGTTATATTAGTGTTTGTGACACTGACAACTAGTACCATGCATGTGTTGGTCCAAAACTCCATTCATTTCTCCTCTTTGACAGAATATGAGTACGAGATATGGCTAGTCTGTTGGAGTGTGTTGAATTATACAAAGACAACTTTTATCAAGTAAGTGGCTAGCTAAATGAAGATATGGAACGTGGAATTTGGAATGTCTATTGGGGATGCTCTAAGCGGCGAGCCAAGCGAGTAGGACTATGTTTTGGCGACCGGAGACATTTGGGCGGCAGAATACACGGGTCAAATATGACAAATATGCAATGCGTACCAGTACTAGAGCTCCATTTTCCTCTCCAAAAATCAATTGGTAGTATATGTTCCGACGTGTGCAGAAAGTAGCAGTAATGTTCCATTATTTTGTTTAGAAATCAATTCTATATGCTCTCGCATGTGCGTGCTAGTAGGCTAGTGTTATTTTTTCTCTAGAAATAATACTTTGTGCTCTTGTAAAGAATATGACTTTTCTCTCTCTCTCTAATGTTCGTGCTGCAATATTTCTATGTAATTTTTGTATTCTTTATTTATTATGTAGTAGGAAAATATCAATTGTTATTGTTGCTTAAATGCTTATGTCAAACCTCATAACCTTTCCATGATATAAGCTCCATGTCATACTTTCCTACACTTGCAGGGTACATTTTGATGTACTCACGCCACCTCTTTGTCCCCCATACTACCCACCTAAGTGGTCATACTTAAAAGTTAAAACTCCCCGAAGATATTGGTTGGATCTAGGCTGCTGCTTGTACCCCTAGTCATCTGCTCGTGAAGATGGAGACAAATGCTCCACTTAAGTTCTCTATGTAATTTCATTTGGACCTTGTCTTGAAGTCTCTTCATTTTGTAATAGAAGTTATCACTTACTCCCTCCTGTCCATTATATGTGGTGCCATCCCATTTTTGGTTTAGGCCATAATATCTGGCAAGCTGGAGTGTGAGAGGCAGATAATTACTCAAGAATAAACCACATGCCTGCATGCACGGAGAGGCCTAGCTGCGAAGGGTCACATGCATGGAAACGGTTGCAGCTGAAAAACAATTTATGAGGAAAGCTAGACCCTTCTGTGAATGACATATGGACCTGGCGGCACAGATAATTATATGCGTTAATATGTTTGCATGCGATAGATGGAGGTCTTGGTAACTGTAAATACCATTGTCACACAAGATAAATCGGAATAGAGGAAGTGTGTAGTAAAAACTACAACGTATCACTATTATTATCATTACATGTATGAATAAACAGATCCCATAGCACAAAACTAATTTGAAACAAAAGAGGGACTCATTTCGCATCTTCTAGCCCAATTCTCTCAAAATGTGTGGGGATGTTGGCGCAAAAGTAATCTAAAAGCACTGAGGGACTCATTTAGCCCCTAGCCCTAAAAAAAAAAAAAAAAAAAAACTATTGGCTGGCGTAAAAGCAATCTAAAACCCCAAACCTCTGTTGAGCTCATTTCATTGCTTCTGGCAGTCTTGCCTCAAAATGTTTTTTTTTTTTTTTTTTTGGAGGGGGGGGCAATGGATAGTGGGTGCAAAAGTAATCCAAATGCACTTAGGGGCTCATTTTATGACTCTTCACGCCCTCAACCAAAAAGGTATAGGGTTAACACCAAAGTAATCCAAAAATGACAATTGCAATTTTTTGATGCCTCTTGTCCATTGCACACATAAAAAGGAATAGGAAGAGACAACAAAGCATCCCATCGGAGCACTGTCCCCAAGAATTGCACTTTTCTCTCTTTCACTCCCCTCTTCACTCTTCACTATTGGAAGTTCAACGACCCATTGTTCAAGACTTTGGTCGAGTTATGGTGAGGGGCCATGTCACCAACCACACCATCATCAATTATACCTTCATTAACATTAATTTTAGTGAGGGAATTTGCCACGGACTTCTGCAAACTTGACACTAACCAACCAAACAATTTATAGCCCTAGAGGCTCCATTGTAAAATATAAGCAGCACCAAGGGAAAAATAAAATCATCCCCTCCCGCCCTCCCTATAAAAGGGGGAGAGAGGGTTAACTCATCACTCACTTAAGTAGCTCTCTTCCTTTGTCTCCTTCTCTCTTATATTTGTTGGGTACAACAATCCTCAATTAAACATATAGAATGATAGGTCATACAACAATAGCAAAAGAAACACAGTACACTACTCTTGTCGGCAACTCCTCTTTCGACGCCTCTTCACCCTCTCTGATGGTCAACTGGATGCCTCCGACCTCCTCCCTCAGCCCCTCGCCCCCTCCTACCTCTCCGCCTTCTTCTTCTCGCCCCGTGATTTCACGGCATCTGCAATGGCATCTTTGGTGGCCTCTTTCACTATCTCCACGGCCGCATCCTTTAAGGCCAGTTTCTCCTCTTCCTCCGAAGCTTTTTTTGCAATCACCTTAATCCATACTTTAGCCTTCGTGATACCCTGCAAAATCCCAAAATCAGCGACGAAAAGGGAGGAATAGTTGTACGAGTAATCAATCGGATATATCCCTGCAAAATCCTGTACTAGAAATCAATCGATGGAGTCCATGAGAACGAACGCAAGGGAAATCAATCAAAGTAGTGCACAAGAACGAACGAAAGGGAATGGAGTAGCACGTACTAGCATAGCGCCGCCGTTTCCACGTGAGGAGCCAACATGGATGCTTCGGGAGGAAGAAGGGAGGAATGAAGAGGAGGGGTTCGGGGGAAGTGGAGGAGGGGAATTTAAATCTTGCCATTGCGAACTGGTGGGGTGGTGCCCCTCGTTGGGTCATGCTATAGGCCAACCTGGTCAGACACCAGCCGACACATTCCAACCTGGTGGGGTGACGCTCTCTGGACTCGGCATCCCTCGTCGGAGCACGGCCGGTCGTGCGGAGGTGCTGCGACGGCACATCGCGACTGGAGGATCACGGCCTTAGAGGAGTAGGTGGTTGTGAAGGAACACTACCGCATGAGAAGTCGTGCTTTGATGAGGGGTAGCGAATCCGAGTGGGCGGTGATGCTCGCTGGGTTCAGCACCCTCGTCGGAGCACGGCCTTGCTTCGACGGCGCGCGATGGGAGGTTTGAGGAAGAGGAGTAGGAGGTGAAGACTTGGTGAGAATCGAAGGCGGAGGACGAGGGGGAATCCGCAGCATCATCGCTCCTGCCAGTGGTCGCCCGTCCTCCATTACCTCCAACTCATGAAGCTCGCGTCCGCGCTGGTGAATGGTGATGACGATGAAGAATGGAGCGCTCGCTTCTGCAGATCCTTTGCCGCAGCACCTCTTATATATGAGTCCCTAAGTTTCTCTAATTTGTATATGTGATCGTATATAAATTAGCACTGTCATAAATAAAACCAAATCAACATTTTTGAAAGCAAACATACGAGAGATCCTAGCCTCCTAGTAATATAGACATACAAAATACAAAATTATATCCTTTTGTTTTATTTATACATCTAATGAACATAGGAAGAGAGAGGGTCGAGACACGAGAGGTGCATATACAACAATAGTCTATTTTTATGATTTTCTCTATTGTGTATAGCCTCAGTCAAGAGAGAGGGTTGAGAGGAGTGAGCAAGAGAGAGAATGGCTATGATTCCCATTCCCCATAGCTTTTTTACTTTATTTATAGGATCCGGTATGGTGGTTTGCATTTATTCTCCTGGCGAGGGTGAGAATGGAGTACAAGCCCTCAGTCGTTACAAACAAACCATTAATTCTTTACAAATATTTCTTTTGTTCAAATGGATAATTTTGTAAGCACACAAAATAGTATTATATCACTTCACCTAAGAGTATTCTAATGTATTGTATTTATATCCTTAGAGAAAATGTAGGACTTAGTTAATTGACCGATAAGGTTTCAATGACTATATTACCATCGATCAACTGACTCTAGTGAGGGTAATTAACGATAACGGGTTAATGAAACACATAAGAATAAAACAATACTTAAATGGAATAGCTAGTTGGAGAACACAAGAGCGAGTGAAGGTTCCTACTATCTTTGTACTGAGAAGCACAATATATAGACCACAGGGCTACAACCAAGCCAAGAAATAATAAGCTATGATTTAATCGCACTTCGAGGTAATATTGGTGGTGAAAATATTATAATTTTACATACTCAAATCTCCATCAATAGCCACCGAATAAAGGAAGATAAGCATAACAGAGCATATTTATTATCAAATAGCAAGTCCCACATGTATCCCGAGTATTTGATGTAGATTCAAGCTAAATGGAGCACGATGAGTATGTCGGCCCACCATAGGGGTTGGCCGATCACCACCCCTATGGGGCCCACAAGCCTCCCAAGCTACCACAATCACACTCTCAAACCATCCTACACCCTTAGATGAAGTTTGTGCTTTCTCTCAATCTTTGGAAGATGAAAACCCATGGATTGAATGGCTCATGAGGTGAATTGAAATTACCTCAAGGTGGATCCACAAGTTCACATACCCACTCATGATCAAGCGGGGAGGGCTCATGCTAGAGTAGTGTTCATTGCTTCTTTACAAGTTTTGAAAGTTTATTCTTCACTTTGCTTCTTGATTGATTCTTAGGTTTTACTTTGGTGGAAGAACCCATTGTTTTAGTTTTATTACAAGTTTGCACATGTATGATCTATGCCTTTTTAGAGAAGTGGAGGGGCCACAGCCCCCTGCAGAGATTTTATCGATCATAAAAGAAGGTAGGGTACAAAGTACAGACAAAGCCAAAGGCTTAAGAAACAAAAGAAAATGGATCTCGGGCTATAGTCAATTGAAGACTTTTAATCCATTGATCAAACATTGTTGAAACGATTTCTTTAACCCTTAATGAAACTAACTTTGCTTCATTTAAGAAGAAGCTTTGCATTCTAGAATTGTGACTTAATTGTTATTGAAAAGGAAATGCTCCAATACTCCTTTTGTGCATCAACTCAAAATTTGTTATCTATGCGTATGTGAAGAATTGAACCAATCTCTATGAGGCACATATGTAGGGGGGCTAATATTATCAAATCCAAAATTTAAGTGTTTGTCCAATCTTGTTTCATGACTAAAATGCTTTGGACAAGATATTCAAGTTCAAACTGAATTTATTTCATATTTGTGAAGGTTGTCATCAATTACCAAAAAGGTGGAGATTGAAAGCCCTAATTTGGTTTTGGATAATTGATGAAACCTATCTATGCTAATCCTTTACTCTAAGTGTGCTTATGAGATAGGATTGCATACGGTGTGGAGCTTGACGATCATGGACATAGACATGGTGGACATATCATGGTGCTTTGATCAAGCTCCAGGTAGAATAAAGAGGAAAATAAAAGACCAAAGGAGATCAAGGCAAAGGTATAACTTGATAGGGATTTTGGTTTAATGATGAAGACACTTAGAGAGTGTGATCACATTTAGGATTGATAGTTGTACTATGAAGAGGTGGGAATTCATTGTGGAATTCGGTTATCAATGTGCCACTAGATGATCTAAGTCATTCATATGCATTTAGATTCTAGTGTGTGACTAACTCCCTTGCAAAATGACTTGAAAAATGCGGGTGAATCAAGGGGTGAGACATTTTGTGTTTTGCATAGGGTGAAGCAAGGGGTTGAGAAAAGGAGAAGAAAGAGCCACTACACGTGCACCAACTTCTTGTCATTGTGGTCCAGCAGCGCGTAGAGCTCGTGAAGATTGGCGTTGTTGTAACACCCCACGTCCAAAAACTGCTTATATGGCCCACTCTAGACGTGGAATGGGCATGCACACACGTGTTTCATCTGATTGTGTCGCCCGTGTAATCCGTTTAGGGTCGTGTTCGACCGTTTACAGTCGGACCGTGTAAATACCATTTATGGCCCAAACTGCACGGAAAGCTGCTAATAAGTAACGTGTACACGGCAAGTACATGGCCAGGGGAACAGGGGTTCAGAGATATCAAACTCTTGGTCTCAAAGATTCACGTACTTAGTACCTTGTGTAGAGGAGAAAAAAACATGGCCCGGACAAAACAAGGCGACTGGAGACATTTGTGCGGCAGAATACACGGGTCAAATATATGACATAATGTGTAATGCGTACTAGTACTAGAGCTCCATTTCCCTCTCCAAAAAAACAATTGGTATATGCTCCGTCGTGTGCAGACCACAAAGTAGCAGTATGTTCGATTCTTTTGTTTAGAAATCAACTCTATATATATGCTCTAGCATGTGCGTACTAGTAGGCTAGTGTTATTTTTCTCTAGAAATAATACTTTGTGATATTGTACAGAATAGGACGTTTCTCTCTTTCTCTTTCTAGCATGTGTGTCCTGCAATGTTTCTATGTAATTTTTGCATTCTTTATTATGTAGTAGGAATATATCAATTGTTGTTGTTGCTTAAATGCTTATGTCAAACCTTATAAACCTTTCCATGATATAAGCCCCATGTCATACTTTCCTACACTTGCGGGGTACATTTTGAAGTACTCACCATTCCTCTTTGTCCGCCGTGCTACCCACCTAAGTGGTCAAACTTAAGAGTTGGAATTCCCCGAACATATTTGTTGATCTAGGCTGATGTACCCCTAGTCAGCTGCTCGTGAAGATGGAGACCATGCTCCACTTAAGTTCTCTGTGTAATTTTATTCCCTGAAGATATTGGTTGGATCTAGAAGTTATCATTTAATTACTCCCTCAATCCATTATATATGGTGCCATATCCCGTTTTTGATTTAGGCCATAATATCTTGCAAGCTGGAGTGTCCGAGTCAGGTAATTACTCAACAATATTGAAACCACAAGCCCGCATGCACGGAGAGTCCTAGCTACGAAGGGTCACATGCATGGAAACGGTTGCAGCTGAAAAACAATTTATGAGGCAAGCTGGACCCTTATGTGAATGACATATGGACCTGGCGACACTGATAATTATACGTGTTAATACGTTTGCATGCGATAGATGGACGCCTTGGTACCTGTAAATACCATTGTCACACTAGATAAATCGGAATGGAGGGAGTATGCAGTAAACACTACAACGTATCACTGTTATTATCATTACATGTATGAATAAACAAATCCTAGCATAGCACAAAACTAATTTGAAACAAAAGAGGGACTTGTTTCGCATCTTCTAGCCCAATTCTCTCAAAATGTGTGGGGATGTTGGCACAAAAGTAATCTAAAAGCACTAAGGGACTCATTTAGCCCCCTATCCCTAAAAAAACTATGGGTTGGCTTAAAAGCAATCTAAAACTCAGAACCTCCACGGAGCTCATTTCATTGCTTCTGGCACTCTTGCCTCAAAATGTTTTTTTTGGTGGGGGTCGGGGGTGGGATGGATGGTGAGTGCAAAAGTAATCCACATGCACTTAGGAGCTCATTTTATGACTCTTCAACCCTCACCCAAAAAGGTATAGGGTTCACGCCAAAGTAATCCAAAAAAAGGCAATTGCAATTTTTCGACGCCTCTCACCCATTGCCCACGTAAAAAGGAATAGGAAGAGACACCAAAGCATCCCATCAGAACACTGTCCCCAAGAATTGCACTTTTCTCTCTTACTTTCGCTCCCCTCTTCACTATTGGAAGTTCAACGACCCATTGTTCAAGACTTTGGTCAAGTTATGGTGAGGGGCCATGTCACCAACTGCACCATCATCAGTTATGCCTTTATCAACATTAATTTTAGTGAGGGAATTTGCCACCTACTTCTACAAACTTGACACTAACCAACCAAACAATTCATAGCTCTAGAGACTCCATTGTAAAATATAAGCAACACCAAGGGGAATAATAAAATCCTCCCCCTCCCACCCTTCCTATAAAAGGGGGAGAGGGGGTTAACTGGTCACTCACTTAATTAGCTCTCTTCCTTTCTCCTTCTCTCTTATCTTTGTTGGGTACAACAATCCTCAATTAAACATATAGAATGATAGGTCATACAACAATAGCAAAAGAAACACACTACTCTTGTCGGCAACTCCTTCTCTTTTGATGCCTCTTCACCCTCTCTGATGGTTAACTGAACGCCTCTGACCTCCTCCCTCAGCCCCTCCTATCTCTCCGCCTTCTTCCTCTCGCCCCGTGATTTCACATGTGCAATGGCATCTTTGGTGGCCTCTTTCACCGTCTCCACAGTCGCATCCTTTAAGGCTAGTTTCGCCTCTTCCTTCGAAGCTTTTTTTTTTTTTTTTTTGCAATCCCCTTGATCCATACTTTAGCCTTCACGATATCCCTGCAAAATCCCAAAATCGGCGACGAAAAGGGAGGAATAGTTGTACGAGAAATCAATCGGATATACCCATGCAAAATCTCTTACTAGAAATCAATTGATGGAGTCCGCGAGAATGAATGAAAGGGAAATAATCGAAGTAGTGAACGAGAACAAACGGAAGGGAATGGTGTAGCACGTATGAGAATAGCGCCGCCATTTCCACGTGAGGAGCCGGGATGGATGCTTGAGGAGGAAGAAGGGGGAATGAAGAGGAGGGGTTCGGGGGAAGAGGAGAAGAGGAAATTAAATCCTGCCATTGCGAACTGGTGGGGTGGTGCCCCTCATTGGGTCATGTTATAGCCCAACCTGGTCGGACACCAGTCAGCCCATTCCAACTTCGTGGGGTGACGCTCGTCGGATTCGGGACCCCTCGTCGGAGCACGACCTCTCGTGCAAAGGTGTTGCGATGGCGCAGCGTGACAGGAGGAGCACGGCCTCGCTGCACGGCGCGGCGTGACGGGAGGAGCACGACCTTAGAGGTGTAGGTGGTTGTGAACGAGCACTACCGCATGAGAAGCCGTGTTCCGACGAGGGGTAGTGAATCCGGGCGAGTGGTGAGTGCATGATGCTACTGAATCACGATCTGCATGAACTGAGAGATTAGACGGCCCTTCGAAAATCTGCACTACAGCCTGCATACATTATCGTACCAAGTCCCCTTGGTAACTCTATCAAACAACAGACAAGACCACAAGACACCATGGTAACTCTACGAGACGAGACCCTAAAATGGGAGGGACCAAGCATTCCACTCTGCATTGTTGCATTCCAGGCCAGATAATCCTTGGGTAATCGATTGGAGATCTTGGGGTGCGAAGCTGTGAATGCTCAGAGCGTGGGAAACACTGTGAATGCTCAGAGCGTGGGAAACACTGTTTTTATACAGACCACTGCAAGTTATTACTAGACGGAGCTGTGTAGTTTGGAACTTTGGATACTTCACCATCGTTGCATGTAGTTGCCTTTTCACTCGTTGATAATGTTGTACACCCACTTGGTAATCCTCGCGGCACGAATGATGTTGTACACCATCACTTTCTCCGGATGGTCAAACATGTTATCTGAAACTAGATGATAAGTTGAAAGAATATATAGAAGGTACGAACTTATACAAATATTGTAGTAAATAAACAATTACAAAAGAAGGTGGATATATATTGTTTTTTCTATACTCCCAGGAGTAGTAGTATCTACTCCCTATCTATTTTGTACTACTGCTGCGTGGACATCGTTGGCCATAACGGGTCCGCAGGTGTTAAGTGGGATCCAATTAAGCGTGTGGCTAACCCGTAGTGGTAATTAAATCAAATAAATACATGGTTAAAAGGCAAGAGTATATGCAGACATATATTTTTTCTTGAACAGAGTATCTATTCCTAATCTTTTGAAAAGGAGTATGTATGCATGATTTTTTATTAGGGGTATTGATTTAATTATTTGGGAGTATGTATATATGTATACTTTTTCGAATGATGTATCTGTGCATACTTTTTGGAATGGAGTATGTATGTATACTTTTTCAAATAGAGTATGCATTCATACACCAAGATTTAGATAGTCAAGTGCATACAAAACCACTCGATCACTAGATTAGAGTAATATCGCATACATTCACGTATGGAGAATTGGAGATAAACAAAACAAGAGTATGTATTCATCCATTCTTTTGAGAATAATAAAATATATGTGTTGACGCTGAAACTAGGGTTCCACGCCAAGCACACCGGGAGGGCCTTGGACACCCACGAAGGTTGCACACAACCTTGGAGCAGCGAACACCGCAGCGTGATCAGCCACGAACGACCAAGAGATCGCTAGGGCCGATGTAGAATTCGGTGGACGGCTGGAAGAACCTCCGAACACACCTCCGTAAAGACCTGGCCGGGAGGACGACGCTAGGGATGCCCTAGGACCAGCAAGGCCGCCTAGGACGCCGACGAAATTCACGGAGAACGCTGCCGAACAGTAGGGTAGAGGGGTTGAGAGAAGAAGATGACATACAAACGTGACATGGGGTAGATTGATTGTCGATTGGACGTAGATGGGATCAAATCGGCCATGAACCGTCCTTGGGCGTTTCCAAACTCCAAAACCGACCTAAACATGATTAGGAAACAATCAGTTCGGATCACATACGGACACAGCCCGTTCGCGGGCTGACCGGACGCTGACCGGTCGGACGGGACGCGGCCGGTCGCCCGGCGTCCGGCCGGTTCGAAGAACTCGAAACCGCAAGGCTGAAACGCCGGGCCGACCGCACGCGCATGCGTTGACCACACGCGCCGGTCGCCAGCGTCCGGTCATTTCTAGAGAGTCCTGAAATGTGCCTTTTTTGACCGGACGCACAGGTCACCAGCATCCGGTCACTTCCAGAGAAGCCCGTTTTGATCTTCCTCCGAAATTTGGCTAAGTCTGGGATTTTACCATGTCTTAGACCAAGACATTTTTTGGATGTCAACAATACGTTTATACTTTTGTGGGAAGGGAGCATGTGTATATACTTTTATCAACAAAATTACACCAATGTACTCACATGCTGAAATCAAATCATCATCGGTAATAAAAATCCAAAGATATAATTGAATCAGTCTTCACTACCAATGCGAGCTAAGCCTGCAAGCTATCCCACGACAACGGTGGGTAGAAGCTGTAGATAGGGGCAGCTTCATTTGGTTGGAAACTCTAATTAAAATGACCTGATGACTGTATGACTTGATGATTCTCGGCACTTTCATATATAGTCCCTGAAAATATACAAATTAACCCGAACTATGGAATTTTGTTAGATAAAACCCTATATCAATGTTTTGCATTCATTTTTATCAATTTCTCATGTTTAATTGATGGTAGAAAACATATGTTAACAAGTGTCAACAAGCCCCCCAGACACACACACACACACACACACCCTCTAGTCTCGAGAAAAGGATGGTTTAGACATAACTATAAGATAAGCATAAAATGATTCCTTAGTTATACTTGTACTACAAGATTCAAAGTGTCTACCATGGAACTTTGGGCGGTTGAAGAATGGAACAAATCAAAACAGATCACCTTGCTCTTTTCATTCAAACCAACTGGAGTTTACATACAAATTTTGAAACAAAACATAGTTGACCTTCTCCCTTAGTGGTACTGTCAAGTCACTCAATATATGTGGTATTTTTGGATTCTCACCAAGGTATGTATGATGAATGCATTACAACAACCTACCTCTATAAAGGCTTATATGGAGCTTTATGTATGTCGAGGTGTAGCATACTTACCTTGCATATGTTGTAAAGTCAAAACTTGGATCCATAAAGGGTTATATCATGCACGAAGATCAAGATGTGCATGTGTGTGGATAATATGGTGGCAAAGCCTAATTCTACTATCCTCTTTTGGAAACTTTCTCTCTCTTTTTTGAAGAACTTTAGAACAAGTGAGGCCATGGGCTATCTTCTATTTTTTTAGAGAGGCGGGCATCTAAGTACCCATTGTTTTTCTTTGGCGGACACTTGTCCATTTTTTCACTCTCTTCTTTTTTTTAATACTTTATCATAGAACCAAGCATTATTTCTTACAACAAAACTTGAATGCATCATAAAGCATTTATTCAATCTTGTAAATCCTTTTGGTTCTACTCCTAGTGTAGGAATAGAATTTTGGGATGGACAAAGCATGTTTTTGGGGTGTACGTGATTTTGATCTTAAAAGCATGATAAACCTCTCCAAGGGTCACAAGGCTTGACAAAACTCAATACAAAGCAAGCAACTTTTGGGCTAATAGTAAATATGTATATCATATATGGCTTTGGTAGGACACAGAATTTACCACAAAATAGAAGTATAGCTATTCATTTTAATCTTTTTTGAAAGAAAAATCTCCAAAGTTAAGATATCAAGAATCAGGTTCTCATCATTCTTACTATATCACATTCCACAACAACTTAAGTAATCATGGGGTTCCTATTAATTCAAGTTCCCAACAACAACATGATTTCCAAGAAAAGTATTATGTGAGTCTTTACTTAAGTTATGACTAATCAACATTTTTATTCATGTTTTAAGATCATAGTATAGCATAAGATTTTCAATTTAATCTAAAACAGAGAGCCAAATACGAAAATGGAGAGTTTAGGTGCAAATTGGGCCATAGAAAAAAATTGGGCCAAGCGGAGGTGGGCATAGCACGGGTGAGTCGGTGGAGGACTTGGCCAAGTCCTCCCTGGCTCCTCTCGCGGCCTGCTTCATCGTGCGTGGTTCTGGTTCCGTCTTGTTCTATTTTTTCATAGTTTTGAGATTGGATTTTCGTTTTTCGCGGGTGTTCTTCTCCCCCATACTTATTTCCTATTATACCTTTATGCAAAGCATGGTGGAGACAAAATAATACATCCAAAGAGAATAATAAAGATACCAGGTGCAAACCCTTATCGTATTCCTTAGTGCGCCATATCTACGCCTAGTGCAACCAGTGAGCATAATACTCCTACTCCTACACACACTCTCGTGTTAACCAAACACAGTCCCCTGCAGACACCCGCGGGTGTATAGAGCTCTAGGCAAAGCAATGACATCAATGACTCACATGACTAAGGTGATGTCACTATTTCAGAGGTGCATACAAATGAAGGAGAACCAGTTGGTGACTTAGCCCCAAGTAAAAAATTTGTGTTTGCAAACATTATTTCTACATCCACTATCAACATTTGTACCTCCTATAGTAACGCATTTTGCTTTTTAGTTGCCAATGTAGGGCCACAAAAGGAAGTCCGCAAGAAAACCATGGGTCATGGCTTAGTGAAGTTGATATAAAAGGGAACAGGCTGCCTATCCAAGTGGCTGAATGGAAGAAAAGACCTGATGTCCCACTTTAGGCAGCGAAGCTGGCATTAGAAACTAGTGTTCTCCTTAGAGACTAGCTACCTATCTACACATGCTGAAAGACTTCATGAAAAACTGGAGGGGAAGGCACAAGTACAAAAAGTGCTTGATAAAGTGGCGGTGAGACAACTATTTCACTCCAATACTTTCTTGCATTACTAGCTCAACTCCCATGTACAAAATTGTATCTAAGAAATCATTTGTGTGGTTGTAGTCAAGGATGGATGTGGATGTTGAGAACGAGGGACCAAACAAAGCAGCACACACTGACATTGTCAAGAAAGGAGTAAGGCAACAGAGGTATCATCTTAAAGGGTAGTACTTGGATGACTCAATGACAAAGGAACATTTGTTGGCCAGACAATCTCCACATAAGATGAAGAAAGAGGAGTGGCACCAGCTGGTAGATTACTGGTGTGACCTAAAGAATCAGGTCCATGTCCTGCATCATCTATTTTTGTTAATATGCAATTTAAACTATGTGCGTATGAATGAAAACTTTGTATTGCATTTCTGGTGTAGGAGAAAAGTGAAAAGAATAAAGTAAACTGAGACCAAGTGTGGCTTCACCAAAGGACTGGATCTAGGTCCTATATTGCAAAGTGATACAACCTGGTAATACAATTGCTTTGACTTTTGAGGTGCTATACTGCACACTTTTGTGGTGCTTTTGGGTTGTATTTTCAACATCTTTGAGCTCCTATTATATTGACACATGACAACACATCACATCTATATACTATTTACTAGTTACAAAATTGTTTATTGATATATCACTATGAATGTTGACATTGAACATGTGAAACAGATGCATGCGAGATAAATATTGAGAAAGAATGATCGGTATGAAGTGAGCATATTCATATTATGTTTTCTAGTTTATTTTATGAAGGGGAGAGAAAAAGTCTAGATTATTGGATATGGATTTGTACTACCCGGTTTTAAGGACAAAACGGATACACACTATATGTGAGCCCGGGAAGTCAAATCTCACATATAGCCACAATTAAAGGAGATATCAAAACATGATGCTTAAATATAACAAACTTAGTATAAAAGAATATCACCACTCCACCGAAGCACTCCGATCCTGGAATGTAGACTCCAATGACTGGTTGACAACAACCCTCACTTCCTTCAATCTTTAACAAACTGGCAGCCTCCCTGGTTTGAGTATTGCAAGGGTGAGTCCATGTCAAACTCAGCAAGGATAGCAAGGTAATATCTCGCCCATAACCCATGATCATTATAACATAAGTAATGTGTGACATAAAACGATAAATCATGAGTAATCTAACAAGCAAAAGTCATCGCCTTTAATATAAAGGTTCTAGGGGCGCTCGTGTCCTTGAGCAAGGCTAGTATACCACTTTAATAAACTATGCGTAGAGGTGTACACTTTCACTATGAGCCGTGATCCCCGAATGAGTGGGTTTGCAAGGCCCAAACACTAAGAACCATTGTTTAGTCTTTCAAAAGTCCTCCTCTAACTAGTTAGCGTCCCGCAGGGGAGCGTCTAGGCGAATGGGACCCTCCATGATCCCATTCAAAACATCCTAGGCTATCGCAAGATCGGCAACGACTAACAAACTAGAAACGTTCCTCATACTTGACTAAAGCGAGGAGGTCCTCTCAGCTGTACTGTAAAACCCGGATCTCTGTCACAGACAAATCCCAATGTTGCCAAACTATTCACATTTAATGTTTTCGGTGCATAAACATTAATCAAGTTATATGATCATGGTTTAAAGCTAACATATCCCAAAAGCGTACTTGCCTTAAACTCGAATTCCTTCTTCTTGTCCAAGCCTTCCCAAAACTTCTTCTTAATTAACAATTTTTCTTCTAGACCACCAACGTAAACTCACCGACTAGACATCATCACAAAGCACCACACAAGCATCCGAGCAATCATACACGAAGCAAACAAAGAAACTATATTAGAACCCCTGTTTAAAATAGCGCGCTAAGGAAAATAGCGAGAGCACTCGAAAAACGCTTATAGCGGCGCTATTAGCGCTTATTTAGCGCTATAGCGCTAACGCGTCATCGCAAGAATCGTTATTTGCCGCTATTAGCGCGCTATTTGTTCTGAGGATTAGAACGATACACCAATAGTATGAAAACAAGATAAAAGAATTATAAAACAAATCTATGCATTGCTATGAACACATAGATGCGAAGATCACATTAAAGGGAGCTAAAGCGTGAAAGATGTGAATTTTACAAGTTTTCTAAAACAACCTATAATTTTAATACAAAACATAAATTTTGTAAAACATAACTAATAGTTTTATAAACATGTAGAAAACTTTGTTACGAACCTACCAAGACTTGAATGGATCGAAACGCGAGTTAAAATGAGCATTTTATAAGCAAAAACAGTTCAGTGGCAATTTTGTAAATAAACCGAACCCGTTTTCTATTTAAAATAAATCAAATCGGGGGTTTAAACTTCGGCCGGGGACCTCGGGCATAAAAACTAACGGATTCGGGGTCCAAACTGTTAAACTTCTGAGGCCTCTACAAGTTTACGGAACCGCGGTGCACTTGTTTGTGGAAGGATACAACTACTGAGAGGTTTTTATGCAAAAAACCCCGGCCGCGACCGGTGACTACGGCTAACCGAGTTGACTCGGTCGGCGTTTCGCGTGTGCTATTTGGCGTGGCGCTGCGTGTCTATGACGCCACACACATCGCGGTGATTGGACCCGGTTGATGGGAGTTGACCGTACGCCCGAGATAAGATCTGGGCCATCCGTCTTCGATCGGACGGCGGCTGAGGGACTCCGGCTGGGATTGGCCACCAGGGCGGCGGAAGGCACGGCGGCGGCCAGTGCCGGCGTCGGTGGAGCTCGCCGGCGATCATCGAGGCGGTGATTATGACTACTAAACGTGGAACCGAAAACACAGGGATAACCTACGGGATCTCACGAACATGTTGGGCTACAAAACAAGGGCGGGCACACGACGGGGAGGTGTTCCCACGGCGGCGCCATGGCCGGCGGATCCCGGAGCTCGCGGTTACAGCGATTCCGAACGGAAAACTCAAATTAAAATGGACAGGAACGTATAGTAGGATACCGCGGTCTCGTTGAAGAGATCACGACGTCCGGGAAAGGCACGACGACGACGGACGGCGAGCGGCGGCGGACTGCAATGGAACAACGCCGCTGTTGAACACCACACATGAAATTCAAGGTCAAATTGAAAGGGAAAGGACACCTAAGGTCTCGGTAGGGCACTACGACGCTCCAAGGCTCGACGGAAGAGGTGATTGTGAGCTCCTGGTGTCGAATTGAGGTGGCGGTGGTGGAGTTAGGGCGCGGCAACAGCAAAAAGGAGAAGGGAAGGCTCGGTAGCGAGCTTTATTGGCTCGCTGGAGCAAGGGAGCAGTCTCGGGGAGGCGTTGATGCACGCGGCTTCAAGGCCGGCTTGATGGCGGGCGCAAAGGCCATCAAAGCCGTGGCGGTTACCGGCGCCGGCGGGTGGGGAACGGCAGCGGCGCTCGCGTCGCTTCAGCTTGAGGTAGAGGAAGGGGAGGGAGCAGCAGGCTTGCTGGGCCGCCCGCGAGAAGAATGAGGCCACGGTCCAAGGCGGTTGGCGCACGTGCCTGAGAAAAAAAGAGGGAGAGGTGGGCCGGATGGGCCAAAAGAGAAGGAAAAGGTTTTCCATTTTTCTTTTGTTTAAAACAATTTTGCAAAGCTGCCTAAAAACAATTTTGCAAAGTCAGATTTTTTCAAAAGCCTTTTGAATTCTTCTCCAAGTTTGGTCAAATCCACACATCACATCGGCGGTTTTGGCAGCAGCATAAGTGCATAAACCGGTATCTATACCTTATATTCGTTTTTTAATTTTTTAAAAGAATATTATTTTTCAAATATTTTAGTAAACCACAAAATTCATAAATAAAGAAATTTTATACTTTTTTTGAAATTCCAAAATTTGGGGTGTTACAATGAATATATAAATAGTAGCTATTTTTTGAAGGTTTTGCCTTTTTGTTTTGAATTTATTTCAAACTCAATAAAAATCAGTGAAAATTATAAAAATCATAAAATTGAAAAAATAATTTTTGCTAGACTCCACATGAGCAGTTTTTACACAATAAAGATATATAGGTGTACTATTTAATTTATTGGCGGGATCCATCGGGTTTGATGCAGACGTCTGCAAGACAAAAAACCTAGCTAACCTAACCGTAAAAGATCGGTAACTACGGATTCTCATCCGATGGCTCATCGAGTCCAACAAAATTGAATTTTTTATTTTAAAATTTTTCTGTAATTTACTATGATTTTTTATTTTGAAATAAAAAAAATAACCCCACCTTTGTCCTCCGTTATCGTCCGTACGTCGCCGTCGATCGACCTGGTGCCGCGCGATATTTTATGAAGCCGATTTACCGTATCCCGTCCCGAAATAAATAAAACGTCGGGCTGCCTGATCGCCGTAGCAGCCCGCCCTCCTGGTAGCGGCTGCCTCGGCCTCCTGGTAGGGATCGCAGCCGCGCGTTTCAAAGGTTGCCTTCCTTTCGATCGGTTTTCGTAGGGATCAAAATCAGCCCTTCGAAGTGGTGATCAAGACCCACCTGTAACCTGACGAGACAATTTTGGTAAAGATCTAAAAGCCAATTTTGCATCCCATTTTCCAAAAGCCTTTTGGTTCTTTTCCGTATAGTTTGGTCAAATCCCTTATCTCATTTTTTTTTTTCTCTGTTCTTGGAAGATCTGGTGCATAAACATGTATCTATACCTTATATTTAAATTCGATCGGGACGGCGACGAACTGAATATTATTTTCCTATATTTTGACGGACCACAAAATGCATAAATAAATCATTTTATACTATTTTTGAAATTCCAAAATTTGGGGATTTACAAAATTAGTGAATAGTAGCTACTTTTTAGTGATTTTTTTTTTTTGAATTTATTTGGAAAAAGGGGATTGAAATGATGACTAAAAAGTGGCACAACTCTTTGGTTTGATAATAAACGTTTGCTTCATGTACAATATGTGGTGATTTTTTTTTCCTATATGTATGTGCACTGATTGCCTGATGTTCCTTCAATTCCTATGTAATGAAAACTATAAGTACATATGTGCCTCAAAGTAATCCAATTTTTACCCACTTGCAGAGGCCTAAATTACATTGACATGGAACCAGATGCTATTGATTTCTTTGGAGAATGTATGACTAGTCCCACGAATGGTCGTACTTGTCTTGCCAATGAAATATATGTAAGTTACAAAATGATTATATACATATAGTGTACTCAAGTAAATGCCTAGTTCAAGACTGTTCTATGACATTGTTATTAAGTGCATTTTTTTGTGTAGGAATAAATGGTGGCAGAGAAGGAAAAGAGAGTCAGAAGAAGGAGAAGCACACAAACTGCCCCATCATCGACAATGGCAGAAGCACGCATGCAAGCTCAGTTTGAGGCAACACTTCAAGCTGAAAGAGAGGAAGCTGCTAGGAAGCAGGAAGATCTGCGCGCACAGCTTCAAGCTCAGCAGGAAAAACCAAAGTTTGTTGTGCCAGACCCAAGAGGAAGTGAAGGAGATGAGTACCAGGTTTGAAGAGACTAATGCATTGCTGGGAGCTGTCCTAAAACTTTGCTACATTGCTTGAACTTCGTCTGTAGTTGGAACTTTGTCAAAATTATGTTGTCATCTGCTTGTATGTTATTTCCTCTAGTGCAACCTGGAACTATGTGGTGGATCCTAGAACTACGTGGTCAAACAAGTGTGCTAGAACTATGTGGTTGGAACATGTTAATAGTTTCTATGTATGGTGGCTTGTGCATGATTTATGCCTTGTGATGTCAATGCTGTGGATGATGGCTTTTGTGGATTGTGAATGATTTATGCATGTGGATGATGGCTTCAGTGGATTTTGTAAGATTTATGCCTATGGATGATGGCTAGGCTAATATATGTGTATACGGTGCTTTTGTGAGCTTTGATGAGATCAGTGGGATCGTCACTGAATATGCATGCCATGCTCGTCATGAATCAAAGATAATTTGTGACACCATACCTCGTTTCAAAAATGTGTCTGACTACCACGTAAACAAGACACAACATAATTGTGACAAAATCTAAAGTACCTTTTATGACGGCTTGTGGCGTCACAAAAACTCATCCAAACCTACCCCCGACGTACAATATGTGACGATTTATGCATAACGTGACGCGTTGACTAACCAATATGTGACAACTACAGGCGTCATAGAAGGTAAAATATATGACACTGAACCTCTTGCGTCACAAAATGTCTTAACATTTTGTCATTCATGAGGTACATTTTGTGAGTCTCATTATATGACGACCGGTATGACATGCCCTTTTTGGTCATAATGTACTTTTTACGACACTTTTTGTACTTCACGTGACAATTTTGGTTTGTCATTCAAGCCACGAATTCTTGTAGTGGCGCAGACCATTCAACATCGATGGCGTTAAGTGATGGCCGTCCATTCTTTCCTCCCTCGCTTCATCTACTTCCTCTGCTCTGTGACCTCGATGCGCTGGAGGACCTCCTCCGCTCCGGGCACCCGGCGGCGTGGGCAAGACCAAGGATCGCGCTCAATCACATCTCCATGTCTGGCTTTACAGTTTCTTGAGCTCGTTGTTCGTGCAGAGAGCGACGCGGACTTCGAGCAAGGTGAGCGATACACATCGTGTCTGCGTCCTTGGCCATGCACACACGTCCTAGAAATGACCATGCTTGCCGCAGTGTGAGCTCGCTTCGACCGCACGCAGCCACTGGCCGCGCGAGCGTGCCAGCGCCGCCATCTCTGTGCGCGAATGCGCCCTGGCCAAGCGACACCGTTGTGGGGTCACTCCCTAGGCGAGATTGAGCTGGATGTAAATGATACATTTAGCAATCGCCAAACAGAAGACAAAACAACCTCTCAAACCCGGTATTGGATGTAAATGATACATTTAGCAAGTTTAGGAACTTGTTTACCTGGTTTTCCAAGTACATGGACCTGGATGACATCGCGGGACAAGTTCAAGGACCTACAGTGGATTCTACTCTTGTTAAAATTATTGTACATGCTTCTAGAAATTTATGAGGTTCGAGGAAAATGAGCAACAACAGCAAAACGTTCATGCAGTTCAGTCCTCCAACATTATCTTATCTGGGTAATGTGTTATAAAACACACAGCATATCCATGCCTCATGAAGCATCATTCTATAATTTCATAAAGAAAATTTAATTCCATGGCTCATAGTGAGTTGATAATCGTGTGACAAGAAAGTTTGAAACTCCTCTCCTTAAAAGAGTTGTCATAACAGAAAAAAATGTGCTAGCCTATTAAATGAAAAATGAAAATCAAAGCCAAATAAGACTCCAACCGAAAGTGATCTAACAGAGGGCACAAGTTATCATTGGACCGAACAGTCAAACTGATTAGCTCCTTCATGGAAGTGTCTAGGGAATGTTAGTGATGTTTAGTCAAGTGTTTGTGCTTTATGTTGCCTCTGATATGGCACTATTATTCTCCATGCCTAATTATTGCAAAAGGAAAAATATCAGCATTATTACATGAGCAAAAAGATGATAATATTCCATCACCCTACTTCTGGCTTGCTCTCTGGTCTTAAGAAAATATAGCGCATATTTATACACATGTTTGTATCAGTGCTTAATCCTTCTTAATTTAACTACATATTTACCTCGAATGGTACAATATCAATGCAACTATATAACCAATGAATCTTCCCTCATCCCAAAATAAATCAACTCCTTGAGTCATCCTAAATCAAACTATCTTGAGTTTGACCAACATTATAGATAATAGTAATAACATTGGGAGATGCTAATTTACAGGGGATGGTGCGTTGCTTCATGGACTTCAACCTGCTGCTTTGCCAGAACTGACCTCTCCCGTCTAGGGTGGCTGTTTAATTTCTTCGCCTTCCACCCATTGCGGCCTACATACCTGAAACGAAGCCAACCGCGCGTGGCCGGTGGACAAGCACTTTCGTCTGAGTGAACTAAAATAATCAGACCTCAGATAGATAGGAATTGGAAATAACACTTATAAAAATATATTTCTTGGTCTAATAATATTAGCATAGTACCTGTGCTAACACTACTGTTTAATTATGTCATGCAAATCAAACAATCAAAAGTCGATAACAGCTAATCTGAAATTAATGTGACCATTTTCGCACAGACAAACTTAACTGCTCACAAGTCACAACCAAAAAAGCAAAGACAAAGGATCGCAGGGCCTTTGGGACGTCGTCGCCATGACGATGGATGGGCAACTGTGTCGTGGCGTCGCCCGCGACAAACGATGCCACAGCCGTCGTGGCGTCGCCCGCGACAGATGTGCTGCTGCCTATCGCGTCGGCCCGATGTGCGGCAATTTGAAGACGGCGATGGTCGCACGGCCGGCCACCGCTGCCGTCGTGGCGTCGCGGGCGACAATTGTGCTGCTGCCCTTCGCGTCGATGGAGGCGCCAAAAGTGCCGGCGGCGCGGGGGTTTCCCTTTTGTATTTTGGCGATTCCAGATCTCCTTCTCAGTTAGCGTTCAGCGATGCCTATTTTTAGAGAATAACACACATGGCAACGCGAGGCTTCTACGTGAGCGATGATTTGCCTATATTTAGATTTTAATGAAGACATAGGATTCCGTAGAAGGCCGTGGGATGCCGTACGTGATGATGCTGTTGATACAAAGAACGGTGGCCATAGGATTATGATGAAGCATGTGAGGAGTAGGTTTTAGCGCCTTTGATTTTAATGAAGACAAATGCCTGGGTACAATAAGCTGGGTACACGGTGATTGTACTCCTCAGCAGGGCACGTTTGTTTGTGTGAACCTAGAATAACTCGAATTCGTTAATTATAGAAGAGACTAATTCGGTGACATGGCATTGATCGTCATTTCTAGAAATTTGGTTAAACTTAATACCAATGGAGCTCCATTTATGTCAATTGAGCCTTAACTTCACAACTAAACATTTATTATTTGCAATGCTTACAACAAAGGATCTGTTGCGTATAGTATTTACCAACAACAACAAAAAAAAACTTTACCATTCCCACAGCATGCTCAGTTCTTATGTGTCACTGGTTTGTCACAAAAGAGATACAATGACAAGAAAAAGATTGTAATTGTTACAATCATCTGGCGGTCATGGAAGATCCATATCTCAAGTAGTGAGCAATATGTGAGAAGTATAAGTCAGTCTTAGTTCTTATGTCGACGTAAAAAAAATTATGTCAAGCTCTCCGTCATGTATTGGTGACCTGCTATTTCTCCCGTAGCACCTCGTCAAGCCTTTTACATGCTATGGTTCTCCAAATGACCAAATGTGTATGTACTACACTACCTGTTCCCACACCGCCAGCAAATTCTCCGCTCTACCATTTGTTTTTTTGTTTTTGCCTTCGCTGCTTTCAGTTGTGCACACATTGTTCCCAACAGAGATCATGCAGTTGCAATAGTACTAGACTCCATGGTATAAACCCGGACAGGTTCTATATTGGTTGGTGCTGCCAATTTCACTTCGAAATGGTGTTGATTTAATAAAGCATGTACTTCTATACTAAGGTTATATGCACTCGTCGTACTCTATATTCATCCTCTAAAAGAAATCTTCTATTCTAGTCATCGAGATTCCATCCTCTGTACCAATTTATTCCGCACCCATCCATAGTCTATATCATACTATATCCCAACTACCCATCGGTGGGGCCCACACGTCATACACAAAATCCCACCATCTCTTTCTCCCCACCCACCTTTCCCTTTCCTCCAGTCCTGCAACAGGAATCTTGTGCGCCTAGCCAGCTGCTCTATCACAGCCACCGCCCCAGGCATCCCATCTCCCTCCTCCGGCAGCGCTCCACGATGGGGCCTCCTCTCTCTGTCTCTCCGCTCCGCCGTGTCCGCCTCCATGGGTGCGGGAGCCGTCGCACTGGTCTTCGCCGCGGAGGGGAAGTTTTTCTCCAATGGGTTCGGCCTGGTGTAGGCGAGCACGGCGCCGCGCCACCTCCACGGCACCATGGAAAGTGGGTTCCTGTACATGAGCAAGGTCGAATTCGGCATCAAGTACGTGGACTTCGTCATCGTCGTGTCATGCGGGGCTCCATGTCACGGGCGCCGAGCAGCCCTGTCCCGACCGCATGGCCCCAAATCGAGGCACTCCCCCCCGACCACCCTCCTTGCACACTGCTTACTTCCGGGCACTCCCGCACATCGTCGACGGGGTGGCAGGACGACGGGTCGCTCGTGGATTCGCCATTGCATGCGGGGCAACCACGCCGCCCGGCTCGGGGCGACCCACCGCCCTGCTTTGTGGCGGTCTCGTGCTCGCGTTCGTGGCGCCCTTACCGCTGCCGCACACGACGCCTGTCGTCGCCCTACGTCGTCGTTTCCCTTGCCGTTGCCGCACACAACGTCATCGCCGCCCTCCACTCACTTGCATAGGCAAGCTGGAGTTGCCGCTGCCGCCCCTAGACCCCATGTCACCATTCCCCATCTCCCCTCTCTCCCTCCCCCACATGGTGGGCCCCGTGCCACGCGTGTATGTATCAAATGGGAGCACCTCCTCTTGTTTATCATGTGGCTTTATAGGACCCAGCGAAGGGGTTTGATATTGTATTCGGTGCTGGATTGAGGATCGTTTATAGGACCACAGTGTGGTCAGTCTAACAAACGGTTTATTCATTGGGAGCCACTTCTATTATGACTAGGGAATTGCTATCGCCTAGACATTCAATGGATAGGATTCAATCAGACGACAGTGAACGACCTTTTTTTTAGGGGAGGTAGTGAGCGACCTTGCGAGAACAGCCCATGAGAAAGATAGGAAATGCCATCGACCCTATCTTGATCGCTAGCCTACCCACCCGCGCTGCACTTGCACCATTCCCTGTTGCACACGCATGTTTGTCCCCATCCGCCTCATTCGCCCCCGCACGCGTGCCCCACCTCCGTCTACTGCGCCCCCCAGGCCTTTTTTCTCTCTCCATACGGGTGAGACTCGAGGGCAGGGACAAGGACAACAACACAGCCCATTCGCGGGACCCTTGGCGCCAAAGACGTCCCCATTCGGCCCTTGACTCATTGCACCCCTTCAACCGATCCCTGGTTGTGCCCCTATGACTCTTCGAATATACCTCTCGAAACACAAAAACATTTGAAACGGATGAAACATTTGGAGCATGCATGTATAACAAGTGTGTGGAACATATGTAACATCTAGATAACACACATTTGCAACTTGTAACATGAAAACACTTATTGCAACATAAGACTTGAACAGCTGAAACATTTGGAATATACTTGTTTTGTTGTTCATCGAACTGTACAAAAATATGAAAATCTATTATCACTCGCAGCACCCCGTTGTGCTTGCACAACATATGTAGCACTTCTTTGGAGATGTTTTACGGAATGCAAAATATTTTTTTATCGGTCGGGGGGAGAGAATCCCACCTGATTTGTATTGATCATTGGGCCATGAAGCCGGATAGTACAAAGTTCTGAGACATCCGAAATGGTTTACATTGCCCGGATAAGAATATCACACCAAGTTTTCGGTTCTTTGTTCTTCTTTTTGGCAATCGGTGCTTCCACAATCGCGCTTCGAGCGACATGCCCGCAGGTCGTTTGAATGGACGTCCGTTCCCCTCGGAAGGCTAGGTTATTCCTACGCTTCCAAATGTGCAAAGAAACAGGAGCGGGAAGGTCCCGAAGTTGTTCTTTGGGATGTGAGGAGGAGCCATGAGGTCTCGCAGTCTTGCTATGTCCCAAGTCCGATAAGTCTCAATTTTCACAAAGCATCCCGGAATTCTTTGGCCACCGGACACCCAAAGATGATATGCGATGTTGTCTCGTCGCCATGTGACAAACCTCACGAGGTGCGCGCTATCAACTATGTGCTTCTTGAAGAGGTTCGTTCGGCATTGGATCCGCTCCCTTGACATGAGCCAGGTGAAGAACTGCACCCGGGGAGGTGCCTTGTTGTCCCAAACCACTTTAGTCCACGCATCGTGATGATCGTTTTGCTTGAGTGCCTTGTATAGGAGCGAGGTGTTTAGCTGATCATTTGCTTTGATCATCGGGCTTAACCTCCGATCCTTCAAATCAGTCAATTGGACGGCTTCGACGATAGCACCTAGCTCCGCTAGCTGACTTATCGCTGTTGAAGATCGCCGCTGCATGATGCCCTGTTGTCAGGGCTCCCTAAACTGCCTGTTGGACTGTGATCTCAGTGTTGGCGTAGTGTGTCATGAGTTGAGGAAAGCGATCTGCCATGGTGTCCTCTCCATACCAAACGTCATGCCAGAAGGAGGTGGAACTGCCGTCCCCCAAGGCCACTGTGGTGATAGCTCTGTATATTGGCAGGATCGATCGCAGGGAGTCCCAGTGGTCTCCAACTCTCCATGAAGGCCCCCTTGGAGAGATGCCACATTTGCATTGCCTCGGACCCGAGGTAGTCGGGCCGATTCTTGCTGAAGGTGTAACCTGTGAATGAGTTTCAGCAGCATGCAAATATTTTGAACACCCAAGTCTTTGAGGCAGAGCCCCCACTGTCTTTTGTATCACAAACTTGCGGCCAAGCGACGACCAAGCTCCGTGCTCCGGATGTTTTGTCAGAACCTGCCCACAGGAAGCGGAATGCAAAATATCGAGCGCTAAAGTGGAGAACTCTCTCTTCCAATAATTATTTATACCTTGGTTTCACGTTCTTGGGTCGAGATCCATCCATACTGAACAATATATACAAGTCGCAGTCGAACTACACAAGCGGTGCTGTGCACTGCATGATGGATCACTACTTACTTGTACACGCCGCCGGCGACGTGAACTCGGATCCACTGGCCGTTGCCGAACGGTACAGAGTCGACGGCGTCCTGGACGGACGTGAAGTCGGCGCCGCCCTTCCGGTTGACGAAGGTGCCTCTGGCCACCACGGTCCTTGCAGCGTCGTCCCAGCGACCTCGAGGCACGGCGAGCGGCATGGAAGCGAGCACGTACGGCGGGCCATTTTCACAACGGCGGCCCTCTCCGGAGCCTCATTGTGCTTGCACAGCACGCTACCGCCTGCTCTCCATTACCATTAGCTCCTCATCCCGGCAGCACTTTTCCTCTCGTCACCCACCCGGCCCTACCCGAAGCCAAATTCGAACGAACTGCCATTCTCTGCCCGCCGGCCGAGAGGCGAGAGAGCACGCCGATCCCATCCCCGTGATCGCCTATATATGTGCTAAGCTAGCAGGAGAAAAAAACCGATAGCACGCCAACGCCACCGACATAACCACCATTCCATATCCCAAGTCCCAACCCCCGACCTCCTCCGGAAACCTGGGCTGCCTTCTTTCATCGCCATGGAAGCCGCGATGAAGGCAGCAGCTGCCGGTGCCGGTCGAATGTAAGTTCCTCTCCCCCAGTCCCCTTCGTTCTCTCCCCTCTCTGGTTGAGTGCGTGTTGCCAGTTAGTTGCCGATCGCGATAGGATGGCGAAGCCATGCCACGCACGCACCTGATCCTAAGTGTAAGCGGAAGGGCTCGATGCGACTCGGGGGTGTGCATCATGGTGGAGACTATGGGGGCGTGATTTGAGGTCGTAGTGGTCGTCGACAGTATCGGTGGTGACGCCGATGTTCCCCGTAGTACGTGTTCCAGAAGAGGAACCTGCCGTTGGAGCGGAGGTAGCAGGTGAAGTAGCGCAGGCTGACGTAGTCCTGGTCGGGTTCCAGTTCCAGCCGCCTCTCGACCTCCCACATCCACGGGTATTTGTTGAGGTCCAGCACAACGCCGTCGTCGGCGGCGGGCTCGGGCTCGCTGCGGTTCATTTTGGTGGCGCGGTATTAGCCATGGTGGCCACGCTGCGCCGGCTTCACATGGAGAACGAGAGGTAGCCGTAGGTGATTCCCTCCACCGGGTCCAGCCCCAACCAGCGCTGCACCCGCCACACCGCGTTCAGGGCTGGGACGGCGAAGTTCGGGCGCAGATGGAGAGCCAGTCCGCGCCAGCGTCGTGGAGAACGACGGGTAAGCGGCCGTAGTTCGAGAAGAAGCGGCCGCAGCCGGCTTCATGGAGAACGAGAGGTAGCCACCGGGTCCAGCCAATGCTGCACCCGCCACACCGCGTTCAGGGCTGGGACGGCGAAGTTCGGGCGCAGGGAGCCAGTCCGCGTCAGCGTGGACGTATCCTTAAACCCGCCCGTCGGGAACGAACTCCGCCACCGCCATCGCCCGGTGGTGGTGGTGCGGCAGATGATCGCCGGGCTGTTGCGGGAGAGGGGATTCGAAATGGGAGGGAGCGGCGAGAGCAGAGCAGGTGTTTGGTTGGTTGCGTTTGGGGAGCACGCCAGGCGGCGGAGGGAGGCGGGGTATCTCAACTAATTCCTGTTGTTGCATTGCAGCTTCGTTCGTTACGGCAAGGAGGCCGGGAAGAGGATCCCCGGGCTCTTCAAAGGCACGACGACGGATGACCTGAAGACAGCGCAGAAACGCGTCGAGGAAACGGTGGACATCCTCACCGGCAACAACGACAAGGTCGGTCTCGATGGTCCGGCGGCCGCCGATCGCCGCCTTCCCCTCCCATCGGCAAGGAGCCCAATCCGGAGGCGCCGCACGGCCCCGGCTTCTCCCTCGAGGCCGACGCGCTTCAGCTTGGTTTCCGCCTCCCCGCCTCGTCGAGCCCTGATGGCGCGGCCGACCTGATGGCGCGCTTTGGCTGCACGCAGAAGCCCAGCCGCTACAGACTTTCACCGGACGAAATCATTCCACTGTACCACCAAGCAATTTCCAGGCTCATCTTACTGGGATGTGAGGACGAAGTCATGATCACCAAGGGATTTAAGGGCCTCATCGACCCACTTCTTCCCACTGATGAATGGATTCCAGTACTTGCCCACCTCTGTGCCGATGGAAGGAACACTGTCTTTGCAGTCACTGGACAGAGGACAGAAAGGGATGCGCCCTGTGAGAATCTGGGAATCTCTGCAGGGAACGGCTACTTCATGAGGTAAACAAGGTTCTTCCCACAAAGCAGTACTTGTTCCCACAAGTCCAAAATTCTGCTCAATAAAATCGATTTGGCTTCTTCTTTCTGTGTTACCAGGTGGAACCGACATTCTGCATGGGAGCACCGAAAGGGCAATGGAACCACCCTTCAGAGAATTATTCAAGCCTTGGCCGCTCGTGGAAGAAACCCAGAATTTATCTTATGCATTGCGGATCACACATCTGCGCAAGACATGCTCAACACCATTCGCGCTCCTTCCACCAACTTCGTCTTCCCATCAGAGACAGTTAAGATCTTCGCTTGCACTGTTGGCGACAAGCCAAGCCTAGTGATCTACTGCCAGTTGCAAGAGTCCATCGAAGTTTTGCAGTTCCTTAAGTGCCTGGTCTGAGTTCAGTTCAAGGATCTCTTATTCAAATCATAGTAGTTCACTGGAAATGAGAATTCAGTGAAAGGCCTTAGATGTTTGAGCCTAACAGTAAACTGTTACATTGCAGACTCCAGAAGCTGCAACATAATGCCACTTTGCTTCAGTGGCTAGCTTAACTAAGTTGTTAAATCAAAGATGGATACAATCTCACCACTGATAAGCATGAAACTGAACTATCTCACCATCTCACCGCTGATTGATAAGAATGAAACTGGAACTATCTAGCCAATATCCAAAACATTAACTCTGACATCTAAGCTAAGATAGAGCCTTATGTTCTGCGTTTCTGCTACAAACTAAACTTTCATCTAAGGCATGTACGGCACATGCCTACATATTAACATTACCAAATGCTGCACTGTTTACACAATTTATGAGCAGTTTGCTCAAATAAGTAGACCTCTGAAGAGTAAGGCCTGACTTTCTTACTGCAAAACAAATATAGCAGAAATAAATTGGTGTCAGACTTTCAGTAGGTGGACCTATCCAGTTTCATGAACACCAGCATAATAATCTTCTCTATCCTGCAAGCATTTGACACGCACACGTAGACCTTATCACTCCACATGCTCAAAGTCTAATCACTATAGTAGCATAGTAAACCCGAGTATTCTCCAGAATGTTACCTGACTTATCTAACCATACATCTTTGCCTCAGGAAGGTTTCTCTGAACCATACACAGCCATCAATTATTTTTCTTATATTTTTCAGGGAGCAATGTCAGATAGTGGTATTGGTGAATTATAGTAGTATGTCCCCTCTGCAGTTGTAATACAATGACAATGGTCTGTCAGACAATGGTTTGTGGTTCATGTGTAATCAGCCAAATGGTGCTTTCTGAAATTGCAGTAACCAATTTGCAGTAACCACATCTTTGTATGAAATTGCTATAACCAGCAACATCTTTTGTGCATTCCATTCACAATAGCATGTCAGATCAATTTACAAAACAATGTCGATATTTACATCTTCTATAGTCACAATCTGAATCAGTGTTTGCTAGCACTTGAACAATACAGTCTTCTTCCAAGTCCACCGATGGACCTGAGCGTGACCATAGGGCAGCAGGGGTGGCGGCCACAAAGCCAAGGCGGCGCGGTGGCAGGGAGTCGAGCGCCGGTGACCAGCGGAGAACGGCCGCCTGGGGCACGATTGGCTCGCCGGGGAGCAGACCGGGGGTGGCCGGGGGCGACGCCGGGAAGCAGACCGGGGTGGCCGGGGAGACTCCGGGGAGCAGACCGCCGGGGTGCTGCCTCGCCGGAGCGCTGAATGCCAGCGCGAGGTAGGTATCGCCCGCCACCCAGCGTCGCGGTGAAGTCCTGTCGCGGAAGCGAACGGCGGCCGGCGGAGTTGGTACGAGCGAGGCAGGGGAGATTCACGGGAAGACGTTGGGCTTCTATGGGCCGGCTGTGGCCTGCTTTGTTTAGAGTATTTTTGTCTCACCGTCGGATGGAAATTGTATGGCCTCGATGAGCGACTTCATGAGAACGAGCTTTATCTCGGTCGGTTTGTGTTCGAGGTTGGCGAACCGCCGGACGCGGGTTCGATCGTCGATCGCTGGGATCGCCCGCGTTTCTCACCGGGAACAGATTCCCATCCCAACCTTTGCTCGGATAGTGCGGCGGTTGCTTTTCGCATGGTTGGATTCAAGCGGGATCTTGCGGTAAGCCTCGTCGTCTACGGAGGCGGTGATTCGGTGATATCGAAGGCGTGATCTTCCGGCGAGGAGTGTAGTTGTAGGTGCGATTGTAATCGGTGGTGTGTGGGGGGTGTGCGTGTGTAGTGGTGTGTGCGTATGTACAAACAGATAATCTACGGTATGCGCAAATAAAAAAAAAAAAAAAAAAAAAGATGAGCGACTTCACTCTAAAGTCGGTCCGTACGACTTTAGACAATCTCGTTCCGCGCTAAAGCTGCAGTGCGGCACGAGGAAAGGAGAGACGGTGCACGGCGAAGCTTCGTGGAAAGGGACCTTTAGTTTTTGTCATTCCTGCGGATGTCACGAGAAATTTAGATATATAATAATAACCTGTAATTCGGGTCTCTCACAATATGATGAGCCGCAATTCGTAAGTCTTTGGAAATACGACTCATGTCCCGCAAATTCTTTTGAAATTTGGTCTTTTCGGGGATTTCTCCATTTTAGTAACTCCAAAGTTGTTTTTCCAAAATGTTGCTGCCCTTACCTCACTAGTATAATGCCCGTGCTAGCGCAATGGCGGTATTTTAGGGAGCCTTTTTCATAAATGCTATTAAAAAGATGGCCTTCCCACCAATACCCCTGAAAAGTTCGATTTATCACGTGTAACATCGACTTCTCAAACTCTTTCTTCTATGTCATTCCGTCCGTGGGGTGTTAGTTTTCCGCTGTTTAGTGACCTGACGCGTGGGCCCGACAACGGTAAATGACCAAGTTGCCCTTCTCTTCTCTTCCCATGTGTGTAATCACGCGGCCTCACGGCCTCCACCCGCGCCGACCACGCCACCCTCCGCGGCCTCTGGACTCCACCCACGCTAGCCGCGTCGCCCTCCGTAGCCGTCGCCGCGCGACCGACCTCCGGCCTCACGCCGCCACCCACGGCATGGTTTGCGAACTCCTCAAACGCGTGTCCGGACCGGACCACTTTCGGAGAAGACGGGGAGCCGGCGTCGTGGCCGCGTGCGGCCACCGTAGCGTCGGCGCGTTGTCCACGAGGAGCGCGAGCCCGGTACCGCCGGCCCGACCACCGGGCGCCGCGCTGCCGCCGAGCCAGTGCGAGCCCCGAGCGTACATTGCGTGCGTTGGCGAGAGAAGGTGGGGGATGGAGCCGACATGTGGGTCCCGCTTGTCGGTGTGAGAGAGTAGAAGGGTGAGGAGAAAGAAGAGGAGGGCAACTTGGTCATTTTCCACGACCGGGCCCACGCATCAGGTCACTAATCAGCGGAAAACTAACACCCCACAGACGGAATGACACAGATGAGGTTTGAGAAGTCGATGTTATACATGATAAATCAAACTTTTCAAGGGAATTGGTGGGAAGACCATCTTTTAATGGCATCCGTGAAAAAGGCTATATTTCAGGGATGTTCCGAAAAAACAAAATGAAGAAAATATGTTACACACAATATTTGTATCAAATTACCAGCTTGACGTAGTTAAGCTAACGTACGATTTATTTTATTGTCATTAAACATTTGTTAAAAAGTTGTCTAGGTGTTATATGTGACTAGGCACAAAATCATCATGGAGGAGTTCGCTCCGCCTCGGCCTCACCCTCTGGCGCCTCCACCGCCGCCTCTACGCCAAGTCGCCCACAACACACCGTTTCCCGCATCCACGCCCACAGCGCTTCCCCGCGCCGTGCCAGGCGAGGAGGTGCCGCCAGCCGCCGGCGCCCGGCCGCGCCCCGCGCGCGTTTGTCACGTCCATCCGCCTTGCCGCGGCGAGATCGGTGATCCAGCGCGCTGCTGTGGTGGCTCCACGCTTCAGCGGTCACAGGCCGCCGGTGGATAGACCTCCCAGCCCATGAGCCTCGTCCTCCACCGCCGCCACCGGAGGGCCTCGTCCTCCCCGTCGAACCCGCGCAGGCCGAGGCGTACCTCCACATGAGCCGCAACCAGCAGCGGTTCCGCCTGTTCCAACTCGGCCGACGGGCTGGTGGGAGCCAGGGGACCTCGCTGCGCCATCGAGTCAATTCGTCAGGCCATAGAAAAGCAGGCAAAGGAGGTTGTTGCGTTTCCACTGATTGCACCCGCGTCTGTATTCCCAAGGTGACGGCGAGCTGGCCTTTGCCGACCCCTAGCCATGCCACTAGACTGTGTGCTGTGATGGTGGGGAATGGACAACCGGCGAGCCCAAAGCCACATGCGGTGCTGAAGCCGAAGGGGACAGCTCTGCCTGCATCCTCGAGCAACCTACACTGCCTGTCATCGCTATGGTCGCGCCCCACATCAACTCTGATGCAGCGGTAGACTTCAACATGGAGGTTGCACACAATGTATTCGACAGAATGCCAGTGAGGTACGTACATCCTCAATCCTAACATCCTTTATGTCTGATACACTGATACTACAAATGGAAGCAGAGCTAGAGCTCAGGATATGATGGTTTGTGACCATTAGTTACAACTTACAGGCAATCTTCATATATTGCATTCAATCTACAGTTGCAAACTTGCAATACCTACAGCTTGTAGTGAAAGCAATACTAATTTCATAATACGACTTGATCATAGACACAGCAACTCAATACGTGGATTATACTGTGCAAGTACCTCATGCTATCATGCTATTATACAATTTATGATGTCTCAATAAGATAAGAGCAGACAAATTGCATTGCACTTATACATTTTGCTACATAAATAGTAAACCTCAAGAATATGAGTACTCCCTCGGGTTGGTATTAGAAGTCGTTTTGGACAAGGTTTGGGTCAAACATCGGGAATATAAATCATCAATAACTTTTAAGTTGTTGAGTTTGTAAATGTAAAAATTATATGAGTAGATTTGTCTTAAAAAATACTTTGATAAAAGTATACATATATCACATCTCCATAAATATTTTTATAATAATAAGAGGTCAAAGTTGTGTTTTGAAGACCGTGTCGCTGTCCTAAACGACTTCTAATACCATCCCGAGGGAGGAATGCGTGGTTTCACTGATATCATGGCATTTTATGTTAAAAATAAAATTTCCCCTTCATCACTGAAATTTTGGTCAATGTTCCAATCTGATTGGAGACACTTGTTATTAGACAATTTTTCAGTAGCTTCCCTCCCCATTCTGTTTATCACCTCATGTTATATACTTTCTCAGATCACGAAGAAAATGCAAGCTGAGGTATCCTTATCTGAAAGGAGAATCCTGCCTTGATGTCATTCAAAGTTGGTATGGCCCACTTGATACTATTGCATGCCTCTATAGTCTATACATGATTCAGTTACTTATATGTGTTGCCACTTAATCTTAAAATTCCTCTCTGTCCAGATTAGCTTGAACGACAGCGTGCTCGGGTTGTAGTCATAGCTCACCAGGTAATTAAGGACTAGCATTTTAGTTCTTCTATTCTTTTTGGCTGAGAAAAATATTATTTCCATAATTTCACCTAGAGATATCAAGGTTGGATGTGGGTTTCCTCAACATGCATTGCCGCTGCACATTGGATGCTTGCAAAGCTGTTCGTCAGGTTCGCTATTGCCCTCTTTTCCTGTAAAAATGAAACCAAAGCATAGGAATTATAATCGACACAATCTTGGATTGCAGAGTAGTTGCTGGATGGGCAACGCCCTGCGAGAGGACTGGTGGCTCCACAGTGAATTCTGGCATAGCAATGAACTCATGCTCCAACATGACGGCTTCCTTTATGGCTAAAATATCAGGGGCACATGGCGGCCCCCTCCCCTGGCTCTCTCCCTCTCCGTCTCTGCACCTCCTCTCCTCGCAGCTCCCTCGCAGGTAACACTCAACATTTGCCCTAGGTTAGGGTTAGGGTTCAGTGCTGGTTTCGTGTTTGATTTCGTGATTGCTTCATCGAATTGTTGCGTGTACACTTCATTGCTGCAAAATTTCCATCTCATGGTTTTCTCATTACTTTGTTTTGCGTGTCTTTTGATTTCTCAGGATGCGATTAGTTTGGGAACAGATAATAGGATGCTCCGCTGAATGTATCCATTCAAACTGTCAATAAACTGAGTTGAACAGATTTTATGAACAAAGATGTTATGAGGACAGTGAAAAGGTACATTTAACTTCTACTACCAAGCCCTATGTGTCATGCTTCTATTTTCATGCGTTCACTGCAGGCCTTGATTCGGTGGCTTGTTCTTGGAGTTGGTATTTATTTCTAATTAAAAGCTTCCAACAATCTATCATTTCCAGCCTCTTTGCTACTGTACGGAGGATTTGTTGCATTCTTGATGCAAAATACTGTAGGTCTTATGGCAATTGCCCAAGATGACACTGTAGAACCTTTTAATTCAGTTTTTAAAATGGTACTTCATTCACGGCAATTTGGCAAAATTCATGTCTGACCACGATTATCACAGATGCAGGAGCACAACGCTATCCCTGCCTGTGTGTTTATAGCAATGGGCCTTTGAGAGAGAGCTTCCACTATATGAATATAATCTAGTTTTATACCAATGTGATGTGCTTGACAGATGGACCTTCTTCTCTAAATGATACATATGTTCCAGTACTCTGTGTTGTGACTGCAGTTTGTGAAGGTGGTGGTGGAGCGGAAGGGAGCTCCTCTGGCTGTGGGCGGATGTGGTTCTGGGGCGGCGGCACGGGTCATGCCCTCCTTCTGCCTTCTCTCCCGTTGCACAGTGGCTCAGCCACCAGGTACTGATGCTGATGGATATGGCCACGTCTCTACTGTATTTTTGCTTCATCTATAATGTTTACTCTACTAGATCCAAAGATTGATTTCTTCAGATTCTGCTTCATCTATAACTTAGAAGGATGCTGCTGCCAAAGGGCTTCACTAGCTTACCACCCTATACAGAGTAAGTTCACATCTTCTTTGCCTACGTTTTAGTTCACGTTTTTATTGAATTCTTGTATACAACTTCCATATCTGATACTAAGATGAAAAGTGACGTGTCTGATTTATATTATTTTTAAGCAACAAATACAGGTTCCAACTCAAGGCTCCTGAAATATGCGCCTTACCACCAACTTGCACTTGCATCTGGTGACTCCTTAAATATTTGGACTTCAGATTCCATTGTGATTGTGTAATGCAACATCTTTTTATTTAGGATGAAACAAATTAGCATGCCACTAAAATAGCTTCCTCAGAGAAAAATCTGAGCCCCTAGAACTGTTACAATGCATCATTTCAAGTGTTTACTGTGCCATGTCCACATTATCCCAATTATTTTCGATTCATAACAGTCTTTCCTGGCGGCTTCATAGTTTCAGTCATAGAGGTTACAGTGGAGGGAATTGTTTGACAGGAAAATTAGAAACTCTTTGGTCTCTAGAGATCATACGATCAGAGTGGACAAGCAACTTATTAGTGTTTGGCACTGAGGTGAAAAACGACAAGAATTTGCACTGACGGGCCCAATCTTGGACAAAAGTTTCAAAGAGACAACTCTTCAAATATAGAATTCATGTTGGCAATTGATATTTTCCCTTGATCCTGCTCTATACTCATGATGCCCTATTTCTTTGCCTAGAATGACCCTTATAGTGCTTGGAAGGTCAAACATTTGCATAGTAGTCGTACAGTTCCAAATATTTTTTTAAGGCAAAAACAGTGGGTGATTTTTTAGCTGTAGGTATTTAGTTTGACATATTAATATACATGGCATGGAACTGCTATTTATCATGCTTCATGTCTACTAAATCTTAGTTCCGGACATGTTCCCTTATCACAGGCAGTGCGCCCATTTTGTAAACATTTACTCATCACAAAATTTGATTACAGGAACATGTACACGATATTCATCATCCTCACAAATTGAAATTTGTTTTATGTTCTCAACAGTTTGATTGCACCTTAACTTGTGCTAATTTGAAGTGCTTTCATGTTTGTACATGATTTTTTTTTTTTTTTTTTTTTTTGCCTTTTCTCTCTCTTTGCTTCCATGGATATTGTTTGCCCAATTGTTTTCTCTTTAGATATCTTAGCTGTTCTACGTCAGCCACAGAAGTAGCCACCAGTTTGACATGCTAAGGAAATTGTGTATCTGTCCAAGAATGACAACAATGTCAAGGATAGAGAATATGGAACCACTATTTAGTCATGCATACATCTTTTTGTATTGAGTTGCCAATAGTTATCAAAGTATATGTAAAGATTGCTGATAGTAGCTATTCAATAAATTTAAGCTTTCGTGATAGTGTATGTTATAAAATCATTGACCAACAGGAGTGACTTATTTTGTGCAAACGAACTGATCTTGGCCCACTGATTTACATTGTGTCCATTTTCAACAGAATAATTACATTCCCTGATGCACTTTTCCTTCAGTTTACATGACCCTCATAGGTGCTAATCTCAATGAATTATTCTCAGACTATTTGAAGTCATGGTCCACGACATTATGTGTTCTCACAGAACACTACATTTGAGGATCTTGCAGCTTACGTTGCAGTATTGGTTGGCAGACCAACCCAAGTTATCTTTACCAGAAAAGCAGAATTGGCCAGCACACTCTATTGGTAAATCTGTACATGTCACTGGGTAAGATATCTTGGTTCCAAATATCAGAGTAACAGCTCAAAACTGATTCTGCATATCCATTGACCTGAAAAACATCCTGAGTATCGATTTTTCTGTTATCAACATATTGAATATTTGCTTGCCATCTATCAAAATATATGATGAACTATTTGATTATTGTCATTAATCGTACCTTGCTGCAAACTTCCCACCTACAGAATTAAGTTGTTGATTTGGCCTATCTAATTTTTGGTCGCTCATTCTTGCCTCTTCTCTTTAGTCTATCTTGTATATTTAAAGTTCAGTCACATTTTTTATCTATCCTATATTGATTCTTGCCTCTGGTTTTGTTGGTTCACATCTTGGTCCAACTTTGGCAAACCCAGAGCAACACTTGCTAAAATTGCCGCTTGCTAATATATTTTAAGAGAATGCACAACATGTTGTATGACTGTAAATGCAAAGTAGCTATTATTATGTTATTAAGAAAAAACAAGATATTTTTGACTGGGATGATGGAAGCTGCATTAGACAGAGCAATGAATTGATAGTGAGGTTTGTGGTCATCCATGTCATATTGCAGTATGCAAGAGTTGCCATCTTTCCATCCTGATGGCCAACAGATGTCATTTGCGGTCACCTCCCATGAGTGGACTCTGCATCGCATTGCAGATGAATGATTGGCCAGCAAATTTAGGTATGCTATCCTTCTCTTTCAATTTTGCATGTTTCCAGTTTTATATATGGAGTCGTCAATTAATAAAGTATTACATCTAAATATCAATTACATGGCCTTCTGAATTTCTGTTTGACAATTTTTTTTTTTTTTTTTGCCCTCCTTCATGTCATCTAAAGGGGTGCCTTCGCCTGTACCAATGCTACCTGATAAGAAAATACTGCTGTGATATTCTCAGTTAGCAGATACTGTACATGCTACTGATTTCCTTATACTGTTTAGTCCCATAGTCTCATGCCATCCTGTTATTGTACTATGTTATCCCTTGATTACTTTCAGAAAGAAGAAGCTTTACAGAAAAGTGTTTCGGATTTCCCTGGTAGTAAATTCAATGCCTGCAAGTTAGCAACATATCACCTTTCATGCTCTCCTTTTCCATTATTGGTCGTGCACTCCTTTGTCTCATTAAATATAAATATGTATACTTTACATGCTACTATTTTTTTTTCCTGCAAATGCCAGCTTTGTCAGGTCATAGCAGCGAGAAATATTTTCTAATTTTTTTCCAGGCTTGGTTGGAGAATGAGGACACCAATGCAAATTCGAAGCGCACATACATAATTTCAGAGATAATTTTGTCACACACGTTTATTTTGAACACTTTATAGTGTGGACATATTGTCATTTCTGATGGCATATGCACCACAAAAGAGGAGTACCTGCTTATAAAATACTGAATGCTAAAAAAAAGTGTAAAGTGAGCCACTTTTTAACCTACATGTCCATTCAGTATATTTTACGTTACGATAGGATGGCCTTGTTTCTCTGAATGCCCTTCTGTTTTTAGCCTGACGGAATCGTTTTCTTACACAATTGATTGGATATCCTTCGTCACTACTAAGTATGTCCTTCAATTTAGAGTAATGTAGACCATGAATAATTGTATGTAGCTTTGTGTCCCTATCATTTAGCAAAATAACATGCATGTATTAAACTGATTAGTGTTGCTGCCTTGCTGGTGTATTAGAACTAATTCAATTTTCTTTTGTTGTCTGGAAATCTACTGGACAAGGCTCCCTGGTAAACCAGCAGGGGTTGAAGAAGGAAAGCCTAATAATCAAAATCATGCCATAATCTTCGTACAGAAGCACTTCAACTAATTCACGTGCACCAAGGTGAACTAATCAATTATGCATTAGGTGTGAAGTTAGCAGGCTTCTTGACTAGATAAAGGAGGAAGCATTTAATATGAGAAATCTCTTGGAGTTCCTGCTTACACATGGAAAGTCGGAGCCTTACCTGCATGTACAATTGGCTCACTTTGCTTGGTGAATTTGTATCATATAACCCATTTTCTAGAACCACCATTTCATCGTATTTCCAAATTCGTAAATGAGGTTTTGCTAGGGAACAATGTCTTACCAGTTGCCACACAATATGATTAAAAAACATGAGAAGTAAACATGGCAATAGAACCAATATAATTGTGATAAACATCCCATGAACCCGGTGTATCAAATGTCATTGTGCCTGTTCTCCAAGGAAAAAGGAGATGAAATTCTGTATCCACATTACAAACAAAAAGAACTTGACGTGCCTAACCTTCAATGCAATTTGACGTAGCATTAGTTAAATAAAAAAACTGCACACAAGCACTGACATACTTTTGTGAATATTTTGTAAAGACACCTATACCTGCTCGATCTGATACGTACTTTCGACACATCGCGATATAGCGCTTGGTTGATATGGTCCCTGTTGGAGCCTATGAGAAAATCCATGTTCAATTTTGGCCATTGTGTTTATTTGCACGTATGAATTTGGTTTTTCGTTTCAGAATATGAACACTAATGTTGATCGAATTGTTATCTCAGGGATCAATGCTGGGCTTCATGACAGAGATGATGGATGGTTGCAAACAGATTGATCCAGGGATCAGAACTAAGGAATTTCTTGCCAACACTGCAGATGGACCACAGTCCCCTGATTCTTCCACTGTTTTAGTTGCTCAGTTTGATGGCAAGGTATTCTTCGTTGTTTAAGACTTAACCCTCTTTTTTTTTACATCTAATGATGGTTGATTCTGTATATACTATCCTCCCAGACTTAGATATATTTCATCTACCAGGAAGAACCGCCTATTCGTGATCCCGGATCAGCAGCTTTGCACTATATCCACAAATATGTAGTGCACGCCTCCTCTAAATGTATGTCAATTACCATGCCTGCACTGTACAAGCAGTCACCCCCCTCTTATAGTTTGCTGTAAACCACCGAGACCACTGCCATATGTATGAAAAGTTGTCTCCATCTTCCTCTACATATACATTAGTAGATTTATATATAGATTTATCTTTTCTATGCAGATAACCGTGTTTATGGCATATGCATCTGTATAATATGCCTAGCCCTATGTAACATATATAAGTGGGTACCATACCTATGTATCAATGTTCAATATATATATACTATCTAAATATGCTCGCTTCGAATCGGCGCGCAAAGGCGCGCCCCTTCCACTGGTTATACATCCAAGGCCGGCCTCCAGCCCTGGAACACTACGCTCGCTGGAGGTGCCTGCAGAGTACTACCAGATTAACCAAACCACATTACTACAACACACATTTGAAAATAAAAACAAAATTCAATTTCGTAATAATATATTCAAAACAGAAATTAGTTAACTCCTCAAAATACGAGAAATATAATTATTCTTAAACAAACGTGATATCATGTTAGCTAAAAACCTAATCACCTATCAACACCATATATTTCTAAGTAAAACATATTTAGAAATACAAATTATTATTCCTTAACATATATAAAAAAATTCGAACAGTTGTACTATTTAAGTTAGTTCAAAAACTAATCGGCTATCAAATGAAAATATATAATCCAAATAGCCCATGTACAAATACTCTCTCAAACGGATACAACATATACATATATTTTATCCACACAAAAAAAGGTCGGGGTTAGCGCGGCGTTGCCGCCCTGTTTTCTAGTTACTTAATGATTTCAGAAAGTATATAAAAAGCCTTTGAGATAAATGCACCACACACCCATAGACTTGTCTTGCTGGGTCAAATAGGTCCATGGACTCCCAAAATGATCATCTTGCCCCTAAAACTTTATCATGGTTCACCATAGATCCAAAGCTGCCCGGTCAGCGTTTTCTTGCCAACGTGGGCTGGCCAGTGTGGCCATACCTGTCTCCCAGACCATCATTGGCCCCTGTTCTTTTCCATCTTGCCCCCTTCTTCTCCTCTCATTTTTGCTAATATGATGGCTGGGAAGTGGGAACGCGAGCAGCACCAGCGCCGCCATCGCGTCCTCGGCGCAGATACGCATGTCGTTGTGCATGTCCGGGAACGACGACAGCGCCAGCAGCCGCCACACCTTCACCTTGGCGCCGTCGCCGCACTCGGCTTGGTACGCGTCCAGCGCCTCCCCGATGAGCCTGCGCATCTCCGCCACCTCCTCGTCGACCACGGTCACGCCGTCGAAGCCCCCGCCCTTGACGATGGCCGCCGACGTTTGGTCCGTCATCTGTACCATGTCCACGGCGTACATGGTCAGCTCCATGACGCAGGACAGCGTGACACGTCCTGCGAGCCGTGCAACCCCACCACGAGGTGCAGCTCCGTGGACGGGTCGTGGTGCTGCAGCCCCATGAGGCGCTACTGCACGCTCCGGCGCGCCCACGACGCGATGCCCATCCCGACCATGGGCGTCATCACCACGTTGAGCGCCACCACGAAGATGACGGCCATGAACGACTTGTCCGTGATGATCCCGGCGTCAAACGCCGCCTGCGCGCAGTAGAGGTGGAAGTAGCGCTTGACGTTGAGCAACATCCCCAACGCCAGCGCCTCACCATGCGGCGGCCCTCCGGGTTGCGCGCGCCCACCCACTCGGCCATGGCCCTAGACACGAAGGCGGACACGATGACGACGACGAGCACGGCCGCCGTGAGCACCAGCTGCACGATCAGGGGAGTCGGCGTCGGACTCGCGGCCGTCCACGCCCGTGTCGCGCCAAGTCATGCTGCCCACGACGATGAGCATGGTGGTGAGCATGTCGGAGGCGATGCCGGCGCCCACGGCGAAGCGGCCCACGGCGGCGCTGCTGCTCGCGTTCTGCGGTGGATGCGGACGCACGGCGAGCTGCACCGCCTCGACGGCCAGCTTAGCGTGCGCGGAGGATCGGATGGTGTACGAGCCGTTGACATGGGTGGCGTAGTAGGGGACGTACACGTTGTCGCCGTGACGGAGCCACGCCGTGTCGACGGCGTGCGGGCGAGGAGAAGGGACATGCACAGGATCGCGCCGAGCGAGGGGAGCTCGAGGTCGTCGGGCGCGGACATTGCTGCCCGCCACACGGTGCCAACCGCCGCGGCACATGACTAGACATTGCTGTCGCCATCATCGTCGCAGTATAGTAGCTCGCTGAAGAAGTCATTAAGGCTGGCCCTACGTACATGCAAGAGCATTAGCAGAAATGAGAGGGGAAGAAAGTAGAGGGGGCAAGATGCAAAAAAAAAACAGGGGCCAATGATGGCATGGGCAGTGGCGGACCCAGCTTTTTGAGCATAGGGTGGTCGCCATAAAAAAAAATTCAATTGGGCGGGCGGCACGGCGGATTGGGCGCTGGGCGGGCGACCGCCAACGGCGGACACGGGGCGGCTGCGCGATGCCGCAAACACGGTTTCCCTGCTTTGAGCGACGGCGGCGTCGGCGCTAGTCGCGAGCGCCCCGGTGTTCAAGTAGACGGTTCGACTTCGCCTTGAGTTGCCACACGCCCGCCACGTAATGTGTTGCCGCACGCGCTTGTGAATGAATCATTGGAACACGGGAGGCCAGGAGTATTCGACTTCTTTTCTTCTTCTTTTTTTTTTTTTTTTGCATTTTCTATTTATATCCTATATGCATGACATGTAGATTCTTGTTTTTTTTTTGCATTTTCTATTTATATCCAATATGCATGACATGCAGGCCACAGGGTGGTCGGTGGACCACCCAGATCACCCTGTGGATCCGCCCCTGGGCATGGGAGACAAGTTGGGCCATGCTGGCTAGCCCACGTTGGCAAAAAAACGTTGATCTGGCAGCTTTGGACCTGTGGTGAACCAAGATACAAGTTTAAGGGGCCAAACGATCATTTTGAAAGTCCATGGACCTATTTGATTTAACGAGACAAGTCCATGAACCTGTGGTGCATTTATCTTTTATATAATTCTACCTAATCGCACTCAAAGCGGATTCAGCTTTGGAACAAATATATAATATATAACAGTTTACCATTTGTGTTTGGCATTCTCAAAATTTTGCCAAAAAACTTTAAAAATTTCCTCCAACAGTTTGGTATTTGGAGTTGGCAATTTAGTGAGCATTGGCAAATTAGGCCGTTTGCGCGTATTTATCTTGTAGCGGCGGCACATCCGTCACGTATTAGATGAGGTGGAAGGACATAAACATAATTTTGTTTTCTCTTTTAGGGTTCCTAATGTAAATTAGATCCGAGTTTGACAAGTGAATTATGCGAAACCGTGGGAGATAAACTCTTTTTTTGATCGGCATTTGGATTTGGGAGTTGGCAAATCAGGGCAATTGCCAAACTATAAATGGGGAACCGTTGGAGTTGCTCTAAGCTAACTAGTTTTTGGCTGACTGATGACCGGTGGCTGGTGGGGGATTCCTCGAGTTTTAAAAAATGCTTTTCTATTTTTTTGGCTATTTTTTGATGTTAGAAATCACCATTTTGAAAATGATTTGCAAAGGCGGGGAAACCGCCCCTACTGGACCATCACGAGCTACACCCCTAAAAGCCTGTTATATAGTAGTGGCAAAGAGCTCGAACCGTGTCAAGCAGGTCCGCATAGTCAGGTTTTAGAGTTTAGGGATTTAGGGTTTAGGGTTTGGATGTTCCTAGTTAGGCTGCTACACCTTGATGCAATATAATAATTATATTATTATGGAACATCTTTCTCTATTGAAACATATAACTTCAACGGTAAACTTTCCAATATACTTATTTACACCAAAAAAATCCAAAAATGCAATTTACTATAATTTATGAACAAACAGTAGTGGCAAAGAAACTAAACTTGAATATATAAGTTTTGATTCATAATGCACTGGATGAGACCTTGTTTGAAGAAATTCCAAGATAATATAAATCACAGGCCCATGAGCCATGACACGTTGAAGGCTGTCAAGTGTTATGACTTTTCCGAGCATCATGGGAGTGTTTCTAAATCCTATTGAGAATAAAAATGGTGTCTACATAATACATATTCTGTATTCACTACTACAACACACTAGTAAAGAATAGGCTTTCGATTCAGAGCTTTAATCTCGAGCATTTTTGAGCCTGGAACTAAGAATGTAGTAGTCCCGGTTGGTGACATCAACTGGGACTAAAATCCCATGCCCAACGGCTACTCCAACAGCTTTTGCAAGAGATGGGCTTTAGTCTCGGTTAGTTATTCAAACTGGGACAAAAGACCACCTTTTAGTCGGTTGGTGTTATCAACCCTAGACTAAAGGTCCTCCAACCTTTAGTCCGAGTTGGTAATACCAGGGGTGGCCTTTTAGTCCAGGTTGGTGTGTTGCCAACCTGGACTAAAGATCTTTCACCCGGGATTAAAGGCCCTATATGAGTCAATTCAAAAGGAGGGCGCCCAGGACTTTGTCATATGTGGTGTGCAACTGAGTTGGTAAGGAATCTACATGCTATGCAAAGGGTAAAGATGTGCACCGTGCCGTGCCAAGGGCGTGCCTCGTCTTGGGAGGAGGCGTGCACGGCACGTCGTGCCATTTTGGCATGCCATGCTCGCTGTGCCGCCCGTGAAACATGGCGTTGGAGCCGGCACGCAGAGAAGCAAAGAGGGGAAGGGAAGCTGAGGCGGCGGAGGTCGAGGTTCGGGGCGGCGCACACCGAGAGCTCGAGACGACGCCGCGACGGGCGAGCACCGGCGTCGGCACCGACGCCGATTCTCGCCGCCACGCCATCGGCTCAGCTCTCGGGCGCTGGAGGCCAATCGCGCCGAAGGAGACGAGCCGCCAGGAGGTGGAGAGGGAGATGGCCGCGCCGGTGGAGGATCCACGAGGGAGGGAGAGAGGAAGGCGGCGAGGGGAGTCGCGCCACGGGCGGCGCGACGGAGACCGGCACGAGGGAGACGGAACCGCGAGGGAGATGGGAGTCGCCTGTTCGCAACTTCGCCAGGCGGCGGCCGGGGAAGGGATAGGGTCGCGGCGTGGGAGGGGAAGTAGTAGCAGGCCAGCGGGAATGAAATGTGTGAGTAGCAGGCCTCAGGAATCGCTCGTGGGTTGGCTGGCACCAGGCCGCCAGGCCGCGTTGCGTGTCGTGCCACGGGCTCGAGGGGCAGCCTGTGCACGCCATGGCCTACCGGCCGGGCCAGCACAGGCACGGTAGAGGCCGTGCCGTGCCCGTGCTCGGGCCGTGCCAACGGGCCGCGTGCTGCATGCCCATATATAGCAAAGGGTCTTGTGTTTGAATCTCACACACTACAAGCGAAGTCTCTAAGATTTCATTAATTTTTTTGGTTTTGAGGATGGAGTTGCTTAACCAGGGATCCGGAGTGGCAATCCCGGTTCCCAAAACTGTTATTAAATGGTGGTTGGGAAACGGTACTATTCTCTACTACTAGTGACAGGATGGAGCACACGAAAACGTGTACGTGGAAACCCACATTATTAACTCAGAATGTGTTTCAAGTACTATTATTAACATGGATCGCGGGACACAGGGAAGGGTAATAAGTGAAGACATTGACCCTTCCCACAACGGCAACGACACGATCATGAATGCATGGAAGGAAAATTCCAAACAAACATATATAGAAGAGCATGCACAAAAATGCACTATATATACATGACCAATAATATATGAATGAGAGAATCCGAGCAGTCTATAGTAGTGGCTAGGAAGTTGTCTTGGGTAACCATGGTGTCACCAAGGGGTTTGTAATCGTTATTGTACTCTGTCTGCTTAATAAAAAACACGCTTACGCATGATTATAAAAAAGAATGAGGATCGGAGCAAAATATGTAGAAAAATATATATTCCGTACTATCGAAGGATAATTGAAGCAATAACTCAACTCAATTTACATTAATCTCAAGATGTGTTTATATAGAAAATACATGGGGATATGCATGAAAGGATAAAGCGAATATGAAAACAAATTAATATATTCCAACACGTTCATAATCTTTGTCACACTCATAGTCCATATCCATGGGGTTGCCCTCTTCAAGCCGCAATGGGCAGTGGACGGGCACGATTCACCATCAGCCTCTTTGAAATCAACACCATAGCGGTATGAGTGGCATCCACGAACGCAAAGGTGCCGGCAAGACCAAGGAGCGAGCATCGCACCGCAGCGGGGACGCCGCCCCGGCGCATGCCGTCTAGGCCCCAGAAGATAGCCCCGGCAGCGAGGAGACTATATCCACCCTCACTCCCGCGTGCGAGGTTCACACCGCCCTCGACGGCGGAGAACGCGGCGCAGTAGGCGCCAAACCTGCCGGCGACCTGAGGCGCGTGCGTGCTTACGGCATGAACGACGCCGGCCAGGCAGGCGCCTCTTGGCGAACTGCGGAGGGCCCTGACCACGTGGAAGGCGGAGCCACAGGCTAATCCATACGAAAAGAATTCGCCCACGAACTCGATGACGCCGTAGACGGGGTGTGGCGACGGGTCGTATCCCGGCAGGTCGCCTCCCATCTCCCGTACACAGCAGGTTTCTTGTGGTTTTTTTTTTTTTTTTTTTTTTTGAATCGTGGTTTCTTGTGGTTCTATTGGCAGCCAAGCTAGGAACCTTAGGGTTTCCTAATTCTGATGGCCTTTTTTTGTTTGGCGAGGACTAATTCTGATTCTGATGGGTACCATCGGTTTTTAAGGGCCGGAACCGTCGCCCAATTAAACCCCAAACCGAGTCTGGGCAGACTTGCACCCTTCCCTTGTTCGGAATTCGAAATCTCTACAACTTTGGAATCTCTACACGGCCGGGGGGGAAGAAGTCACGATCTGGTCACCGAAAATCACGATCAGCAGTTTACAGCCTCCACGTATAGAACCCGATCGACGCCATTGCCAAACCTCCGGTTTCCTCTCACACAATCCACACCTTCTTCGCAGCCGCCAAACAATCGCCGCCACGAAAAGACCGCCGTGGACCTGCCGAACGCCCGTCAACTCGATCCACCCTACGCTGCCATCGACAAGTTAACTTGTTTGGAAACACAAGTTAAGCAGCCACAGGTCTTTGACAGCTTTTGCTCTCTGTGAAATCACCACACTCTCCGTGGCGAGGGACTTGTCCACCACCGTCTGTGGCTTGCCACACTGCCTAACATGTGGCGTGGTAACCGATGGCCAGCATCCAAACATCAGCACGACGTCATCCGAGTCCCCTCCTCGATGCGGCTCCGAGAAGGTCAGAAGGAGACAAAGCATCCCCTCTCTCGCTGGCACCGACGCAGAGGCCTCAAAGTGCATGCAAGTATAGCAACAGGGCGACGTGGGTGCAGGTGAATGACTGTGCCGAGCCATTGTCCTCCACCGGTCCACCCCAGTTGGCGTGCGTGATGAAGGTGGTCACATCCCCCTTGGGCATTGATGCAACGCAGCCGTAGTTCACAAATGGAGGAGTTTGAGTTATCACCGATCTTCAGACATCAGTGACATTAGTGCCTCCAGACCATAGGTGGAAGACCGATCTAATTTAGACATACATGGATTTTGACAAATGACTTAGAAATTTAAATTTTAGTGGGGGCCACCTCTTTCTAGTTCATTTTTTTGAACTAGAAGGTATCCATTGGACATCCATGGACATCCAACTTCCACCTAGACTCCAGACCCATGTGGCCATGCATTGTGCCCCGGATGTTCAACAGGCTGGCTCCTAGTGGTGTTCTCGAGCCTGCGCCAGGCCACGATCAGCAAGTGGACTTTGACGAGAAGGCGTGTGAGATTCAGCAGCAAAGCTGAGCTACGCCACCGAGATTGACAACCTAGCTCTCCGACAAGTGCTAGCAATACCTCTAAAACACACCCCCTACTTAGTTGTTTAGGGTGCTACCAATTTCTATGCTACTCATATTTTGTGTTTTACTCCAGCAATGCTCCCTTAAAACACACCCCCTAAATTCGGTTTAGCAGTCAATGACGTGTGAGTCTCATTTATCATCCTCTCTCCCATCCTCTTCGTCTTCCCCAAATCTTCTTCCAGTACACGGCATCGGAGGTTTGCCTCAGACGTTGGGGAGACACACCACGGGGGGGCGAGGAGGTCCCGCTTGGGGACACGAGGCGCCGGACGGCCGTCCGCGCCCGCGCCTTGATGTTGCCTCCACGGGGAGACGCCCGTCGGGGGACGAGGAGGTCGTGCTTGGGGGCAGAGGCACCGGCGGCCGCCCCGCGCGCGCCTTGGAGCTGCCTCCGCTGGGAGACTTCGCGGGCAAACGTCCGCGTCGTGCCCTGCAGCTTGCGGGCTGGCCGTGTCCGCCGCGCCGGGCAGGGTGCCCCGGGGGGCTGGGAGGTCGCGCCATCGCCACCGGGGAGGGCCGGGAAGTCGCGACCGCCACCGGGGCATGGCCGCGGAGAAGGAGTGTCGGGCCCTGGATGCGATGAAGAACGAATCGATGCATCTGTGAGAGAGAGAGAAAAGGTAGGGTGGAGAGTAGAGGGCCAACGGAAATAGGGGGAGTGGAGGAGAAAGTAGGGGGCCATTAAACTTGGAGGGTGGAGTAGGGGGTTTGCTGGATCGAGCTATGTTTTTGTCCCTCACCCCCCAAATCCTGAGTAAGGGGACATGTAGGGGGCATTGCTGGAGATGCTCTAAATATCGTGCTTGGTTTTGTCGCCTTTTGGACACAGAGAAGGAGCAAGATCAACAAGAAGATGAAGGTGCTGCCGCGTTTTTGTTCTGATGTTTTTTTTTCTGTGAGCCAATAGGGCATCTGCACGGTGTCAATGCATGTTTTTTATACAAAACCAGAACATTGACATAGAATTAGTTTAATAATATAGTATGCAGCTTTCTTGGTTCTTCATCCAATCCGTAACAAGACTTGCATGATTCTTGATGCCAGTGTGGCCTTATTGTACCTTTTATTATTATTATCATTTATGATTTGAAGAGGGAGAGGGCTTCATTATTATTTATATATATGTACCTTTCATCATTTCATTAACCCACCATGGCCAATCTATTAATCAATACCAAAATTGCTTGTTGTTTTGTTAAGTAAAAAGCACGTCCGTGTATATCCGGATCCGTTGGATGGCAATTTTGGCATTATGTACACGTCAAGATGTATATTGTTATTGTGTTCTTATTTCACTGACTAGAGCCCGACGACCTGAGGGTCGGAGGGCCTGGTCCTGAGTTCCTCCGATATCCATGGTTGCAAGGTAAGGTCATGACCTGCAGTTTCTTTTTTTAGGAACAACCACTTTTATTTATTCATGGTTGGTTACTTGATTACAAACGCCCTCAGGGGGCGACAGTAGCCAGACGTGTCTGCCTGTCTCTAAAAGTAAAAAACTTATAGCTATACAATGTGCATCTACATTCATTCTCCTATTCCCATGCACAAAATTCACCGCTCGAAATTCCTTAGCTCTCTCTTTAATTTCAATAACAATCTGCCCATACTTGCCCCGCGGGGACCCTTCAAACTTCTGATTATATTATCACAGTCTGAAGCCATCGTATTGGAATTCAAATTCAGGTCTACCACAAGATCAATTCCCTCCCTGCAGGCCAGCACTTCGGCAACTTCAGGGTCAGTATCCCCTCCACCACCAGAGCTGAGGCACCCAGGAATCTACCACTGTGATCCTCGCTATCGCTGCTAGAGATGCCCCCTTCTGGAATTTTTTGAAAGGGCAGCGTCCGAGTTGATCTTCACCACTCCCGCTTGGGGCGGTGTCCATCTTACTGCATGGCTCGACTGCATAGCAGTTTGAGTCTTTACTTCCTTGAGCTCATGCAACTCATCACAATACCTGTTGACGAAATCATGAATTGACAGAGGGCTTTGGTAGTTGTTCTCGTGAATCGCCTTTCGCCTCGCGTACCAGACTGCCCAAAGCGTTACAGCAACTCTGACTGCATCTCCGTGTGGCAAGGCTTCAAACAAGTTCGTTATCCACCCCTCGCGTCAATCTCCTGCGTGTTGCACAAATGATCAACTATTTCTTCCTTCTCTAGAGCCCACACACATTTGGCCATATAGCACTCCAAGAGAATGCTGTTGAAGCCTGAACGCGGGAATAAGATCTGAACTAGCTTTCGGGCTTGCCTGGCTTTGTGGCTTCTGGACTTGTCCGCTTGTGGCCTGTGTAATAATGAACTAATGATCCATCGTGTATTCGTGTCCATGTCCTGGACGCATTTGCCGTTTCGTTTTCAGCGCACGCGACGGTGCCGGCCGCCTGACGGTTCTCATAATCGCATTCGCATCCCACCATTCCATCGCTAGGGCTGCAGGGCAAGTTTGTGATTTTGTTGACAGTGAGCCTGCCGCCGGCGCACGGCGATCACCGGAGTTTGCCGATCTGGTTTGGGCAGCGATAGCGAGCTGGCGAGCGCGGCGATCACGATGAGACGAACTTCTAGTCTACTATAAATCTACTGACGTCACCTTTTTTTTTTTTTCGTCCTCCACCACTGGGCTAGCACCCTTGACCATGCACTGGCCGGGTAGCGGATCATCTTGCCTAGCCAGGTAACACTTCAATGCTAGCCATTGCCCGCACACACACCCTAAGCTTGTCGATGTTCAATTTCAAGGGTAGTATATTTATTTGATTTTAATCATTGCTAGTTTGTGCTGAAGGTATTGCTTTGAGAAACGAGTCTCTTAGGCTAGGCGTGGAGATTTGCTCTTGTCAAGCACTTTCTCTACAACAACATAAAAAACAAAAGGAAGACTGTCATTTGGTGCGGTAAAAATTTCGCCTCACCTTTCACTCTCACCATGCGATCCCACACCCCCTTCCCACGCGGTCTCCTCACACATGCAATCTATATTTGGCAACACCCAATCAGGGTTTGCATGGAAAGCATGCCAATAATATAAGGCAACCACCAAATCTCCTCACGCAAATAATATAATAAGGCAACCACCCAATCTCCTCACGCAAATAATATAATAAGGCAACCACCCAATCTCCTCACGCATGCGATTTATATTAGCCAACCACCCAATCTTGTGATCCCGCGTCCCCTTCCCTGCATGCGGTTTCCTTCCCTACGCGATCTCTGCCCGGCCAAACGCTGTGGAGACCTCGCCTTGACGCGACAATGCCCTACACCGCATCTACCACTCCCGCCCTGTAACTCGCCGCATTGCCGCCGCACGCGCCAACAGCTCGACGCGCCGATACTGCTCGCGCCCACCCGGAGCTGGCCGCGACGAAGCCCTGCATCGAGACCTAGCCGAGTCAACGACCATTGTCGCCTGCCCGCGTATGACCACCACAGAGACACCAGGGAGGTTATTGTGATCACCTCGCGAAATCGTCCCTGTTGTTTGCGGTCGTTGACCTCCGCCTTTCCTCCAATCTATTCCTCCGGAGTCTCCTTGATCTCTCAATGGAAGCTAAACAATGTCTGTTTAGGACTTTTCCCAAGCCATGGCGGACTCTTCCACATATAGCCTCACCGCCAGCTACTCCAGCAAGCCTCCGGCGCCGAGCCCAGCAATCTGTAGTGGCCGCCTCACATACCTCACCCTCCTGGCGCGCATAGGCGTACCACGCGCACATATAGCGTGCAGCACCATGACCAAACGAAGCAAGCGCCACCTAACAGATGGGATGCACGTTCTTCCCTTGCTAGCTTGGTGACATCATATGACATCATGTACATGCAATATGACTTTTTCTGAAGAATAATAAATCTGAAAATACAATATAAATACACATATACTTGAAATGAATTTCTCAAATTTCTGTCGGTTCGTTACAACTTCCCTTCAAATTATTTGCACTTTGTGGTATAGTTTTCACATTAAGACACACTCTTACTGAATATATTTTAAGATTATTACAAAAGTTCAGTTTTTTTGTGACCCTTGTAGTTCCCATCAGTTTATTTGTCGGATAAGAGTGATAGAATAATGGTAAGGTTGGTCGAATGTTAACAAATGCTTTCCCGTTCTAAATGATCTGTTGAAAACATTGTTCAATCCCATGTAGTAGTTCATAATGTCACTTTAATATTATTGTTTAATTTTATAGTATTGTTACCTTATCATGCGATCTCTGTTTTTTATATAAAATTTTATTATCCCGTAGCAACGCACGGGCGTTTAACTAGTATATGTATATTTTTATGAAAGTAATTTTCAAGACAAATCTATTGATATGGTTTTACATTTACAAACTCAACTACTTAAAAAGTTATTCATGATTTATGTTTCCAATGCTTGACTCAAACATTTTCCAAAACGTTTCTCTATTAGTGATACAGAGGGAGTATCAGTTAAGAAATGTAGCTTCCTAAAAATTGTGCATGAGCAAAAAAAACACAAATGTTTTCTAACACGTGGGTGCGTATGTGCATGTTCACAAGTATAAAAAGCACTTTCTTCTCAAACTCTTAATTCAAAAATTTGGTTATTTTTATGGCAAAGCCTCCCAACCCACTCCACACAAGTTGGAAGAGGAAGACTCGTGGAGAAAAAAGAGGGGGATGGTGACTGTATTTATAGGCCTCACGATTAACCGTGGCGGGCGCCTTAACCTGTCCGCCACGTAAAATTCGTGTTAACCATGGCGGGGCGCCTGTAACGCGTCTGCAACGGTAAATTGAATAACCATGACGGGCGTTACAGGCGCCCGCCACGGTTAAACAGTGATCTTGCGTGGCTTGATCCTTTAATCGTGACGGGGGCGGGCGCCACGCAGGAGGGAATTACCGTGGTGGACAAACGGTGCGCATCGCGGTCAAGATTTTTCGAGGTTGACGCAACATCATTTCGTTACTAGTGATTTCTCACCGGTTCGTAGAAATGAGATCTTTGTTTAGATGGCTAAAAATTGGAAACCGGATGTCACATCGCATAATCTGTAGCACGTTTCGTTTGTTAGTGTTAAATATCATCCTACCATGGAGTAACTAGGCTCAAAAGAACCGTACCGCAATGTACATCTAAACTGTGTAATTAGTTATTTTTTTACCTACATTTAATACTTCAAACATATGTCTTTTGATGTATTTAATGTGATGTGATGGAGAGAAAGTGAGAAAAAGGTTAGAAACTTTAGCAATCTAAACAGGGCCGCTTCTGCAATGTCTGCTTCACTGTTCTGGTTTTGTTTTGTCGGGCCATGTTTCTTGCTCCTCTGCACAAGGTACTGAGTACGTGAATGTTTGAGATCAAGAGATTGATATTTCTAAACTAAACTAGTTTGAAGGCAAGTGTCCTTGACCATCTTGCACCTAGTTTGCATATAGAACCAAAATTTGAATTCCACAACCAAAATTTAAAATTTGAATTAGCTTGGAGTGCCTGGAGTGTAGGTTGAGAAGGGCTTAATCAGTGGCGGATCCAGGGCCCGACAATCCGGGGCATCCGCCCGGGCTCTTACGCTGTCACAAGCTTAGCTAGCCATTAGATTACGCTTTGCTGCAAGCTCCATGAGAGCGTTGGATTCGCTAATGGGCTTAATGGTAATATTGACCAATCATATATGTAACCTTGGGACGGTAATGTTTTAGCAACATGGCTAATTGGCTTAATGGTAATATTGACCAATCATATATATATGCAACCTTGGGATGGTAATGTTTTAGCAACATGTGAAGAATAAAAATTTGGTAGGATGGTTCGTTTTTTGTTGACGTGTGGGTTTGTGGCATGGTATGGCAGATATGGTTATGGTTGGGATATGACCTGGCGGATGGTTCTGATTTGTGGTGGACCTGCCAGGATTCTAAATATATAGGTGTGGGTTTGTGCCATGGTATGGCGGATATGCTTATGGTTGTGATATGACCTGGTGGATGGTTGTGGTATGTGGTGGACCTGCCGGGATTCTAAGGACAGATTCCCGAAGCATGAAACTCAATAAATAGTGGAACCATGAGGTCTATATTCTACAACTTGGCTAATTAATTAGAGAATCTCTTTGTGTTATTAGTCTCATGGAGACATAGGTATAGAAGAAGGCTTCTATACATGCAGGATAGGCCTAGGTACAAGAGTGAGCTGCTAGGCTTGCCTAGTTCTGTGTGATGGTAGATTGCTAGGTGTGTTCTATGAGAACTACATATGGGAGGAGTCTTTGTAAAGACCTTAGAAGTGGGTCAAGAGGATGATCAACTCGGGATATTGGAAATCACGACTTGTAGTGAAAGTGTGCAAGTTTTACACAGTGCAAAACTGATACATAGTTGTGCTTGCTATCAAGAGCTGACTTGGAATTTTTGAGATTAGTGGATCTTGATGGTTGTCTAGTTTTCTTCGTAAGGGAATGGATGATTCAGGGGTGAGAACTTGGATGGTATCCAAGTGTTTGGTGGTTTGTTTCTCTTTGGAGACAATGGTTTCACCTAGTAAATAAGTGCTAAGGATTAAGGTAAATGTTGTTGTTGCTTAAAGTGCTTATGTCAAACCCCACAAACCTTTCCTTGATATAATCCTCATTTCATACTTTCCTACACTTATGGAGTACATTTTGATGTACTCACCCTTCTTCTTTGTCCCCCCATGCTACCCCACCTAAGTAGTCAATTAAGAGTTTGAATTCCATGAAGGGAAATTGATTGGATCTAGGCTAGTGTACCCCTAGTCAGCTGCCCCGTGAAGATGGAGACCCCTGCTCCACCGAAGCTCTTTGTGTAATTTTTTAGACCCTCTGTTCATTCAGAAAAGAAGTTATCATTTATGTAATAAACACACTATCATTTGTTATTATCATTACATGTATGAATAAATAGATCCTAGAATAGCGCAAAACTAATTTGAAACAAAACGAGGACTCATTTCGCATCTTCTAGCCCCTTTGTCTCAAAATGTGTGGGGATGTTGGTGCAAAAGCAATCTGAAAGCACTGAGGGACTCATTAGCTCCCTCTAGCCCTAAAGGAAAAGTCTACTTAACCCCCTGAACTATTGGGGTGTGTCTAACCATTGCCACGAACTTCAAAACCGCTTAACCAATACTCTAAACTTTACAAAACCGTCTAAATCACCCCGGGGGCGGTTGTCTTTGGGTGGTTTTGCCTACGTGGCTGCCACGGTGGAGTGGTTTTGCCACGGTGACGCTTGGGGCCGTAGCTCGTCTCACTGCCATGTGGGTCCTGCTCGTTAGCTTCATCTCCATCCTCCATCCTGCTATAGTAGAAGAGGGGAAACTGCAACCAGAATTGACGAGGACTAACCTTGACGCAGGCAACAAACACCCACACGCCACCAACAGCATCAATCACACCATGAGTATAGTACCAACAGATCCATCCATCAAATCAAATCAATTTGCAAGCTAGCTAGCTCGAAGATAGAGAGACGTGCTCGCTCTTGAAGAAATCGAAGAAGAAGTCATTGAATAGCGCAACCGGGGCGTGGAACGCCTTTCGGCACTGGACTGCGCCACCCGCCGCATCTCTTCGCCCGACGCGCCCCATCCGCCGCACGCCCCACCCGGCCTCCCGCGCCGGTACTCATCGTCCTCCTCCTACGTCGCGGCCTTTTGACCAGGCCAGCCCCCTCGTCGCGCGCGGTAGGGCATCACCCGCGGCCTTCCCCCTGCCGCGAGCAGCCCCTTGTTTCCATGGACGCCGCCGCTCCTGGACCGGGAAGGAGTAGGGCCGAGTCTGTCTACTGTGGCAGCGACCCTGCGGCAGGTGGTGGGGCGCCGGCGCTTGGACTGAGAGTGGGAGAGTGGATGCTGCGGGAGATCCGAGGTTCATCGTCATCGGTTCCGGTTGCAGTTCCCCTCTTCTACTGTAGCAGGCTAGAGGAGGGAGATGAAGTTGACTAGTGGGACCCACATGGCGGTGAGACGAGCTGCGGCCCCATGCGCCACCATGGCAAAATCACTCCACCGTGGCTGCCACGTAGGCAAAACCACCCAACAAAACCGCCCCAGGGGGTGATTTAGACGGTTTTGCAAAGTTTAGGGTATTGGTTAAGCGGTTTTGAAGTTCGTGGCAATGGTTAGACACACCCCAATAGTTCAGGGGGTCAAGTAGACTTTCCTAGCTCTAAATAAACTATGGGTTGGCGTAGAAGTAATCCAAATGCACTAAGGGCCTTATTTTATGACTCTTCACCCCTGGTGAAAGGTCCCTAGTGGTTTTTGGTAATTGAATGACAATATTAGGTGGATTAATAATGTGTGATTGAGATAATACACAGGAGATTAGTTCACATGTGATGACACAATGAAGGAGCTTATTGCATATGAGACATGACATGGAGTCATGTGACCAAGGTGGTGAAGATCAAGACAAGGCTTGGCTTGATGGACCGGTTGCAAGTGTGAAGGGCAAGTCGAGGCAGTGAAGTGATGGACCGCGAGGCGGTGAAGCTTGGGCAAGACTTGGCGCCGACGGACCGATGCGACGGTGAAGATCAAGTGAGGTCAAGATCGATGGACCAAGAAGTTCATGTGATGATATGAAATGGAGCATATCATTCTTGATCGTGTTGGTGCATGTGTTGCATCGACACTTGGAGATGGAGCAGAATGGAAATGCGCAAGGCAAAGGTATAACCTATAGGGCATTTCATTTCGCCGGTCATGAGAAGCTTAGAGAAGTTTATGACCGGGTTTAGGATAGATGGCCGTACTATCAAGAGGGGCAAACTTGTTTGCATATCGGTCATCTAGAGCCACTTGTGCTATCTAACTTTGCGATGTGTTAGGATCGAGTGGCATGGTGAGATCAAGAGAAAATTCTTTTGAAAATGATTCTGAAAATTCTAACACACATGCACATGGTGATGTACACTTGGTGGTGTTGGCACATTTGCAAAGGAGAAGTTGTTTCGGTGTTTCTCGGACACTAGGACTGCTCTTGGAGTGAAATACTGCTTTGATCCATTGTGCTTTGGATCAAGTAACCATGTGGGTTGTGTAGCCCTCTAAGTAAGCTTTTCATAGAGTCTTAGATCATCGAAAACGGAGTTCGGATGAAAGAGTTATGGTCGTTTGATCGGGCGAAGGTCCTGCTAAAAAAGGAGCGTCGGACGCTGAGACTAGCGTAGGACGCGTCCGGCGCATAGCGCCTGGCACGTCCGGCGCTTGTTGCTGGCGTCGGCGGATCGGTGGGTTTGCACCCTCTCGGACGCGTTCGGCTGCGCTTTGGCGCGTCGGCGCTGTTGAAAAGCGTGCCAGCGGAGTTGCTCGGGGCTGGTTTGTATGGCGCTGGCGGCGTCCGGGCAGTATAGAAAAAGTGGGTTTCCGACCCCAACGGCTCTTTTTGATGGGGAGCCTATATATACTTGTTTGGCCGGCCTTGGGAGGTCGATTAGCACACTTGAGCCTTGGTGGCTGGTATAGTGGTGCTTGGAGAGCCCTCTACTCACTCTAACTTGATAGTGTTCATCCAATTGAGTGAGTGAGCAATTCTAGTGCGATTGCGCTTTGGGAGATTGCATCGTGTGGCACTAGGTGATCGTTTTGCAATCCGGTGTGCTTGTTTCTCTTGGAGGTTGCCACCTCCTAGAAGGCTTGGTGGCAAGAGGCTCCGTTGAGAGACACGCAATGAAGATTGTGCGGTGCTCACGAGAAGAGATTGTGAGAGGTTCGTGCTCATCTCGCAGGGGATTGTGAAGAGCAACTCTAGTGGAGCGTGTCATTGAGCTACCGCACTTGGGTGTGGGTTCTCGTGGTGCCCCTCGAGGGATTGGCTCGAGGATTCCCATCTTGTGAGTGATTCTAGCGAGCTCCCACCGTGGGGGGGATTTGGCACGGCCATTAAGCTTGTGAATCATCAAGTGGGTGAATCGCCAAACCGTGGAACCACCAAGGTGTCGGCGACACAACAAGGAGTAGGGGAAGTTGGCAAGCTTTCGAGACCTCGATAAAAAATCACCGGTGTCATCTTGTGTCCACACTTTGCGGTGGTTTGCAATCTCTTCCTCACAAGCTTTGTGCTTACATTCATATATACATTGTGCTTATGCTTGAGTAGTATAGTTGTAACTATCTAGCTTGAGTAGCTTGTTTAGTTACTTTGCTTAGCTTGTGTAGCTAGGTAATTTGAGTCTTTGGGTTAGGCGTGTGTTGCCTTGTCCATTGTGCATCTAGTGAGCTTAGGGGTTTTGCGCTTTCGCTTACTAGAATTGTGTAGGAGCTCACATGTGCTTGAAGTACTAGTGCATAGGTTTGTGTGACCTTGCAATAGAAACGGTTAGGAGCTCAAGCTAGGCTTGTCACCTCACTCTTCTTGTGTAAGATCTTTTGTGAGGTGATTTAGAGTCATAGATAAAGGGGTGAAGTCTTGGCTAGACCGATAAGTTTAATTTCGCATTAGTTTCGGTTAGCCGGTGCGATTAGTTTTAGAAAGGACTATTCACCCCCTCTAGTCCACCATCTTGACCCTTCACCCGGGCCCCAAAAGGTATAGGGTTGAGGCCAAAGTAATCAAAAGGCAAGTGCATTTTTCTGCCTCTTGTCCATTTTGCCCACATAAAAGGAATAGTATGAAGAGAGACCAAAGCATCCCATCGAAGCACTGTTCCCAAGAACTACACTTTTCTCTCTTACTTTCACTCCCCACTTCACTATTGGAAGTTCAACGACGCATTGTTCAAGACTTTGGTCGAGTTACGGTGAAGGGCTATGCCACCAAATTCGACATTCTCAATTATGACTTCATTAACATTGATTCAGGCGAGGGAATTTGCCACCGACTTCTGCAAACTTGACACCAACCAACCTAACAATTCATAGCCCTAGAGGCTCTACTATAAAATATATGCACCACCAAGGGGAATAATAAAAACCTCCCCTTCCCACCTTCAATATAAAAGGAGGGGAGGGGGTTAGCTGATCTCTCACTTAATTAGCTCTCTTCTTTCTCCCCTTCTATCTCATGTTTGTTTGCTAAATAAAAAATCCTCAATCAAAAATATTGACTGAGACCCTTCACAACTCCATCCTTGGACCAAGCTTGACTGGGATGTTGAAGGGGAGTAATGCATACTTCTATCAAAGGAAGATGATTAAGTGGATAAGAGAGAACCAAATATTAATTACCTCGAAATTGGACAAGAATGTAGAAATTTTAGAGTATGATATTTTGTTACAAGGGTGTGGAATGTGTCACATGAGATAGTCCTAGATATATGATATAACAATGTAAATAGGGTGCCCTTTACTCGTGAGAAGAGGCCACACCTAATGGCACGCAATAGTCGATTTGGAAAGAGGGGGGAGTTAGGTTGTGAGTGGGTCGGGGCAGGGCAGGAGCGGCGCTTACCCGAGAAGAATGGCATCGCCGGTTGCGCGGCTGTGATGATTGCGGTGGTGGTTGCGACCGCCGCGTCCACGCGACGACGGAGTTGCCTGCCGTCGTGTAGGAGTAGGCCTTGCGAACCTCTCAGCTCTGGCTGGACGGCTCTTCCGCGGAACCCTGCCTCGGCCGCTGCTCTTCCGCCACGACGCCGGTAGAGCAGGTACCCTCCTCCGAGGAGCAGAGCAATAACCCCTACTATGAGCGGACAAAGTTTTGCGCCCTTCTTCAAGCTGTAGCCTTGGCATTTGTCGTGCGATGAGAGATGATATGAAATCCTTCAAGGCTGCTACCTCTTCGCCGACTACGTCGGAGTCTGCGGCGGCTCCTCTTCTTCGATCGTTAACTAGACGCCCCCCAATTTCCTCCTCCTTCTTCTTCTCGGACCCCTCGATCTCTCGGCTCCTTTTTCTTCTCGGACCCCTCGATCTCTCTGCCTTCTTCTTCTCTCCCACGGATTTGTGGCATCTGCGATAGTGTCCTTTGCAATTTCTTTGGCGGTCTCCACCCTTTGTATCCTTCAAGGCCTCCTTCACTTCATGCTTTGAAGCCTTCTTCGCGATTGCTTGGATCCATGTTTTAGCTCGTGATACCCCTAAAGATCTAGAAATTAGAATTAAAACGAGGAAATCGGATACTACGCACAAATCAATCAAAGTGCACGAAGGGGACGCAATCACTTACGAGTGTAGCTGCTCCAAACAAAGTTTCGGCATGGGTGATTCGGAACGAAGAGGAGGAGGGGGATTTCAAAATTTCAGGGAAGGCACCGGCGATTGCTTCGAGAGGGGGGAATGAGGAGGAGGGGCTCGGGGAAGAGGACGAGGGGGATTTGAACCGTTGGGTGGTGCCCCACGTCGCAATCTTCGCGTCCGAAGTCGGCACACAGCACTGATCCAATTCAGGTGGCCCAATTCATTTCGATTCCGACAATACGGCGGCCCAACTCATTTCTAGCCCGATAATTTAGCTGAGGAACGGCGGCATGTTAGCTTTGGGGCTTCGTCTCAAAAAAAAAAAAACCTTGGGACTCCCGCTCGTTCACCCACTTGAAGCACTGCATGATTAGTTTCAAAAAAAAACACGGCATGATTAAGGATTAAAAATAGTATTGCATGATTAACGTTGTTCTCTTTCTATTTTTATTACTCTTCTTTTATTTTTCTTCTTATTATTTACTTTTTCCTTATTCTTTTCTTTTGTATTTCATTCTTCTTTTTTTTTCCTCTCTTTCCTTGCTTCTTCAAGTACGCATGTTATATTTTTATTCCCTATTTTCTATTTCTTTCTTTATTACGTGTTTGTTTATCTTTCTTCTATTTGTTTTTCAGTCTATAATCTTCCCTTTTATGTATTATATGTATATTTAATTATTTTAATTTATTTTGTTATTTTTCTCTTTTTAGCTTTACTCTAATTAATTTTTATCTTCATGTTTTACTTTCATTATTTATAGGTTATTTAAATACTATTCATGTATTTCCTAGTTTTCTTACTCATTGTTTGAGTTATTTATTTTTCCATTTTTTCTATAGTACAGTCGCATGGGAAAAAAGGCAAAAACTAGGCGACCGACACAAAACATCATGTATATATTAAGTAAACATCACTTCTATACTACGTGAGGCCATGAACGAAATACAAGACCACGCGGGGGTGGTCAGACCCCTGAACACACCAGGTGCTCGCTATGGTGCTCAGGTGCTCGTGGCCTGTGCACGCAATTTGGATTTGTAATGGTGCTCCAAGTAGGATGTATGGCCAGTTACGTTGCAAAGCGTAAAACAAGTAGAGATAAATTGTAGGGTTATTTGGACCAATACAATTCTTTATATGTTTCAGATAATACCATTACAATTTGTCTATTTAGAATCTTACCATTACAATTCTTTGTATGTTTGGAATATGTCATGGTATACGTCTGGAGAGGCCTTGGGCCCAGCTGTAGGACATCATCATATATTTCATATGGACAAAATTGCCCCTTCCACCTTACTCTCTGTGTCACTCACATGTGGACCCCAGTAGTCATTTTCTTCATCCTTGTCTTCTTCGTGACAGCTACTTCCCGAACTCATATGGCAAGGCAACCAGTGGGCACTAGCTGCCGTCATGCGCCTTGGCCATGTGGGGGCGGAGCTCCCGCATGGCCATGGAGGGTCGGAGCTCTTCCGCCTCGAGCTCCCGCACGGCCATGGCTGGTACAGCTCTTGCGCGGGCATGGCGGGGCAGAGCTCCTCCCCTCCCCTCGACGTCCCCTTGCCCTCCGAGGTCCTCTTCAAATCGTGTTGCATAGAGTACACAGCTATACGCACAGTTTCAAATTTGATTTGGGGCCAAAAATGAAGTATTCGTGGTTCAGTAACTAATCCATCTTGATAAGCTCCAAGCAAGGGCTAATCGCAATTCGCAAATAAGCTTCAGGAATCATGATTACCTCGAACTACCGCAGCCAGCGTCTTCTCCGTGGCGGTCTGGATGAAGAGGATGACCATATGGGCCCACATGTCATTGAGTGGGGAGATGGTAGTCACAGGGGGTGTTTTGGTTATACGAAAATACGACAGTCTGTAAATGGGTCCGGTGTTGTTCCAAGCGTCGAAAATGCCATGAATCGGGTACGAGGACAATTGTATAATGTTAAGTTTCCAAATACTCCCTTCATCCCATGGAGTTCGTCGTTTTTGACTTTTTAAACTTCGTATTTGACCATCCGTCTTATTCAAAATATTTATACAAATCGTAAAATAATAAAATAAGTCATAACAAAATAAATTATATTTATGTAAAAAATTTGAATAAGGCGAAGCGTCGAATAAGATGGCGCGAATAAGGGGTGACAAAGTCGGACGGAGGGAGTAGGTGAATTGTAACGACGAATACAAATTGTAATCCGGCTCTACCGAATGAAAACATCTTTCGTCCAGTTCGTTAAGTCTTTCGGTAGAGCTAGAGCCCGGACGCCCGGATTCACCGTGGCGTCCGGACGCGCATGAACAGGCAGCCAACAGTGCTGCATGCATGCAAAGTACTAGCACAACTATTTCCTTATATTTTGAAATGTTTTAACTACAAAATTAAAAATCAAATTAATATTTTGATTTCACCATCATGTTTCTTACACTAACTCCTTTAAAACTAGATCTCACTTGGGTATATTTCGAAAAAAAACATATACCCTAAACCTTATATTAAACCCTTAACCCTAAACTTTATATTATGCCCTTAACCCTAAACCCCTGTATTAAGCCAATAATCTTAAACTAACACCCCAAAATCTAAAACCTAAACACTAAACTGTACCCTAAACCTTATATTAAGCCCTTAACCCTAAACTCTATATTATACCCTTAACCCTAAACCCTATATTAAACCATTAATCTTAAACTAACACTCCAAATTCTATACTCTAAACACTAAACTGTACACTAAACCTTATATTAAGTTTTTAACCCTAAACTCTATATTAAGCTCTTAACCCTAAACTCTATATTAAACCCTTAACCCTAAACTCTATATTAAGTTAATAACACTAAATCCTATATTAAGCCCTAAACACTAAATTTAACATAAATTCAAAATATATTCATGTGAGATCTTGTTTTGTAGAGTTTATTGCAAGAAATATAATGGTGCAATCATGTGAGATTTTGTTTTGTAGATTTTTAGTTAATGGTGCAATCAGATTTTAATTGTGATGTTTAGTTTAGCATCTATCACATTTTTCACTTGAAAAAAGGATGGGATATTAAGTGAGAGAGAGAGGAATGGGGTGGTCCCACGGAGAGGAGGGAGGCGTCCGGCAGCTGTTGTTCAGCCGGACGTCCTCATTCAATCCTTACTCTTTCCCGAAACGCACCCACTCCCCGCTGACAAACCTCCCACCCCACCCCCAGGAAAAAAAAAAAACAAACGCCCGTTCGATCTCCCGATCCCTCCACCGGAGGCGATGGCGGCAGCGCCGGCGGTAAGGTTCCCGATCTTCGGGCTCGTGCGGCTGCTGGGCGTGGCCGCCGCGGCGGGCATCCTTTTCTGGGCTGTCCACTACCGCGGCGGCATGGCGCTCTCCACCGACGAGGAGAGCAAGCTCCCCCTCTTCAACGTAAGAGACACCTAAAACCGAACTTCCCTCGCCTCCTTCCGATTGTTCTGCAGCTATCTCGTTTTGCATCAGCGGATTAAGTGTTAATCTTGGTGCCTCTGGCGTTAGAGCGTCTGATTGACTCTTCAACAATCGGATCGTGTGTTTTCCCGTGCGGCACAGTTCTTGATTGTCTGGTCAAATAGAGTATGCTATGTGATGGGTAGTAATTGCAAACTTTATAGAGGTTTAAGAGGAATCTTTGTGCCCACGGTTTGGTAATCGGCGGGGAGTTTTAGCATAGGTGCGAATTTTTGGCTGGAGTGGTGAGTTCTTTGATTATATCTGCTAATTCATAGAAGAAATTTCCCTGTTTACACTATTTTTTTCCCCTGCAGTCTCATCCGTGTTGAACTGTTGATTTAGTGTGCACATACACTTTGTTTCCAGAAAAAAAAAAGTAGGTCCACGGATGAATAGCATTTCTCTTTTTAGTTCTTTTTAGTGTTATACATACGCTTTGTTTCCAGAAATAAAATATGTCCACAGATGAATAGCATTTCTCTTTTTAGTGTATGTTTTTGTCCATTTTGTTCCCTCTCCATTGGTACATTGTGAATTGTCTAACTGGTCAATCTGTCAGTGGACTACAAGTTATTGCTATTTTGTTCCTTTTAAGGTTTTAGGTGTCTACCTCACTACAAGTTATTTCCAGAAATAAAATATGTCCACAGATGAACAGCATCAATACTCATGTTTAGCTGCAAACAAAACCGATATAATGATGATCCAGTGCTAGGCTAGTGACTAGTGTGTCCTGACGTATTGACATAAGTTAAGCAGAACATTTTGCATCTCTGTTTGTTGATCAGCTAGAAAGATATTTCAGCAAATAAAATCTCTTCCTCCTTTTCAGGTTCACCCTGTATTGATGCTGATTGGTTTGGTGGCCTTGAATGGTGAAGGTCAGAACACGGCCACTCTTGTGCTGTTAACAATGTTGTTGCATACTAATATTTTAGAATATCATTTCATGATGCTGTCATTCACTACAATATTAGCAGAGTTTAGTTTCAGAATTTCAGAAGGGTTATCCAACTAATTAATTTTCCAAAATGGGACGGTGAGGCTGGCATTATCACATCTAGCAAAAAACAAGTTCTTGTTTTGTTGGTACTTCAGTACTTGTGATTGCCGATTGAAACAGCTTGCTAATATGAAAAGTTAGATGATATGCATGCTTTTCTTGCCGAAATCAACAGGCAAAACAAAAATACCTACTGTTTACCCCAGCACCTACAACCTGCCCTGGGTCCAACCCTTACCCGATCAATTAGGTTCCATGTAATTTCTGTCAAATCCAATTATTTGGGAATTGCCTATTTTAAGGTTTCTTCGTTAGCCCCATTTTCCCTATGAAAACTGTGGCTGCTGATGCTTAGCATTCACCAAAGATCATTTTGGTGCTAATTTCAAGGACCTTGTTGATTAGAATTGGTTTCAAGTATTTGAATTTATGTTGTAGATTTAAACTAAGTTTCTTTGCTACTGTTTTTTTTTTTTTTGTGTGTGTGTGGTCATGATTTTTAGTGAATTGGTTTTGTTTTTATGCATGCAGCTCTTTTGGCCTATAAAACTGTGCCAGGAACCAAGAAACTGAAAAAGCTAGTGCACCTTGCCCTGCAGTTCCTTGCCATGTTTTTGAGTCTAATTGGTCTCTGGGCTGTCTGGAAGTTCCACGATGAAAGAAAAAATTGATCATTTATATACACTTCACTCATGGTTGGGCCTTACTTGTTTCATCTTCTTCAGCTTGCAGGTAGACCAAGAGACATGAATTATTCTTTCACTTCATCACTTATATTTTTCATATTTTCTCCACTTTGGTCCTTATCTTTGAATCTCTGCAGTGGGCTGCTGGATTTTGGACCTTTTGGTACCCGGTGGATCAAGAAGTGGCGTGCATTTTTTGCTTCCCTGGCATGTCTTCTTTGGTATTATTCATCTATGTTCTTGCTATCGCCACAAGTGTGACTGGACTCCTGGAGAAGTCAATCTTTATGCAGAGCGCTAAAATGATTGAGCGCTTCTCCACAGAAGCCATGTTTATGAACTCTCTGGGAATGCTGCTGGTGTTGTTGAGCGGCCTGGTTATTCTTGCAATCGTTAGTCCTGGACCCAGCAAGATCGACACATACAGAGGCTCTTGAGTGAGAGGAAATGATTACAGCTTAGTTTCTTAAGTTACATTTTTAACCAATAGCTGTGCATTTTTATGTACATGTACCCAGAATTATGCTTTTGTTCTTTTGATGACATGGAGTTTAGTGTTGAGGATAATTTCATTTCTCTGTTAGAGTGAACGACTTCATTCAAGTTGTAGTAATAAAATTGTGGATGAGGCTGACAAAATGAAGTTTTCTGCTGAGAATACGACTGAATTAACCATTCCTGGTTAATCAGAGGCTCACTATATTCCCAATTTTATAACTATACAATATCAATATTAATACAGTATTGACAGAAAATAGAAAATCAAAAATTAAAATACTTAATGGTCAAAAAAAGTTATAAATGATATCATTTTTGGCACTGTTCTCGTAAAAACATGTTTAAGTGGCTGTTTAGCTCAAATAATGGCTAAACAGTCGGTGCTTTTCAAATACATTATAAAGCAGACAGGATCTCCTATTTTTCGTTTTCAACTTAGCCAAGAATTTTCTCTAGGACAAGACTCCAATATAATCTGGTTTTATCATGGAATATATTAAAGAGCTTTTGTTTAAGATCCTTGGGCAATCATCTCTGATATGTTAATTATTTGTTTTTGTTACTAAGATGTGCATGCTCCCTTATGTTGCTACAGGTCTTTATTAGAAATAAATATATACATGAGTGACTTTCTTAGGAATAATGACATTGTTTTGTATGTATGAGTTGATCTTATGTGTCCTGCATCGGGTGTGATCAAAATTAGTCAGAAAATGAATGAATCAATAAAAACTAACAGAATATTAGATTGGATTATAAGGCGGTCTTCGTCAGAATGAGTTGATTAGAATACTAGATGTACAGAGCAAATCTTCACTAGCAATTTTTGCTTTCAATCTACAACACAGTCTGTAAAATCAATATGCAAAAGTTATATGATGGATGAAATGAAATTTGGTTCAAAAAGGATTCCTATCCTACCAGTCATGGAGGACGAGGAAGGTACCATTCATCTGCGTGATGGAGCAGAGATATGCTTACAGGGTGGGTGGAAGGATCTACGATCCACATGGAGAGTTAGAATTATAGATGCATTTGAAATTTTGCATACTGGATCTGTCAGCCCACAACGAACTAAAATGAGAACTCCGTGTGAGTACTGATTGTAATCCGTATAGACTTGCTACCAAATCCACATGCTGCAGCAGCGCAACACAACCATCTACTCCGTATCTCTATAGTACTAGCTCCTATCCAAATATAAGTTTAGATGTTGGCACACAGCAGCTAGCACGCCGTGGAGTAGATGTTGGCACACAGCAGCTAGCACGCCGTGGAGAGAAAGGCAAAACAACAGTATGAAGCCAATCTGGAACAGGCCCAAAACTAATATCTGCTAAAAAGACTTATGGTGCAAGCTAGAACTTCTAGTGGGGTTTTTGTTTTATAAGGTATATATACAGATAGGGATTTAGGCCCTATTTAGACAGGGCAAATTGATCCACAGGTAGCAGCATTGTTATGCAGTTGCAAATCCCCAACGAGTCAGTTCAGGTAAAAAAAAAAGCAACCTACAACGATGTGCAATGCCTTGAGCAACCAACACGGCATGCAGAGATACAAGGCGAATAAAATGCTAAAAGGTTGACCATATGGCCCTATCCCTGATGTTGATGTTGATGACTGAGAAGTTAACGCCCCTTGGCAACCCTTGTTTCATTGACTCCTGGCCTTTAAACTCTGCCCTTGCGCTTCTTTGACTTTGAGCTACCTACATTTGCTGATGATGCGTTGCCACATGTCCCAACTGCAGGTACAGCATTGATGCCTCCATGAACATCTGGTCCGCCTGCAAGCAACGTTTAACACTTATAAGCATGAGAAGATCTTTTGTGCTTGCAACAACCGCAGATATGCTGTAATAACTATTGAGAAAAATATATATATCATGTGCGGTAAAATGGAGACGTACCGTATGCTGCATATGAAACAGGGCGTGTAAACTGTATAGGAGTAAAAGTAGTTGGGGTACTTCCAGAAGATCTAACTGCAGTTATAAGTTGTTTCTTCGATCTAATAATTCCCACCATACAAGTGTTATGCTGAGCTGCAATGTCACATTGAATTATTAGTTTTATCTATACCTACTAATAAAAGAGAAAATTTCTGCCTCCCCCTTTTTTTTTTCTGCCTGCCTTCTTCCGCCTCTTGCGACATCGTTGCGGAATTGCTCTCCGTGGCATTGGTGCGGAATTAAAAGCGGACACTGGGCTTTTCCCAAATATAATACCCCATGTACTTCGACACCAAGTCCCGCATAAATCCCAACCTGATCCGCTACGCCGTCGCGGCCCGCGATGGATTCGCGTCTTCGCATACGCCCGGGCTGCTCCAGCGCCGATTTAGATCGAGCTCTAGCAGCAGCGTCGTCATGGAAGTACCAAGGTGGGCGCAGACCCCCGCACCTCCATCCACTTCTAGCGCGCGAACTCACGGTCGCGCTAGCTCTGGTCCAACTCCGGCAGCAGCAACTCCAGGCCTCCAGCTCGGGCGACGAAGCGGCGTCGCGGAGTTGGCGGCAACCCAGATAACCGAACAGCTCGGGCGGAAGCTTTAATCGGCACAAGATCGGCGGTCCGGCAACAGCAGGACGGGGCGGACGTGGGCATAGCGCTCGTAGCAGGTGGGTTGGACTGGAGGATTTGAGAGCGGAGAGTATATGCTGGATAGGGCTTCATAAATAAAAAAAAATATGCTCAAGCCGTTTATGGGCCTTGATGGGCTGATTTGAGGTGGATATGCGAGGTATGATAAAGAGGATAAGAAAAATAAGTAAAGTTCCCTAAAAAATAAATAAAGAAAAATATAAAAAATACAAATGGACGCATAGATGTACACAAGAAGAAGAGAAGGGGAAAAAATCGAAGCCCATGCAACGTATGCAGCATTGTTAATCAAGAGAAGAAAACAGCCCGCTAACATGTAATGTATGCATCATTGTTACTAATCAAGAGAGGAAAAACCAGCCCCCAACAGCTTCTATACATTGCAATCAACATCATTTTTTCTTACTCTAATTAGAGATTTAAAATTACATGTTTATGTGTCCTCAAAGAAAGTAGCATTATAGACCGTTAGAAATTAATGTCATATAATAAACTTATGTGTAAATATTTCTGTTCACGAGAAGATCTATCAAATTATTTTTTATAATTTGATGCAAACTTAATTGGATGCACCATATTATTCTTAATATTAACTTATATTGGGAATGTTAATATCATAAAAAATAAATTGTGGCTCTATAAATTTTATAAAAGGTCGAAACATAAATAAATATGCAACACTAATATTTTGGTTGTTTATTGATGTTTATTTTTTTCTCCGTTGCAGCATACGGGCATATTTCTTAGTATATGATAATAAGGTAAACAGGTTCAATGATACCAGGTCTCAAATCATGATCAAGGTAACATAAAATACCTAAAATTGACTTGATCGCAGCACACGAGCTGCAGTCTGCTCTGCATCCTTCTTGTTGGGTGCAGATTCACCAGTATAGCTATTGCCGTCAAACACCACAGTTGCAGCAAACAGGGTCAAAGGCTTTCTGCGAGAAACCATAGAGTAAGAGGGCCTAGTGGTTTTTGTCTTGACAGCAAATTCATTGAGAATTGATTTGCAGAAAACTGCACCCTGAACAAAAGAAAAAGAATGTATACATTATATGCACAAGGCAAATAAAACTAAAAATAAAATTTTAAAGATGTGAGCTTGCAACCAACAAAATATTGGTGTATTAATGAAAAATGTTATCTGAACAACACCATCTGCAAAATACATATGACATAAATTTACTTTCCTTTTTTTTTTGCATATTTAAGCGAGGCACAAAGCAGTAAACACTCAAACATCGCACCCACACCAGCCCACACAAAATGTACTTGTGTGTCAACTACACAAGCTAGAAACTTAACAAAGGCATTCAACCCCTGGCAGAGAGCGGGCACCTGTGTTCCCCAACCAAAAAAATGCACAACTGCATACTACTAAATTGGCGCCAAACATGCTACTGGGATGCAAGAAAAAATAGAGTTACAAAGATGTGCGAAAAGCAAACTGGAAAAGAATAAGTGCAGAAAGTTTAATCGAAAAAACTCATGCCACTATCTTAAAATGATACAGTTCCTGGATAAGCAAATTACTAACTGATTTTAGTGGGCTGGAAACAAAGCAGATTTGGCACCCAGGGGGCTGTCGCCTTATCTGAACCCTTGCCTGTGGTAGGGTTCAATCTTTCTAATGGAATTTGGCTTCAAGGTGCTATTGTTAAAAAAAAAAAAAAACTTACAGCTCGATGGTCAAAATTTTGCAGCATCCACCAGAATGTGCTTCATTATAGTTTTGGAAGGTGTAAGGTTTTTTTATGATACCTGATTCTACTCGTATGCACTGAGGTATTATCAAATATACATGCGGTGAAAAAATGGTGAATGACCAGAACAGGGAGCAGCGTCAAAAGGTGTACCTGATCAATCAGCTCAAATGCCTCTTTAATGTCACCCTCTCCAACTGCTGACAAGTTCTCATAAGCAATTCTAGCAGCATCCTGCTCGGCTTCCTTCTTGCGATCAAAATAACGGTTGATGAGAACTGTTGACCACCAACTTCCACTGTGCATCTGAACTTAAGCTGATGATACTCGCCTTCAGACTCAACCCTGTAGATTGGCGGCTTCTTGTACATTCGATCAGCAAATGATTGCAAGTGGCATTTATGCATATGTTTCTCTGTGTAACACAAAACCAACCATACATAAAATCAAATAATAGTAAGATAATTTCATTCTTCACAGAAGTATCGAGTGCACCAGCAAAAGATTATACAGGCATATTGAGATATATTGAAAATCAATGTATATAAACTACAAATGCATTAATTCTAGTTAGGGGCTATTGCGTTTCTACCCTTCTTTGGAAACGCCAATTGTGATTCTACCCTCGCTTTTAAGCCATGTTGCAATTTTACCCTCACTTTGTAAAAGCGAAGCTCAAATTTACCCTTACTCATGTTATCATGTAGTAACGGTGTTAACTTAGCCCCTTTAGGACAATTTTGCCCTTGCGAAAATACCCTTACTTTTCTTGTATACATTGTGATTTTACCCCTGTTTTCTAAACAAATTTAGAAGCAACATTAGACTACTTACATATTATTCCACACAACATGGAGTATTTCCAAAAATATTGGCAGCAACATTAGACAACTTGTTATATATAATTCCATACAACATACAAATATAATAAATAGATAATATGAGTACCAAATGTATCCATACAACACCATCAGCTATTTAATTTTTGGTGGATCTAAACACGCCGAGAGAGAGAGATGGATGTGTATCGGGTTGCAATTGAAAACACGCCAAGTCGGTGTCACAAGTAACTAGGACGAGTAGCCATGAATGAAGGATGTGAGAAGAGGATGTCACGACACGTTGAGCGAGCGTCGGCCCAAACTATCCTATATACAAGCATAGATAGACGGATAGCGTCAAAGGTCCAAGCTTGCAAATGCCATTTTTCTTTACTCGTGAGAATCAAAGTCAACTGGATTACGAGGATAACAAGAGCCAAAAATGGCGGCCGACCGGCGGCGGTTGACGGCGTGGATGGTCACGCCGTGGATGATGGCACCCGGCGTGCGCCGCATTCGGCCGGCGGCGTGGCGGGCGCCATCCCGCGGCGTGGCGCTGCCGTGCACGATTGGGCAAGCGAGCGACCGTCCTTCTCCGGCTCGTGGTCGTCGACAGCTCCAACTCCTCGTTCGGACGGCTCGAGGAAACTCAGGCCCGGCTGGATGTCCTTGGGCAGCGGGAAGCATCGAAGCACGCCGTGGCGGTCGGAACGACTCGCGGACTGCTGCTTGCTCCCTTTGGACCGCCGCCACCAAGCAAACCCGGCTTAACGCTTCCACGCGCTTCGCTGGCCTTTACGGGAGAAGTCTGAACCCACGGTGTGTGTCCTGTGTGTCGCGTGAGAGAGCGGGGAGTTGGAGAGAGGTGAGGGTAGTATTGTCCAAGGGAAACTTGACAAGGGTTTTGTTTTGCTTTTTAATTTTCCTGCATTTAAATCTAACAGAGTTGAAAGTGAGGGTAAATTTGAGCTTCGTTTTTAGCGGAACGAGGGTAAAATTGCAACATGGCGAAAACGAGGGTAGAATCATAATTGGCGTTTCCAGCAAGGGTGCATAATAGCCCCTTCTAGTTATTTTATTTGATATTCCTGTAAACAACAACATATTAAAGAAAAACAGTTGAAAAAAAAGCATGCTTCTTTTTTTCAAATTCACAACAAAAAAGATCAAAATCTGCTGCTGCATGTTGAGGGCAGGTGGAGTTGGTAGGACAAACAAAAGGCAGCTAATGTTTGGATTCAGAGTATTTTAGAGTTTTAGGAAAATACAATTGTGAAATTCTTTGGTTTTTAAAGTGTCATGAAGTGTTTGGGTGCAACAAACTTTATGGTTTTGAATACTATAGTATTCCTGAAACTGTAATCTTTTTGGAGTTTTAAAACTCTACTTTAAACCTCTTTTTTGTAAACCACGGTTTTACTCATCAATTGTTCTAAAACTACAGTTTCTTGATACTATGGTTTCTTAATACTAGAACATCAAACAAGGCCTAAATGTCTTTTGGTTATCAAATTGGTTAGCCCAAAAGATCAGATGAGAGTATGAGGCATAGTGCCAGACAGGATCAGTCAGTGTTACTTGTTATCTAGACACCTGAGTCCTTAAAACTTTTACTAACTTGGATTCAAGTGATATTTGAGAGCCAAATTAGGTACTAGAGCCCAAGTTAGATTCCTAAACAAAAGTGTATAGGTAACAATTGCAGCAGAGGAAGATGTTGGTGGGTTGGACACAGACAGTAGCATACACAACAGTTTGAAGGGTTCAATCAGGAAGAAGAACAATAGACAAGTTTCATGACTGACTCCAGTAAAAATAAAACTGATACGATGATAAGTTTGAGATAAATTTACAAAATTGTAAGAGATGGAGACCATATCATAGGAGGCTTGCTATACTTAAAATTAGGTTGTGGATGCAAGTTTTATTCAAGGAAATACATCTCTCACAGAAGTGTAAGAGATAGAGACCATATCATAGGAAGCTCGTTATACTCTATAATCAGGCTACGTGTGTAAGTTTTATTCACAGAAATACATATCTCACAATATTGCAATGTCCCAACCCCTCTAGTTCTCTCATCTCCACCTTCTAATACCTTAATCCCCTTCAAGCCATGGTATTTGACCTGGCCCATCCTAATGTGCACCAATTTTCTCAACAATGAATAACATCAATCCGATGCATGCCATCAGACCCTGGCTGCTACAACTATTAGAAGTATTTAAAAAGTAACTCCCTTCATTCTAAATTATAAGACATTTTGGTTATTCCAGATTCGGATACATAGCTTTTTTTGCTATGCACTTAGATGACATACTCCATCCGTTCCAAATTATAAGTCGCTTTGACTTTTTTCTACTAAGATCATAACATAGAGATAGTAAAAAGAGGATACAGTCAAATACCTTCTTTGGCAAAAAATCATGCAATAGACAAGTGCATACCGAACACCATAAGAAATAAGACATTTAATGCAAGGATAGGTAACGCCAACAGCTACTGAAACTAAATATTAGGGGAAACTCGATGAATTGTATGCGTTTGGCGGAAAAACAATCAACAAACTGCCACGCAATCGAACATCATGACATTCCCCTGCGAGGATAGGTAGCACGCAAACAGCCACAGGAGATTAAGAGAAACATGATGACTAGTACGTTTCTAGCGGAAAAACAATAGAAAAAATGCCCCGCACTCCACCTAGACTGGCACTACTCCTAAACGTAAGATGAGTTCCCACAAGCTCACTTAGATTCATTCAATCCAGAGGTTTCATAAGACTAATCCGCCTCACGAACTTTGCCTCAGCTCTACCTCGCATTTCTTCCATCCGCATCCCGCAGCACCTCAATTATGTTGCTATACTTCCTCTGTCCGAAACCCCTAACCACCCTCGCCAGAGATGGGGCACGCCTGGCGGCACGCAACCGCCGATCCGAGGCCACCGGAGACGCTAGGCTTCGGGGGCGTGGACACCCTGCGCCAGCCGCCAGGAGCTCAACAAAACGCCCTCCTATCCTATGCCCTATCCCGCGAGGCGATGGTGCCTCCCAAACCATCGCAGATACACAGGAAGCAACAGGAGAGAGAACCGAAGTCCAAAACGAGGGCGCTCACCGGGGATTGGTGGGAGGCGGTCCGATGGCGGCTGCGGTGGTGATTGCAGTCGCGGCGGCCTCCATCTCAGGCTGGTTGCGGCCACGGTGGCCTCCATCTCGGAGCTGGATGCGGTCGCTGCGGCCGCCATCCCGCTAGCCCGCTTGGACGACGGCGGAACGGGACGGGAAGGGATTAACCCCTCTCCGACTTCGAGACCTCCGATTTTGTATACGAACGGAACGAGTAGAGCAAACCGCCGTTTATGCTTCGGCAGTTGCCCCTCACCGAAACAACAGGCCTCTGAACGGCTTTTCTTTTCTTTTCCTCAAAATTATTTTTTGCTACAAAATCTACTTTCCAGCACAAATATAGTAACAGGGAAGTGAAATGGACTGGTGATAATTCTTTTGAATTTTAAAAGATGCAAAAAAAAAGTGTGTAGATAGAGCAAGATAAACACAGAAATTCAATTAAAACAAAAAGGAGACAGACACATAGAAAACATTTCGTAGGGTTCAACCTTTTGATAATCTTGTCAAAAACTTTTTGATAAAATTTATATGCAAGCAATTCCATGGAAAGTTAGAGAGTTTATATGAACCTTTGGTACGGAGGAAAAACCCTGCTTTTATAAAGCCAAGAGAATTTATATGAACTCAATCCTTATTTTTATAAGGTGCTATGTTGAAACAAGAATCCTCAAACTTATTATATTTCCACGGAACTACTCCCTCTGTCCCACGGAGTTTATCGTTTTGACTTTTGAATTTTATGTTTGACCATCCGTCTTATTCAAAATATTTATGCAAATCATAAAATAAATTAATCAATATTCAAGTATCTTTATTAATAAAATAAGTCACAACAAAATAAATTATATATATTTGTGCAAAAAAATTTGAATAAGGCGAAGCATTGAAAAAAGATGGCACGGAATCGGGTCGATGGGGACGGAGGGAGTAGTGCATCTTGGAATGCCATGTGAATGAGATACATTATGATTGATGGCGTTTACTTTGGAAAAGGAATTTTTTCTATAGTTGTAATTATTTTTCTTTTCGTAGGTTGTAGTCATATTGGACGAAAGGTTGCTAAGCCACATATGCGTGTTTGACCATAATGATGAGCATCTCTAGCGGTTTTGGCATGAGTACTTGGTATCCTTAAATTTTGGCAAAATCATTCAATTGTCTCCAACGGTTTGGCAAATGGGTTGGCAAAATTGGCAAAGTTGGAAAAAACCGGGCCAAAGCAGCGCATCTCTTCCCGCGCGGCGTGATTTGTTTCCTCCCCTTGACTGAAGTTTCGGCCACCATATATTTTTCGGTGATGGCGGCGGTAGGAACGGCCGGCGGCATCGTGAAGACCTCGTGGGAAAAAAAGCGTGTGTGAACTTCACCCGCGCATGAAGAACTCACGAGAAAAAATAAAAAGCTCGCGAAAAAAAAAAAAAAACGCCGGTAGTTGAGAAGGGCCCACAACTTGATTTTTTGCCAAGCTATTTTTGCCAAACCGTTGGAAATGAGATTTGATTACACTTGGCGAACACCTTTGGTGCACTTGGCAAATTGTAAGTTTTGCCAAGTGCAATTTGCTAAACCGTTGGAGATGCTCTAAGTGTTAGGGTGAAAGCGACAAATGAGAACACTACTCATGGGTTTTCAGGGAATACATATTTGTGAGCAGTTAGTGCAATATTAAATGGTGCACTTAGTTAAATTGTGACAAAGGTGAGTCGATTTAGTGCCATACTAAATGGTGGTGGAGGGACAACGCTAAGGATATCTTTGACTAAATGTAAAAGGAGATAGGACAATGAATGAAGGGCGAATTTACAACAAGGATAATAAAGTGAGGTGAAACATTAGTGTTAACATATTGGGCATAGAGCCACCAAGGGGTAGGGGTTAGGGTTTTTGAAAGGTCCTAATGGCTAGAGAGGGGTGAATAGCCTATTAAAAAATTCTACAACAATACTTAAGCAAACCGGTTAGTAAATAAGACGGCGAAGCGTAACAAAGCGGTGCTACCACAACTAGCTATGCAAGCCACCTACACAAACAATTCTAGGTGTCTATGATCTTTAGTCGCACAAACTAAATCTCTATGTCAATCCTAGGTGGAAGCACTACACAATTAGAGCAAGAGCACTAGCTAGATCAACTATAGCTACTCAAGCTAAACAAGGTATACAAGAGTAAATGCAAGAGTAGAGGTGATCGATATACCGCCGGTGTAGAGTAGAGGTGGAAGCCAATCACCAAGTCAATAGAAATCTCCAACGAGCTCAAACACGATTGACAAGATGATTTTCACGAGGGTTCCGCGTGCTTATTGGCACGCTAGTCCCCGTTGTGGCGATACACCCACTTGATGATTCACAAGCTTAATGGTAGGTGCCAAATCCACGGTGGGAGCTCAATGAATCACTCACAAAGAGAGGATCCTGTAAGTGCAATCAAGCTCTATGTGGGTTTTGGCGTTGATGACCCGAATTAGGGGACTAATGAGATTTCACGAAGATGACATGCGAGGGATTAAAACACGGGTTGATGTCAGGTCAAAGGCACCAAATAAGCTAGATGGTGGTATTTCGGATCAAGGTGTTTAAATTATTTCATATTTTTGAATCTTGAGTTTAGGAAATGCCGTACTATTAAGAGGAATCCTAGGATTCTCGGTACACAATGGACCAAGTGCTCTAAACATCAAATCCGGACACAACACTTTCGGCTCCAAACGACCGGCCGGCATTTCCACTTGCTTCTCAATCGGGTTGGCGCGGCGGTCTAGCGCAATGAATGCTGGCGATGCAGCGCGGCAGCGGCGATTACCCGGCGTGTCGATCGCGCGCTTGTGCCACTTAAATCCCTACCGTTGGGTCCGTGGGGTATAAATAACCATTCTACCCCTCCACAGCGGTCACCCTCGGCTCACTTCATCTTCTTCCTCGCCATGACGAGCGGCCGGTTCTCACCTCTTGCTCTCTCTCTCACCTCCATTGAAGTTCTTTGGGCTCCCCACTCAATCTCTCACTTCCCACCGGGATTCTTGAGGAAAACAGCTGCAAACTTCGATTGGAGACCGATCTCTACTTCCCCACTCAAAAGAGCATTTGGTTCCACGTTTGGGGAACCCTAGGGTTCTTTACTCTTGGAGCTTGCTCCTAGGCGGCTAGGCATTAAGCCCTTGAGCTTGCCCCCTTAGGTGTGGCAGCCTTGGGAGGTTTGTAACCTCACTCTAAAGCAATACATTACCCCACATCTCTAGGGTTAACTCCTAGACTTGTGAGCGAGGGGAAAAGGCAAGCCCGATTGGGCAAGCCAAGCCTTGTGTGGCAACCTCAACAACGTGGGCGTAACCCGGCCTGTGTGTGGCGCGGCGAAACCGGGTCAAATCCTTGTCTCACTTGTCCTCCCTTTACTTTGTTGCATATTTGTCTTGTGAAAAGGGCCGACCCGATCTACTTGGTTTCTTTGGGTTTACTTGGCCAGCTTTGGCTAGTTTTACGTGGTATACACGTTATGCGGGGAACAAGGGAGAATCACCATCTCTTTGGACACGCTCTCACAGATTCACCTCGAGTTCACTT
>JADLZK010000064.1:0-220071 GCA_015847255.1 Hyparrhenia diplandra
AGATCGCAAACGAATGCGATTTCCATCTCCTGCCACAGATTCCTCTCGTCTCCAACAGTACAACGGGCATCGCCACGAGCATTGGGTACACTTAAGGCTATCTCCAACAAGCACGCGTATAATTTTGAGACTCATTACATGGTTTAGGTGCGGCATAGTGAAAATGTTCGTGTCCCACAAACTCGTGTCTCCAACGGACGGACGCATCAGCCTCCTCTTCCTTTCCTGGTGAGCCCCGCCTGGCAGTTGTCCACCCGCCGCTCTAGGCCAAGATCCACCCATGGTCGGAGCTCGCCACGCCGTCGGCGCCCAAGGTCGCCTTCGCACACACGGTGGTGGATTTGTGCTTGCCCGCACGCTCAACCATGGGGACGGAATTTGGGACGCCCTCATGCCCTAGGCTCGCCTCGGCCATGGAGGAGAAGCGGCTCATCGGGGTTCCACCCCGCCACAGGCCATCCCACCGGGCGGGCCTCGCTCGCTGCCGCCCGGCTGGGAGGGAGAAGCGAGCAAGCGGGCTCCGGCAGCGCGGGCGGCTCCGGCGCGGCGGCGCGCGGGTGCTCATGCGGAGAGGCCGGGCCGCCCGCGGCCGGCTGCACGTCGGTTTTGGCGACCGGTGGAGGCGACGGCGGCTTCAGCCGCTGGTCGGTCGAGCCGACCGTGACCTCTTTGCCCGCTGCCAGATGAGCCGCGCTGGAACCGCCGGCGCCCCCATCGCGCCTCCCTCCGAGATCCGTCGGTCACACGCCTTCTCGCCCTGCCGGCCTCGGTCGCGCAGCGCGCCGCGCCGCATTTTTGCCGCGGGCCGACGCCCTCTAGCGCCCTGGGCCGACGCGCGCGCTCTCCTCCCCTCTCGCCGCCCCGATTTGGGGAGGGAGAAGGAGCAACCACACCGCTCCATCCCCTCGTGGACACCGCCTCGACCAGCCTAGCACGCCCAAGCGCTCCCACCTTCGGCGCTCCCCGCCTATCCGGCGCCCCGCCCGCGGACCTTTGCTTTGCCGGACCGGGGCGGCAGCGTGTAGGGGCTGCGTGGGCAAGCAGCGGCACTACGAAAGCGAGCCATGGCCACGGCGGCGAAGGGGCGCGGCAACCTCCGATGGTCATGGCCACGGCGAGGAAGGACCCAGCAGTGGCACCGGACACGCGTCGGCGGGGAGCGGCGGCAGGCGGCAGAGATGTGTTCGATGGAGAGAACCTTTATTTGCCTCCTCGTTGGCGTGGTTGGCAAACCGGGTCTAGCATGGATGGATGTTACGTTGGAGGGTGATTTGGATACGCAAAACAACCGCGTTCGATGTATTTTTACGTTTAGGTTCTCCGTTGGAGACAGCCTTAGGCTATCTCCAACAGCACACGTATAATTTTGAGACTCATTACATGGTTTAGGTGCGGCATAGTGAAAATGTTCGTGGTCCCACAAACTCGTGTCTCAACAAAACCGGACGATCGGCCTCTTCCTTCTTTTTCTGGTGAGCCCCGTCTAGCGGTTGTCCGGCCGCCGCCGCTCTAGGCCAAAGATCCACCCATGGTCGGAGCTCGCACGCTCGTCGGCGAGCCAAGGTCGCTGCCGCACACACGGTGGTGGATTTGTGCTCGCCCGCACGCCAACCATGGGGGACGGAATTTGGACGCCCTCTTGCTCCTAGGCTCGCCTCGCCATGGAGGGAGAAGCGGCTCGTCGGGGTTCCACCCCGCTCATGAGGCCATCCCCACCGGGCGGGCCTCGCTGCTCGCCGCCACGTAGGGAGGAGAAGCGAGCAAGGGGCTCGGCTGGCAACGGGAGCAGCTCGACGCCGCGGCGAAGCGCGAGTGCTCGCCGAGATTTTTCGCCGTCCGTCGGCGGCTCGCCACGCTCGGTTTTTGGCGGCCCGGTGGAGGCGGACGGCGGCTTCCGCAGCTGGGCTCGGGTCGCCCGAGCCAACCGTGACTCCGCTCGCCTCGCCCTTCTACCGCAGCCGCCGCTCGAACCGCCGGCACCTCCCCATCGCGCCTCCCACTCCCGCGATCTGGTCACGCGCGCCAGCCTGCCGAGCCTCGGTCTGAAGCGCGCTGCGCTGCCGTAGCCTTGGCGCCCTCCTAAGCGCCCGCCGGCGCGCGCTCTCTCCCTCCCTCACGCCGCTTTGATTTGGGGATTGGCCGAAGAACGCCTGCCCGCTCCATCCACGCCGCCCGCGTGGACCGCACTTCGACGACTAGCACCGCCCTAGCTGCTCCTCAGCGTGGCCGCTCCCTTTGTGCCAGGCGCCCGCGCCCGCGGACGCTAGCTGCGGACCGGGGCGGGCAGCGTGTGGGGGCTGTTGTAGGCTGCGGCACTCGGCGAGCCGGCCCGCGGCGACAGCGGCGAGCAACCTCCCGGGCAGTCATGGCCACGCGGCTGGGGAAGGACGGCGGCGGCCGCCGGACCGCGGCGTCGGCGGGAAGCGGCGGCGCGAGATGCGTTCGATGGAGAGAGAACCTTTATTTGCCTCGTCGTTGGCGTGGTTGGCAAAATGTCTAGCATGGATGGATGTTACGTTGGAGGGTGATTTGGATACGCAAAACAAGCGTTCACGATGTATTTTTACGTTTAGGTTCTCCGCGTTGATATCACCTTAGGCTATCTCCAACAAAGACACGATATAATTTTGAGACTCATTACATGGTTTAGGTGCGGCATAGTGAAAATGTTCGTGTCCCACAAATCCCAGGTGTCTCCAACGCGGTTCGACCCTCCTCTTCCTTTCTGAGTGAGCCGGCGTTGTCCGTCCCGCCGCCGCTCTAGGCCAAGATCCACCCATGGTCGGAGTCGCGATATGTCGTCGGCAGCCAGGTCGCGCAAGACACACGGTGGTGGATTTGTGTGCCTCGCCGACGCCGACCGTGGGGCGGGGAATTTGACGCCCTCTTGTTCCTAGGCTTGCCCGGCCATGGAGGAGAAGCGGCTCGTCGGGGGTTCCACCCCCCGGGGCCGAGGTCATCCCACCGGAGGGCCTCCCCGCTTGCACCGCCGCCGTTCCGGAGGAGGCGGAGCGAGGCCCGGCAATGGGAGCAGCTCGACGCCAAGCGGGCAGCGCGAAAGTGCTTTCGTCCGGAGATTTTGTCGTCTTTGGCCGCCCGCCCCACGCCGGCGCCGGCGGCCCAGATGAGGCGCGGCGGCGGCTTCCCGCTGGCTCGGGTTCAGCTGCCGAGCCGACCGTGACCCGCCGCCACGCCCCTCCCGGACCGCGCCTAGAACCGCCGGCGCCTCCCGTCGCGCCTCCTTCCCCCGATCTGGGTTACACGCCTTTCGCTCTCCTCCGACCCCGCAGCCGCAGCGCGCGCGGCCCTCGCGCCCGCCGCCCGTCTTTCCGACGCCCCTAGCGCCCGCCAACACGCCGCTCTTTCCTCCCTCTCTACTCGCCCCGATTTGGGGGAACGGCGAAGGGCAACCGCGCCGCTCCGTCCTCCCCGCCGTGGACACCGCCGACCGCCCTAGCACCCGCCCCTGCGGTTGCCCCTCGTCGTGGGTCCTCCCGCCGACCGAGAGCCCCCCGCCACGGACCTTTGCTATGCCGGACCCCGGCGAAGCGGCCGAGTAGGGGGCTGCCGTGGGCAAGCAGCGGCACTTCCGAAAGCGAGAGCCATGGCAGCCCGCGGCGGCCGGGGCGAGCAACCTCCGATGGTCATGGCCACGCCGAGGAAGGGACCGGCGATGGCACCGACACGCTGGGCCGGCGGAGCGGCGGCAGGCAGAGATGCGCTCGATGGATGGAGAGAACCTTTATTTGCCTCCTCGTTGGCGTGGTTGGCAAAATGTCTAGCGTGGATGGATGTTCTCGTTGGAGGGTGATTTGGATACGCAAAACAACCGCTCATGTATGTATTTTTACGTTTAGGTTCTCCGTTGGAGACAACCTTATAATGAACTTATGGGTTTCTATCGGGTACTTGCCACTATATAAACTAGCCCAGCCCGTGCTGGATGAGTTTTGACCCGCCCATGACCTTATTGGACAGGGCCTGAGCAGAGATCTTGAAGACGGATAAAATCTTTCTTGACCCGAACCCGGCCCAAAATAAATTTCTAGCTATTTTTGTAGTGTATAATACACCAGTAGCCCGCCAAGCCCGGGCCTGGCCCGAAGAGACTAGGCTCGACTTGTCCAGTGAGACGTCATTGATAGGATTTTTTCGGCCTAAAATAACCGGGTTTTTTTCGACCCGGCCCAAACCTGACCCAACCCAAAAAATGCTCAGGTATACGTATACATGGCACAAACTTGGTCGTGGACTTTCAATATCAACAAAACCCGAGCCTTTCTAAAAAAACACACGATCGCACGTGCATAGATAAGTGGGCCCACTATGCCCGTTAAGAGCAGTTTTTTTTCGTACTTGTTTTGATTTTTTTTTTTTCTTTATTATTAGTAGTCATCATTACCATAATGATTTTATATATCCATGTTGATTGCCATGAAACAACTTTTTTTCTTTCCTTTCTTTTCTTTCTATATATAAAGTTCATTTATTTTTCTTGTTTTTCTTAGTAAAGGTTAAATGTTAGAGTCTACAGATTAAGACTCTGTTTGGTTTGAGTGACCTTTTAGAGTTGGGACTAATAAAAGTCCATTTTAGTCCCTATGAAACCAAATGGGAGGGTCTTCTTTAGACTCTTTACTAAAAGTCTGGAAGCTTCTGCTTGAGAGTCTTTTTTTAAAAAGTCCTTAGACTAAAGAAAGTAGTAGAACTACTAAACCAAAAGGGCCCTAAAGGTATTTCTTGTTATTGTAAGAATTTCTATTTTTTCCCTGGCAAAGTCTTGTGAGAAATTCTAATTTTTTCCCTGACAAAGTCTAGTAAGGATTGCCATGTAGACTCGGATGGAAACTAGTAAATTAAGATCTCAAATACATTTTCTATGAGGTTGCAAGTTGTTCCTAGCGGCATGCCAGACTTTCCACTAGCGGTTGAGCAAGAGGTGGCGCCAATGAAGTGAAAAAACTATGGGCCAAGCCAAAGAACCGCTCGACGGTTTTTTTTAAGATTACACAAGACAACGAGATCTCAACACGCACGCACACTCACCCCTATCTATATCTATATACCTAATAATAAAACGTGAAAATTTCGCCAATCTGCCGTGGAATTTTCTGTCCGCCAAGGTAAAATTTCTGTCGCGAATACCTAATAATAAACGCGTGAAAATTTCTGCCAATCTGCCGTGGAATTTTCTGTCCGCCAAGGTAAAATTTCTGTCCGCGATTCCTACGATATACCGCGTATATACAGAACCGGGTTGTCGTTCTTTGAGGGGAATCCAGACCGGACTTCAGAAACTTTGACACTGAAGTTAGACCGTGGCCCATGGGCTGTCTTTCTTTCTCTAAGCCAGGACAACAAAGCCCATAATCTGTCTGTCTCTGTTACGTGGAATCCATGGGCCAGAAATGGACGAACTGGGCCAGCAGCGAGATTAGATGATGACAAGTTCGGGTGGCCTTCATAGTCATGATATCATGGACATACTTACGTACTTACATACAAATTGCAAATGGGTCAGCCCTTTATCATGAAAAAGGGAAGGCAACTGTTAGTTCAAAATGCTTGCCTGCATAATAATGGATTAACGATGCATTAAAGATAAATAGCACCAATGTTTTTCATGATAATACACCTATAAAAAGTTTTGAAGCGTGAAGCATGTAGAGAGGCGTAATGGTTTGCTTAGACTGTGTTTACTTCCCTTATCTTTGTATTTTTTTATTCTACGATAAGATTTTCACTTTCCCGTCGCAACGCAAAGACGGCACTTTGTTAGTGAATACACGCACGCAAACCCTACCCCTATGAGCACCTTCGAATGACTAAGCCGGCAAATCTTGAAGTTCAAGTCACCACCGGCGCCGCTATCGACGGGGACGCGCCACCACTTAATGCACAAATACTTGAAAAATCCTGAAATAAATCCAGATAAAGTGTCGCACCCAGGATTTGAACCCCGGGGGGAGCCCCAACCAATGGCCTTTACCATTGCGCCGTGAGCCCCTTGACACCGCTCGACGGTTTTCATAAGCCAACCGCTGAAAAGATTTTACACCGGTGGCTTTTTACGCATATAGCCAGGGAAAATGACAATTAACACTGGTTGTTGTTTTATATAAATGCCTGTGTAATAGGTTTTTAGTGATGTTTTCCAAAGAGAGCCACATGTAGTATTCCTTATACAAATATTGCTTCTTTCCTCTCAACCAGTGTTGTTCATTCGAGGCACATCCATTGGCGGCAAACCTAGAGGTCCAAAAGTCGTGTAATACCGGAGGGGATGTTTTGCCCTTCATTTCTCCGGAGAAGATTGCTTAAGAAGGTTAGTTAGTGCCTCTCAAAGCTCTTTTTGTGTTAGTTGTGCTAGCTTCTGACTAGATTTATTTAGAGATCTGGCTTCATGGTTGTGTTTTGAGAGAGAGAGAGAGAGAGAGAGAGAGAGTTTAGAGAGGGAGATCGAAAAGGCTACAATTTGAGGGAATGGTAGTATCTCATCAATCATCAATTAAATGTGGGAGCTACAATTTGATTCTAAGATTAGAACCTATGGTTTATTGGAGGATATAGAGAGGGAATGGTAGTATCTCTTATATTTGAAATCACCAGTTAAATGTCTGAGTTAAAAAATTTGAATAAAAATTAGACCTAGGATATAATGTTGTTATCTAGATTATTTTAGTGTAAATTTATTCACTAAACTATAATTTGAAACGGAGGGAGTGTTTGTGTTTGTAACTATGCATGTATTTTATTTTTGATTTGAACTATGTAGACTAGTACCCACCATAAGCGCGTTGACTGATTGGAAGACATTTATTTTAAATAAGAAATGAAAACAAGAAAGACACATTCCTTTAAAAGGAGTTCGGCCCTTTGGAGGTGGATCAGTGTAAGCAAAGCATGCGTAAAGCAGGTGTCAATCAGGCTGGCTGGCAGAATGATGGTCTTGCAGAGGCGACGACGAACGCCCGCCCCCTCACACCTAATGATGCACGTTGCGTTGCTGTGCTGCATCGGCGGCAAAGGCTGCTCGTTTTGCTAGGTAGGAGTACTAGCTGCATGCCAGGGCCAGGCCTGCAACTGCGCTAGCGGTCCATCAGGTACAGCAGGTAGGCTACCCCTGTGCATTCAGCATTCCCTGTCATCCTTGTATTCTGTGTGTGTTCGCGCGCGCTAATACCGGCCGCTTCTTCAATTCCTGTGTGTTTTGTTCCACAGTTTGAGAGCGAGAGAGAGAGACAGGGTGACTGGACCAGCCATGATGCATGCATCAACGCGATCGATCGAGCATGCTGCTGCATGCAGAATTTGCCGGGGATCACAGTCACAGGCAGAATTCCGATCGAGCCCAAGTGCAGGTGCGCTATACCATTGTTGCAATGCATCCAGCAGCAAGTGTATGGTATGGCGCTGGTGGTGCATGTGCCATTCTGATCGATGTCGATGCATGCTGGCCTCGTTTTCCTCCTGCTGTGCCCACCACCAGGCCCAGCAAAACTGAAGGAGGGTACGCAGAGCTGTTCAATTAATTGGTAGAGATGGATGTTGTTTAGACAACAGTAACAAATGGAGTCTGTGTCGATAGCTGCTTGCTTAATAAGAAGCATGGAGTCGCGATTAACTACATCCCAAGTAACAGCATCTGAACATATAACATATTTTTTCTTGGGGAATGATGGGATAAACATATATATGACCAGTTGGAATAGCATGCATGAATCATCAACCGGGCCGGCGACCTGCTTGAGGATTTTGCAAACCAATGCAATGCAAATGACAGAAAAAGCAGGACAGAAGAGAAGGATAGATACAAGACATGATGCCTCATAACGCTCCATATCTTTGTGAGAGTCATGCGAGGGGACTGAATATATGTGAATGAAGATCAGGGCAGGATCTCCCAACTGCAGAGGTATAAAGTACACACCCACACACACATAATGCAAGCAAGTGTCGTCGACAGGACAGGGTGCAGCCAGCAGGTCCGTATGTGTATAATACTCGATGATGGATTGATTCCTCTCCTCACTCCTCCTCATGTACGTACTACTACCACTACCATATGTACATATGTCAATGTCGTCCCTGACGAATCGATCGATACATATGTTGCTTTTGCAGCACCAAACAAATAAAGTGTAGTAGCTAGTCGGGGCGCTTTTGGGAAAGGCGTTGTCTCATCTATACACTACTAGCTTATAGACGTTCCAAAAAGCTAATAAGAGCAAAGTATAATGGTGGGCCGGTAGTTCTTAAAACCAATCGACAGTGCGTGAGAGAAAATAGGAGCGGGCGGTTCACCACGCCACGGCGCAAAGCGGGCGAAGAGAGCTGCCGCCCGGTCCCGCCGGCCCACATCACAACTTTGATTAAATCTTGGTGGGGTCCGCCTCGCTGTCCACGACCCGGCGCTTCTTCTCAGCCGGCCTCCCGGCGAAAACCAGTGTCCTTGCTCTAAGGGGTGTTGTCACGAGCAGTGTGCGTGTGTGATGGATACACTCATTTCACACCCCTCGATCTCTCCGTCTGTTTGTCTGTCTTTCTCTCATGCATCATACACTGTAGGAGACTAGCTAGGAGTATGGTAGTACAGCACGCACATACATGCATAGGAGTACCGTACCACACAACACAAAGCAGTAGAAGCCACCATGCAAGCACTCGATCACTCGCTGTGTGCTCTACAGCCGAGCCAGCTAGTCAGCCACCATGCATAGAGAGCCCAGGGACGCGAGGATCGGCGGACGGACGGAGATTCCCGTTCTCCAGTACGTTCATGGTGAGGTGCAGCTAGGCAGAGGGTATGCAGCAATGCATGATTCGTGATGAGTAGAGACATACGGTAGTGGCATGTGCCATTTTTTAGCCTGCAACAGACGCAGAATACCCGCTTTGTCTCGCTTGAGTACGTAGGGATCGATCGATCGGACTCGGATGGGCGATGTTGCGGCAGGGCAACCGGCCGGCAGCCCACGAGACGCGGCGGGCATCATGTCCCCTTCCGACTCCTCCTCCTTGGTTCCTGCTCTCGTCTCATCCATCGTCGCTGCGTGCGTGCCAGCATGATGGAGCGGAGCAATGAGCATGCAGGGCCAGCCGACCTTGCTGGATTTACGCCTTCAAATGGCACTATTACGTGCATATGCTTACTATACCATACCATCAGACATATCAGATGGCCGGATAGCGTGCTTAATGTGGGACCGGTTTAATTTGCTAATCACAAGTTGAGCTGATAATGACTAACCTACTATCTTATTGCTGATGCACATCAAAGTTTAATAAGGATCCAAATTAATTAAACCCTACATGCAGGTACTTGCTAACTACAACTAGAAGCAGAGCGGCAGGAGACGGCCGCGGTGTCGGCCGGAACATGCGGCCATCATTGGTGGCAAGCCAAGCTAGAGGATTCCGGAAACGACATATATTCCATATCCTTGCACTCTAGCTTGTAGCCAGACCTCACTTTGAGTCTTTGACCGGTCATAACAAGCCAAGGGGACACCACCCGCGCAATGCAATAGCCAATATATTATAGGGCATGCGTGCTGCTTCAACTTAAGATGCAGGTTGGGACTATGTTGAAGAGTATATTAATTTTCACGTCATGGTCCTTTTAGTTAGGATCCTAGAATTAGGGGTACGATTACCCAGTTGATAGCTTGCCTAGTCCAAGTGCTGCCTAGATAGCGTCCACGCCCAACAATGATAATGATCTGAAATTTTGGTTTGACCGCTATCATGAATTGTACCATGTATATCATGAATCCTTTTTTAAGAATCCCAAATTGTTTACGCCATAATTCTGTTTTCTCGCTGAGTACGGGACCTCAAGGTAGTATGTAGATACTTTGTCTCTAGCCTACGTTATATTCCCCGTCCGAGAGAAACCTTCACTTCTCAAAAACTTCACTAAATTGGGCTCCAACAAATTACAATTTTGTTCTGACTTTCGTGACTGAAAACTGAACTTCTAGTTTTGTAACCTTTTCATTTCACTTCACATAAAAAGAAAGATACAAACTTCAGATTCAAATTGGCACCTTTCATCTGAGATCAACAACACTGACAATTTTTGTTCAAATTTCAACCAAGCAAAAGAACTTTTGTAGCACATGCATTACATGATCAGTTAGATAAATCTATAGCTTTCAAACATAAATGCTTGACATCACCAAATAACCCACTCTCAAATAAAATGGCTCCTAACATGTCACCTTAGGTTGAGTCCTTCGCCTCCCAGATCGCCTTCTTGTGGCGGCACCCAAAGTACAATACCCCACCCCCTCATTCTCCCTTCTATGCCTCACCGCGGCTGGAGGCCCGGGTGACTTGCTAGGAAAGTGGGCAAGGCTTAGACCTACGGTTTGTAGTCGAATCGGATCTATACATTGGGAGACGACTTGTTCCGACCAAAGATGCGCCTAGAGTAGAGCTTTTGGTGGTTTGGAGGCGCCGCATGCGAAGTTTTTCAGTCGGGACCAGACCCACATTTTTGTATATTACATGATCTCTTCTTCCCCAACACCGAAATCCCAAACAAAAGTGCCCAAATAGTCATGCCATCACTTCTCACAATCAAGCATTCATGCTCACCTCCATGCCCAATGTGCCCACACACATGGTTTCCATGGAGTATTGTGGCAAGGGCATAGTCTTTCGCCTTTCCCATTCACCAAAACCCTCACATGTCTTGTCTTGTATGTGAGGACCAAATGATCAGGAAATAAACAAACGGTTTACTTATTTCGCTGGCTCAACACCCCCTTGTCCTTGACTACTATATCGCACACCTACATTGTTACCAAATCAAATTACCTACCACATCATGTTAATTGTGTCATGTTTTGCTCACATGTCATCTTTGTGATAAATTGTACACTCACATGCCAAGATTGTGAATTAGATGACAACCATTTTGCAAAGTGTTGCATCCGAAAGTACACCCTAATCGCTAAGTTCATGTGCTAACTACACATTTATTTAACTCTTTGGGATTTTTTTTCATTTGCATTCCCCCAGTCTTTCTATCCTCACCCATGCAAGACTAGCTAGAGAAATAGTGTGGCACATGGTGGTGGAAGATGTTGCAACAACATAATCCATAGCTAAAACGAGAGACCAAAGCTATGGCCAATACATAATCCTATAATGTGTGTCCTTCATCTAAAAGGTTCTTAAAAGTGCTAGGAGCCCTCAAATTAGGGCCCTCTACTTTTGATTTGAGAGTTCCTTTTAGTCTTGAGGTTTTTCTCCATCTACTGTCCAAGAGGCCCTCAAATTCATTCTAGTAGACAATGACATATGAGACCCACTTGTCATTTGACTACACCCATTGTTGCTCTAATTGACAAGCTATAAGGGCACGGAGTGGACGGGGGAGCACACGAGCTAGCACAAGAGGAGGTCCAATTGACGACCTAGAGAGGGGCACTACTACACAAAATTTTTTACAAGGCACTTCGGTTTATTAATCATGGTGGTTCTTCAAAAAAAAAAAAAAAAACACCACGGTTAATTGGAGGCCAGCCAAGCCAACCCGTAGGTCGAAAAACCGCCATAGTTAGTCTCTTAATTGTGGTAGTTTTTGTAAAAAGCACGCCTTGTTTAAAGAGGCTAGTCCACCAGATATTGGAAAAGCCCAACCCGGCTAAGTTAACGTGTTCTTTTGTATATCTACAAATGAGGACAAACCCTAACCCTAACTCCTCTCCACTCCCTCCCATTTCCATCCACTCCTGTAGTCCCTCTCCACTCCCGGCGACGGCGCCGGATCCACTCCCTCTCCTTTCCTCCACTCCCAAAGTCCAAACTATCGGTCCTCAAATCCACTCCCTCCCTCCTTCCTTCATTGAGCAGCGACGGCGCTCCATCTATTAAATATGAATTTTTTTGCTCTATATAACAAAAAGTAAAGTAAGCATATATATCACATTAAGAGCGCGGGGGTGGGGAGGCAAATATAATCGTATTTTTTAGTGTGATAAAAATACATATAATTATATGTTGCAATGACTTATGCATAAAATTTACACTATTTTTTTTAACCAAAATCATAATATTTTAATGAAAAAGGGATGAAATTGATATTTTTATTCTAGAAATTCAAATGTTTACGTAGATTTTTTAATGAATATACTTAGCTTGGGGGAGGGACATGCCCCTGCTGTCTCCCCTGGCTCCATAAGCGAGGACTTGTTTAGGACTCTAATTCTATCTCAATCGACATCTTCTGTTCAAAACATAATTCGAAAGGTGATAAAACACCGGTGTTTAGTTGCCTTTGTAAAAGTTACTTTATGGTTTTCATATATTTTATCTCCTCTAAATGTAATGACAAATGGCGTCCATATGATACAAGCTCTCATCCCATTTTGCAAAATGCTTAATTTTGGACAATAACACTATATTCAAAATATAACGTTGAGCACAATTTTATATAAGAATAAGAATCTAGGTGGACGTCTTTAAAAAATTGTACTCTATGAAAAAGCCTTTCATTTCAAATTTGTGCACATGATTTCTTAGCGACAAGGAATATGGAACGACTCCACTTATCTTTTTTTATGAGAACAGTTGGATTTTTGGTCCGAGAACAACTATGTTTCTGCATTGTGTAAATCCTTCTACAAGTATCATATCACATTAGCCCTCAATCAAATTTTCGAAACCATCATTTTGACAACTTGATAACTCAGTATTTGTAGTAAAGAAAATTAACAATTTGACACAAACTCGTCCGTAATAATAAGTATATTTGCAAATTATACTACACCCCAAATGAATTCTAAACGTAGCCAAAATATGATTTCCAGAGGGATGTATCCAAACCGCTACTACGCCACAATAAGACATTATAGAGATGGTTTTCAAACTAACATTGATAATCATAAAAGTTATTAGCCAACGCCGAAAAAACGGTCCCGGTTACGACATAATCACGACTTCGTAACTATCTCATGTCGCCCCTCACATTTTTTCACATGCGCCCGACACCACAAGGATTATTTGAACTTGTGACCTCTTTACCTTTGCTCAAGTCACTCTACCACCACAATATACAACAGTGATTAGTGAGTCTATAGAATGCTATCCTTTTATAATAACTTCTATTAATGTTTTAGATCTTGTCAACTGTATACGGCGTGTTTTCATCCTGGGTCATTTGATAATATTGAAAATTTTAAAATTCCAAATTATAATCGCTTAAAACGTATATTTGGACCCTAAATGATCTCAAAATAAAAAGGGTGATCAACTACAAATTAAGTTTATCTTGTCAAGTTTTACAACCTCATATATAATAAGTTTGTCTCCATATTAAACTTTTTTTTTTGAAGTAGGAAAGCTATTTTGAAATCCATTTTCAGGGCTGCTCCTAGAAACCTCTCCATTTTCAACGATGGTTTGGCATGATAGCCTGTCCCTAAAAATAAGTTTGAGATGGTGGTTTTTTCAATCACCTCTAAAAAATACAGAAATTTCTATCCGGAGACGGTTTATATAGGACAATACTTTTGGAGATACTTTACTTATGAGTTACACCTGATCAGAATAACAGGCAAGAGCGATCAAATTAAAGAATCATCTGTGTAGCAGTGTTAGATAGCAACTTAGCAAGTGACAAATCTTTGGGGTATATAGAAAAAAGCTAAAAGCCCTTGCAAGAAGCACTATTAATAATCTGCTTGTTCCAGTAATATAAAAGTAGGCAACTTGCAGTGTGTACATTGTGGTTGTGGCCGCTAAATATTCTGCGGAATCTAAACGTTACTGTAGGCTCGAGGAACAACAAATTCTATTTGCGCGCTCAGCATTTGCATCGAAAGGGCCAAAAGAGAGCAGGGAAAGCGGAGACACTGTGGCGAGCGCAGCGAAGGAATGTCCCCCCGCCCTAGGCGCGGGCGGCTAGGCCAGGAGGATGCATGCGATCGATGCCGCCGTGCGTGGCCCTGGGGTCCTCGCTTGGGCTACTGTGGACCCTCCCTTGCTGACGCCTGGGCCCCATCCCTGCCATGGCCAGCAAGGGCCCACAGACTTGCCTCCGGGCCCGGTGCCAGTGACTCCCGAGCTGCCTAGTGTGTTCCTTTCGGCTAGCTAGTCTGCGTCGTCGTCACTGCTTTCATGGATGTGTGCAAAGTGCCTTTGGAGTTTGGAGCGTGCATGGAGCATGGCAATGGCATGGATCATTGGATGGATACGGAGAGGCCGGCGGACAGGTCCAAGAGAGATAAACAAGGAGGAAAATGGCATTGCACTTCTCTCAAAAGCTGATAACACGCTCGCCACAGAACGCAATGATGCGCTTCTCTGCTCTCCATGCCCTCCGGTCCTCGCCCCAATGCTCTTTCTTCTTGTTTGGATATAAGTATAGTCTGTGGCAACCAAGCTGTTTAGCTTAGCAACAGCGGTATAGATCGATGTATATATGTTCCATAGTCACTGGTACATCTACAATCTTCAGGGTTTGCAAATGTCGCTGAAACTAAGACGCATGAACAAAAACCGTCCTTGACGTACGAACCGCGAACGAACGAATTGAAGAAGCTGAAACAGAGCCGGCCGCCGGTCTCTGAAATAATCACAATGCAAACCTGTAGGCGCAAACCTGTAGGCGTTGCGTAACAACAGGAGTCGAGGACATGCATGAACACGTTCCAACAAGTTCCCTTCAGATCGATGTGCTAGCGAGCATGCCTGGAATAGGGTTTTCATTCGCTAACGTGGAGCTGAGGGGCCTAGATTCTTTAGCTCTGCTGCTGCCCTTGTTTCCCATCATTAGGATGTGTGGGTACCTGTCTCCTCTAGGTTAGCATCCATACTGCACGCCGTGAAACCGAGGAGTTCCAAGTCATCGGCGAAAAAGAGTCTTGTCTCACGGCGTGCCAGGCCGGCTGCACCGATGCCCCACTACTGCTACTGAGTAGTAAGCTGCAGGATGGACACAACAATACACATTTCTTCGGCGCTCGTGTTATCTAAACTCTTCTACTTAATACAATACAATGATACATTAATCTTTTTAGGTATTCGAGAAAAAAAAGACAACAATACACATTTCTTCTTCAGCTGGACACGCTAGCCAGTCAATGATCCCTTGATCAAATTTATATAAAAAAATATATTAAAATCTATAGTTCAGACAAATGCACTATTGGAAGTTTTGTGGATTAATGATAAACAACCAATAAAGAGGTAACACATGTACTAAGTGCTTCGAAAGGCTATACAACTATGAAATAATTATATTCATGATTCCCGATCAAGACCCACCCCCTAAGAAGGATTCAAACTTCTTTCTATTTCGATGTCGAGCTATAATGCCATACTATGAAAGGAAATTGAAGCTCACACTTCTTGTAGGTGTATCCATGCTCAAAAGGAAATCAAACATAAATTTATGAGATACTAACTCATCATTCTCGCTCTTTAGCATGCTGATTTTGTTAGATAGGGACTAAATATGTAGTCTAAAGCGGAGGTCTGGTTAGAAGAATGTTTCGGGTGGGAGGTCCTATTTCACTACTGGAAAATGGATTAGGTCTGTGCGTGTAGAAACACTCAGAAATAAACGATTCCCGCCAGAAAAACATTTTTGTGTGCGTGTACCGTCAGAAAAATACACACAGAAATACATTGACAGAAAAATTGCATTGTTCTGACGGTGCACACTCAGAAAAATATTTTTGTGTCGGTAGTGCCCGCACAGATAAAAGTAAGTTGGTCAGATTTAAGATGTTTATTTGTGTGCATGAATCCACACAGAAAAAAAAGAAATAAACACACAGAAAAAAACAAAATGAACATGCAAAAAAAAAAATATTTTGAAACAATAGCAACAACATATAAAAATATATATTGTCCATCCAGTAATTTTTTTCCACGATGGACAAAGCTCCATTCAGATGATACACAATTCAGTAGTCCATGAATAGATCAGTCATCAGCACATATACATATCTGGTCATCTACATGTTCAACTTGAATACTACAATGAATTTACAAACATAGATATGGAAAGACATCAAACTACTTCACCATGCACTCCATCTCACCATACACTGCTACCATTATACTACCTGCCAAAACAAATTATGAACCCATGAATTAGTAACATCAAACATCAATTAAATCAGATAGAATAATCAGGTTACAGGAACTAGGCAAAACTGTAACAAGGAAAGAACTAAAAGGCAACGAAGAAAATAAGACTCATTTCGTTTAGTCAAAGAACTAACGGCTGATTTCACAAATATGTGGCAATCGATTCTCCAATCTGGAGGAATAATTTTCCAAATTAATTTTGGCAAACTAACTGGAACTTAACTTGTAGGCTCAATCAAATTCAGAGTTGCACGTATGAGGTAAAGAACTGCATACTTTTTCTTTATAGTGAATCTTGGTGTTTTATAAATCCACACAGCTGCACACACAGTAATATATGGACCTGCTATTCTAACACGTAAACAAATTATGCTTACAACGATTTGTCGCGTAGCCTGGGATGTAAGTGGCGTAGTAGCTGCTGTCGGTGCCCCCCGCTAGCAGCAGAAACAGAGGCGGGCGGCGCGCTGGCGACGAAGCGGCGCATGTCCCCGGGCGAGAGAGAGGCGGCGAGCTTGCGCTGCATCTTCGTAGCGGCGACGGCATCGAGGCTGCGGAGCATGGTGTCCTGCACGTCGAGGGGCATCTTGGGGCAGCAGCAGGCGTTCCCGGGGCGGCGGGCCAGGTGCTCCTTGAAGCAGTGGATGCCGCCGCCGAGGAAGTGCTTGCCGCAGTAGGCGCGCTTGAGGCGCAGCCGGCCGTCGGAGCGCACCATGACGCAGTGCTTCCACAACGGTCGTGCTTCTGCGCGCCGATCGGCACCACCACCTTCTCCTCCGGCTGCTGCTCCTCCCCCCCCCCCTCCCCATCCCTTCCCCACCGCCGCGCCAGTGAAGCAGCAGCGGGAAGCCCCGAGGCCCGGCCGACGGGGGCGACAGGTCCAGGTCCATGTCGCCGCCGCCGGAGATGTGGATGTCACGCCGCTTTTGCTGGATCTAACGCGAGAGAAAGAGGCAAGACAGAGAGCGGCGTGAGGGCTTGGAGAGTGGGCCGGTTAGGGTTTCAAGTGCTTGATTTTATACATGACTGCGTTGATCTCAGCCATTCCTCAGATCGGACGGCTATGGGTGAGGGTAGTTGATTCTGGGCCTAGGAAGTTTTTGGGCCGAGATGAGCTTATCCTGGCCATTTACTTTTTTTCGAATGATTTCTTTTTTCTTTCGCTTGTTTCTTTTTTTTTGCTGGTAAATCCATAAGATGCTTAAAAAATGATTTTAAATGAAACTATTGTCAACAACAAAGTATTCAAAAAGGTTGTCATTTTTCTGTGTGTGTGTTTAATTTTTTTCTGTGCGTATTATAGAAACACACAGAGAAAAATTGTAGTTTTTTCTACGTGAGTAACGATTTTTTTCCGTGTGTGTAATGACACGCCACGAAAAAAATGTTACAATTTTTCTGTGTGTTTTTGTATTTTTCTGTGTGTTATTCTAAAAACACTCAGAAAAATTATAATTTTTTGTGTGTACTGAAAAAAAACGCACGTAAAAAATTAAACACGCTTCGTAACTAATCGATTTTCCGGTAGTGTTTGGGGGTTCTTGTTTAGTTCATCAGGCGTATGGCCTGGCTAGCGATCTGATTTGTTGTTTATTCTATGCATGTTTTTATTTCTAGGACTCAAAATCACGTGACAAGAGGTACAATATTGCATGCAACTACACAATAGTGGCCAGTTTTTGAAGGTCCAATAATCCCATTTGCCTCCCTCATAACTCTTTAGCTACTTTGAGACATTCTATCCATAGCATTCATTCCCCCTCTCTCCACAACTGGCCTTTGAGCTCAACTATGTAGGATGAGTGCGGATGTGAGTGCAAAAATCTTAGGGTTAAAGTATTTCAGTGCAAGAAGATCATTTCCATCATATTGGACATTCAACGACTCCTTCATGGTGTGAATTTCAGTATATTACTTTTTGGATTTGTAGAACGCAATCTGTCAAGGAGATCCCATTGAATTAAGCATCGCATCCTTTTTGTAGAGTGGTCCGGAGTGTTTGTATCACTCCAAATATTGTAGTAACAATGCTCAAGCTTGATCTAGCTTGGTGAATCGGTAGAGAACTAGGCCTTTGTGGCTTCCTCAATAGCAAGGATGTTAAGACATTCCATCGTGGATTGCTCGAACCTAGGGTTGAATCTTATGTCTACTCATGTTCTTTTATCCTTGATGTCCTTATGCTTTGTATGTGGTTGACATTTGGAAAGAATCCCCAATCTAATTGTCCAAGCATTTGCGGTTGTAGGTTGCACACAGGGAAATATCTTATTACTTTACCTACAGGTGCCTTGGTAATTATGTGGATGTCCGTTTAAAACCAGACATTCGGTCCATATTTCAATTCCATAGTTTATTTTGAATTTCCAAGAACTAGCCTATGCACCTCACCCCTCTAGGCCTAGTGGATCCTATCAATTGATATTGGAGATTTATCCTTGTGGTTACCACATGAGGCTAAATGACAGACTTGGAATGATAGGTGATGAATAAAATGGACTGACTGTGGTTGAAGATTTAGGTGAAGGCAAGCAAAACAGGATGAACTCAACAACAAGCCTTTGTTCGAAAGCCGAAGTGTCACTAACAAATCCAACAAGAAGTGTGGGTGAAAAAGGAAAAACAAGAAGCTGGAAGAGAGCTTCCACTCTAAAATGTTGATGATGAGGATGAGCACTGTAGCAAAATTACATACACAAAGACGTGCATGGAATATTCCTTAGGGTAATATGATACTTCAACTCCAACCACTCCCTTAATGTGGTTGGGGCCTCTATTTTGACCACTTCCGTCCGCTTTCCGGAGGTGGCTATGCTTAGGTGTGGCTTCAAATTAAGCGGCGGAGGGTGCTCGTGGAGGGATGATAACCATCAGTGAAGGAAGGGTTTAGAACCGCCGGTGATTGTGTAGCTGGGAGTCAAAACTTAGAAAGAAAAATTGACCACTTGGTATATATATGTATAGAAAATAAAGAGGGACTAAGTGTCTATTTAATAACATTCTCAAAATAGTCTAGTTACTAGTATAGTTCTCATCAACGTATATATATATTTTTTAGATAAAGGGATTTTTTTATTTTCATTACGCAAATGAAAAGATCCCGCCTCTACATCGGAGGATGTATGTGACCAAAATTATTACAAATGATACTTTGGGGAAGACTCCATCACCCTTAATAAAGTAAGCACACCCAAAAGCCAGGCAAAATGGCTAAGATAAAGCAAAAAGTTTCTCATAATAACCTATTGCTAAACCTCCAGCCATGCGTGGCTTAAAATTTCCATTATTTACGGTTTCCAAAAGAAAGCTTGCATTTCGCAAAAAGCTCCGGGCTCGTCCTCCTTTTGGAACAAGCGACGACCTTTGCACAGTCCAAGATGTACCCTGTAAATGACCTGCATTATAGAACACATCTCTGTTTTAACAAAAACCACATCATTTCGGCTTAACCATATGGCCCAACACATGGCGTCTGCTCCCACAAGGACTAGATAGGCATTATGTGCCGATAAATTATGTAGCCAAGTACTAAACATATGGTCAGCACTTAGCGGTGGTTTTAGACCGAAAGTTATCTCTATTAGACGCCAGGCAAACTTAGCAAGCACACAATCAAAGAAAAGATGTATAGTCTCTAGACCATTACAGAAACAACACTTCTCATTTCCATGCCAATTTCTTTTAACTAAGTTGTCTTTGGTGAGCGTAACTCCTCTGTACAGAAACCAAAGGAAAACCTTTACCTTTAAAGGAATTCTAATTTTCCATAGGAATCTGTTATGAGGCATGATGTCTTCATTTATCATTGCATTGTACATGGATATAACAGAAAATTTTCCACTTGTATATAGAGACCATCTAAAAGTCAGGTTGGTCATTTAAATGTAGATCCATAACTCATATCACTAAATTGTTCCAATCATTTAGATTTTGGTCTACAAGAGATCTCTGAAAGGAGATATTTAGAGGCACCGTGCTTAAGATATCAAATATTGTAGCATTCTTTTCTCCTAACAATGTTGTACAAGTTAGGATATTGTTCTCTTAAACGTGTATATATATATATAAAGAAAACAAAAAGATACGAAGATGGTACGCTGAGCGGCGTATGTCAGGTTAAGGAAAAACCTACAAATGTGATGACCCAAACCGACCGTTGGAGGCCTCGTCACGTCGCAGTAAAGGTAGAAGAAAACAGGGGGTCCTTCGCTATTTATAGACCCCTTCGGTCAGACGGTCAAACTAGTTTAAAAAAAAAAAAAAAAAAAAAGATGTCTACAAAGTCAAAATCAAAAAGACCAACTTTAAAGTCCGGGGCGACGTTTTGGATTTGAAACAAAGTTTTTCGAGAAAAACTTATGATTCGTGGGTTTCATGCCTTTGAAGTCGGCCTTCACGAGGGGTCTGCTGTTGGGATCTAACTTTGATTTCTATTTTAACTTTCGTCCCAAACTTTGAAGATTTCGTGGTGCTGGGTCATTTACAAAACAAAAGTTAAGTAATATAACGAAGGTGACTTCGCGAGACTTTGGCTTCAGCGGAAGGGCAACAAGGATGAAATAGGAAAATCGAAGACGTAAATCTCAAGAAGATGATCACAAGAATCTGGCCTGCGAAGTCGAGTGTCGCTTTCGAAAGGAGCCGAAATGCATCGCGAAGACGAAGATCACCTTAGAAGAAGCGCGAAGATACGTAATACATCATCGCTGAAGAAAATGTATTATAGAGAGTCACCGGGATTCTTAATATTCTTGTATTAACTACTGAAGCCGGGGGACTATAAATACCCCGACATCCTTTTGTAATCACCATGTTGAATGGCCACTTTGTAAACCATTTCATCATCCATAACATGTTGTGTTGAGCATTTACCCAATAGGGCCCATCCGCTTTTCGGAGGTGGCTATGCCTAGGTGCGGCCCCTGCTTAAAATAGCCCGCTATAGCTTCGGAAAGACTCGCCGCTAAGCTATTTGCATTTCCGCTATAACACCGCTATTTACAACTACTCACCGCTATTTAGCGCTATAGCGCCGCTATTTACCGCTATTTCATATTTCATTTGTTACTAATTTGACATTTTGGCGATTAAATTTTTATGAAAAATGTTGTAATATCATATTGGTATTTGGTAATGTTATGTGTTCACCAAATATCATATTTGCCTTGTTTTGGCATAAATAATTGGAGTTTTTTCATAGTTTTTCTTATAAAACGCTATACGCTATAGCTCGCTTATAGCTTTATAGCCCTTAGAAAAAAATGCGCCGCTTATTTGTCATAGCCCGCTATTTAAAACTTGGGGTGCGGCTTCAAATTAAGCGGCGGGGGTGCTCGCGAGGGGATGATAACCATCAGTGAAGGAAGGGTTTACAACCGACGGTGATTGTGTAGCTGCGAGTCAAAACTTAGAAAGAAATTGACCACTTGGTGTGTGTGTGTATATATATATATATATATATATATATATATATATATATATATATATATATATATGTATAGAAAATAAAGAGGGACTAAGTGTTTATTTAGTAACATTCTCAAGATAGTCTACTGTAGTTCTCATCAACTCAACATATATAAAAAAAAAAAAAATATACCGAAGATTGTACGCGAGCGAGCGTATGTCAGGTTAAGGAAAACCTACAAATGTGATGACCCAAACCGACCGTTGGCGGCCTCATCACGTGCGAGTAAAGGTAGATGAGACGACATAATCAGCTGCCTTTTCCTACCTGATCTCTGCCATAATTCCCCAACTAAAGCCCAACGAAAGGGCAAACAGACAAGCAGCAGATGCGATTAAGTGATTGTTTACTACTAGCACTAATACGTACCCCAAGCACAGAGTAAGAGTAGTTAATTAGCCCCCAGTGGAGGACAGCAACATCCGCTGTAATCAACACGCTAATCGCGGGCCACGAGGCCGGCTTGCCGGCGCGGGCGCGGAGCCGCGGCCGCGGGACCCGAGTGGCCGGAGCGCTCCCGGCCACCCGCTCGTGCAGCGTCGTAGACCACGCCGGTGCCGGGCGGCGGGTATGCGCGCGTATGGGTATGGGACGCACGCACCCGAGGCATTATTTGTTTTTGTACGGTGTCCAAGGACGCCATGCTCGTCCGAGCCCGCATAGTATGGCTGGGCTGGATGGCCAAGTCTTGGAGACCCTGCTGTCTGTGGTTACCTACAACGTCAATAACCATACAATACAATATACGAAGTGGACACAACATCAGAAGAAACAACCCTTTTCTATGAAAGAAAATCTCTACCACATAGTACCATCGGTCGCTGCTTCAATTCGTCAGGATGTTCTTGGTACCAGGACACATTTCGGAAGAGAATGTTTCATGTATTTTTTTTTTTTGCGTGTTTATAACATTATAAATGGTGTGTAATTCGATGGCCGCCGTGGAAGTGTAATTGATGACATTGGACCAATTAATAAGTTACACTTGAATCCTAACATATACATATGCATGAATCTTCAGGGAGCCGAGATTTGATTGGTAGACCCAGCAATAGTGAGTTGCCAAGACAAGAGAGGATGGGAGACGCCGACGAGAAGATGGGTTGCGTTGGAGGTGAGCAGATTTTTAGGCTGGCCGCTTACATAGTACATTTTTGATTAAAAGAAAAAAAAAGGAACTGGCCTCTTGTTTGATCTGTATTATGGTGTAGAATAATGCAAGAATTATTTTGTATCAAAATTATATATAATTATATATATAGAAACTTTTCCAATAATATAATTCTTGCATCATCCGAAATATGTCATCATGGTAATAACAAAACAAGCTAGGATGCATGATGATGTGGAGAAGATCTAATTGAAACATGCATCGATCCAACGGACAACACGTTAAGTTGGATCTTTTAGGGACATCACTCAAGTGATGCACATACTTTCCCGGCCACAGAAAAGTGATGCCGTCCACGCATAAGCATTGCCCCCGGCCGGCCCGCCCACTCATAATGTGTGCAGGCAGAACACTTTCTTCACTCGTATATGCTCGCAATGCAAGCTTACTTTGCACAAGATTTTTCACCCCGTCTTTTGATCACCCCCTCCTTTCTCGATCGTTTTCTTTACTTGTGTGCTACCTGTGAACCCAAACAATTTTAAAAAACATAGAGACGGTAGGAGCCACGTAGTACATACTGCAGCCCCAGAGGCCCGGCATGAAAAGAAAGGGCGCTGCGTTTCTTTATGCCCCAGCTGCTGGAGTGCTGTCTCCCCGGCCGGGCCGTCGCCTCTCCATATATACGACACCACCCCTCCCCGGCAATGCACACACAGCTACTGCTCCAACCAAGCACCGCCACACACAACACAAGCGAGCTAGTTAATTAAGCGAGCGAGCTAATGGCGGCCGGAGGCGGCATCGCCGACGAGAAGCAGGCCCCAGCTGCTGCCGATGCGGCGTTCGGGGAGGTGCTGGAGGATGAGCAACACAGCAGCGGCGGCGGCGGCGGCGGCGGCGTCAAGTCCCGTCTGTCGGGCCTTCTGTGGCACGGCGGCTCGGCCTACGACGCGTGGTTCAGCTGCGCGTCGAACCAGGTGGCCCAGGTGCTTCTAACGCTGCCCTACTCGTTCGCGCAGCTGGGCATGCTGAGCGGCATCCTGTTCCAGCTCTTCTACGGCCTCCTGGGCAGCTGGACGGCGTACCTCATCAGCGTGCTCTACCTCGAGTACCGCACCCGCCGTGAGCGCGACAAGACGGACTTCCGGAACCACGTGATCCAGTGGTTCGAGGTGCTCGACGGCCTCCTCGGCCGCCACTGGCGCAACGCCGGCCTCGCCTTCAACTGCACGTTCCTGCTGTTCGGGTCGGTGATCCAGCTCATCGGCTGCGCCAGCAACATCTACTACGTGAACGACCGGCTGGACAAGCGGACGTGGACCTACATCTTCGGCGCCTGCTGCGCCACCACGGTCTTCATCCCGTCCTTCCACAACTACAGGGTCTGGTCCTTCCTGGGGCTCGTCATGACCACCTACACCGCCTGGTACATCGCCGTCGCGTCGCTGCTCCACGGGCAGGTCGAGGGCGTCCAGCACTCGGGACCGACCAGGATCGTGCTCTACTTCACCGGAGCCACCAACATACTCTACACCTTCGGGGGACACGCAGTCACAGTGTGAGTAGTCTTGCTTGCTTTCTTACCTGCTGCTTAATTAGTAATAGTAATCTGTCTCTTGATTAAGTAGTAGTTACAACAGAAAGTACAGTAGCTCATGCGTAAGTTTGTATATGCAACGGTCACTACTGGCGCGTGCGACGTGCGTGCGCCAGCCGTGCGCGCACGCTCCTCGCTGCCGCCCTCGCGGCTCGGCACATGCATGCATGCAGCTGGGAATGATGCGGGCCCCATGTGTTTCTGGGGGGACCACAGACATTATGGGCTAGCATGCAAGGGGATTAAAAGCGATCGATGGTGGTGGTCAAATGACAAACATCTTGTTTTATACTGCAATTAGCTAGCCCGATGGATCGATTCATCTTGGAGGTAACCCTCCAAATCACATCAGTCCAAATCAACTGGTGTACTAGTACAGTACTTGTTTCAAGATTATCCATGCCCGCATGCATATTATTGCGTCTTGAGCTAGTACGGAGTACTAATAGCGTCATCAGATTAACGTACTACTAGTTCCTTTTGTAACATCAAGGACTGAACGTTCACAAAGAAATCTAGTACCTTTCTGCATGCAGTGATGTACGTGTTCCCTCTAACTTGAGTAGCTATTACGAACAATCCACACAGCACAGAGCAGTGAGCCAGTGACTGAGCAAGTGTGTGGCCCTTAGCTTGGTGCTGCTCTCGGTTATCACCTCTTGCTAGTGCTGGGTGCTAATTTAAGGACGTACGAGTGTACGACAGAGCCCCAACAAGGACAAGACCGTTGCATGCATCATCATCCAGGACAAGCACAAGCAGCGGCTCCTTCCTTGCACAGTTGACCTGACGGGTCAATAATCCATCCCCTGTTCACTTGCCATGCACAGCACAGATGAGATGCATGCCACCGACACATGGGTCCCGTCCTGCCACGAGGCACCATGACTCCCTGCTTGCTTGCGTTCCATTGCTTGCCATTTGCTTCAATTTGACTCCAACTATTTGTATTTTGTATTGCTAAATAAGTTAATAACTGCATCCATATCTGTATAATAGTGAGATCATGCACGCGATGTGGCGGCCTCAGAAGTTCAAGGCCATCTACCTGCTGGCGACGCTGTACGTGCTGACGCTGACGCTCCCCTCCGCCGCCGCCGCCTACTGGGCGTTCGGCGACGAGCCGCTGACGCACTCCAACGCGCTGGCGCTGCTCCCGCGGACGCCGTTCCGCGACGCCGCCGTGGTGCTCATGCTCATCCACCAGTTCATCACCTTCGGCTTCGCCTGCACCCCGCTCTACTTCGTCTGGGAGAAGCTCATCGGCCTCCACGACTGCCGCAGCCTCTGCAAGCGCGCCGCCGCAAGGCTCCCCGTCGTCGTACCCATCTGGTTCCTCGCCATCATCTTCCCCTTCTTCGGACCCATCAACTCCGCCGTCGGCGCGCTGCTCGTCAGCTTCACCGTATACATCATCCCGGCGCTCGCGCACATGGTCACATTCAGGTCGCCACAGTCGCGGGAGGTACGTTTATACTTGCTATATGTTGCTTCTCTCATTCATACTGCTACTAGCTAGCTACATGTTCAACACACTGTGCAGCTTTAGTTCTTGTCCATTTCGATACATACGTATATACAACTGCATCCATCCATGCTGTACGTCTTAACGATCGATCATCTATCTAGGAGTATCAATCAACTTGATGAGACAGTTTCTTGGATGTGCATGGCTACACTGGGGTCCATGCCAAGAGGTACAGTAGGTAGTCGCCATTGTCGCATGCATGCAGTCGCCAACAACTTAACGTTGCAGACAGAGACGACGATAGACATGTCGTCGATCCATGTAGGACACAGCTAAACCTGTCTGAATGCAGTTTGCTCGGATTCTAGCTACTACTGTGGAGTAGAAAACACCTAGTACGGCCCACCCTGTCCATCACCTGCTGCTGTATGCGCAACGACCCGGCCAATCGATGCGCTAGCCTCCTGCTGCTGCTTCATGGTGAGGCGCGTCGGTGGCCATGGCTTGTCTTAATACTTGTACAGCACACTGATTGGAGTCCATGCAAACCTGTAGCAAGATCTCGTACATCCATCCATCCATCCACAGATCGACCTAGCTATACATACATACAGATAAGCCATACGTATCATATATGATTAGTATATAACATAGTATATATTTCTAGTACTGTTGCCGTCAGCGTCGTGTCACTGAAGGCAAGACAAAACTGCAGCGTCGACAGCACGCAATTCCTTTTTCAGCACACAATGCAAGTGGTGTGGTGATAATAATAAAACCAGCGTACTCCAGAGCCACGCACAAGCGTGTGCAGGCACGGGCATGAGCCTTTGTACCTTGTGGTGTCCGGGAGCTCTTGGCATGGATGCCGCAGCAGCAGGGTATCGAATTGGATGGGAGGGCATACACCACGCAATGATGAAGCCCACCATATGTCTGAGAAACAACAAAAAGAGTGGTGGAAGGAACACTTGATGATCGACCTCTCAGCAGTCACGTCCATTGCACTAGACATGCATCCCACTATGACATCAGTGGCTAGGATGGATAGCTCATTATTTATGTCGTTTCATTTTCCCCATTTTTACCATATTTTTCACTTGATTAATTGGTGATTATTACATAGTACTAATAAGTTTTTTTATCACGACTGACTGCAGAACGCCGTGGAGCGGCCGCCGAGGTTCGCTGGCGGGTGGACGGGCGCGTACGTGATCAACTCCTTCGTGGTGGCGTGGGTGCTGGTGGTCGGCTTCGGCTTCGGCGGCTGGGCCAGCATAACCAACTTCGTGCAGCAGGTCAACACCTTCGGCCTCTTCGCCAAGTGCTACCAGTGCCCGCCGCACCTCACTGCGGCCCCGCCGGCAATCTTCACGCCGCCACCAATGGCCCCGGCACCCTCCATTCCACCGGCGACGGTGCTCAATGCCACCGGGCTCTTCCCTCCGGTGCCAGCCCTGGCTCCGGCTCCGTCGCCGATGATCAATTTCTTCCTCCGCCACCACCACCACAGGCACCACGGCGGCGGCCGCCACGGCCTGTGACGTCGACGTACGCGCTCTGGTGGCCGGCCGTGCATGCCGCCACGTACGTACCTATGGCAGATTATTTATATTAGTGTACTCGATCGATCCAGTTTGCAGTAGTAGTTTTAGCTAGTTATTGGTCATCAGCACGCAGAAAGGTGCAAGAAGTTAGCCTAATTAGTAAAAGTTGTATGTCGTCAAATGCCCTCGATCGATCTTGTACGTTCTTCAGAGATAAAAGATCGAGATCGAGCGCTGATGGCCGGTGACAAAGGGCTAGGTGTGTACGTCTAGCTGTATCATCATCAGATGCATGAACCCGTAGCATGATGCATGATACGTTTGGAGTCTCTTGTCCTGTACCGTGTCCTTGTGTGGAGCTGCTTTCGAGAAAGGAAGCTAGTAAGCAGAAAAAGGAAAAGAGAAATGCATGGAATGTTGTTGTTATATTCTCCGTCCTCTCGATCGATCACGCAGTCATATTCCGGCCTACTATGGCCCTCTTTGGGAGGGCTCCCTGATGGCTTCAGCTCTGGCACTGTAGCGTCACTGTGGCGCACGGGAGCGGAGCCGGAGGAGCCACGAAAACGAGCTTCTATGGCTCGGCGTTGTCGGCCGACCCAGGAAAACGAGAGAGAGAAAAAACGACTCCGTCTACATCGCTTGATACAGTGCAGCTACAGTGAAGTCACGCAGAAGCCGGAGCCGTCCGGAGCTGCACCAAAGGGGCCCTATGTTTTCTTTGTCACCGCTTCACTGTGTTCTAGTACAAAGGAGCTTTGTTGACCACTGTCCACTCTGATCAAGAAGTGGTGTGTGTACCTCAAACGTGGTGACAACCTTGTCCAAATAATGTACAGGATATAGTGGGGAACAGTATCATGAATTCAAATGCCAAGTTGCCAAGTGCCCTCCACTCTTTTTTGTTTCTTCGATAAAATCAAGTGCTCTCCTTTCAAAACTAGAGTTCTGCGCACTGTTGTTGGACGGGGCAGCTGAATACACGGTGTACGAGTAAATCGATGAAAGGAGCTCCTTTTGATTGAAAATGAATCCCCGTTTGTTAAAATTTTAGATTGCGGTGCTGGGTATGGTCTACAATCTTTTTAGAGACGATCGAAGAAGAGTATACAGATGGCATAGCATCCTTTAAGACGATGTATATATATGTACACGCACAGTACACACATACATTTTTCTAATGTCATCATGTTGAGAAACAGAACACTCGTACATTTTATAATTTAATCATACTGAGAAACAGAGCATAACTAGCTTGCAGCACCTCCAGTGTTTAGGTTTATTCAAACTTTTGAAACCGCACGCTACGACATAAAAAGTTAAATTTATATATAAATGGGCAAAACCTAAATAAGAAATACGTAGCAACGCTAAATATTATACAAACCTTTTAATTTTAAATTTAAGTTCAAGAAGTTAGCAGTTAGAACACTTTTGCGTACCTCCCTGGATCAATTAAAAGTGTTTCAAAATAGATCAAGTGTTACTTGTTTTTTTTTTTTCCTAAAAACACTTGTACTTATTTTTTTTTGGAGAAGCCACACATAGAAGGGATCGATGCTGCAATGGAGGAATCGTGTAGAGGAGATGGGGTTGGGGCACCAGCGAAGGGGCCTTAGAGTAGAGGATAGGGCGGGGGCGCAGAAGAGAGGGATAGGTCGGGAATGATGGAAGAGGGGGAGGGACTTCATATAAAAAAAACATTGATACACTTATGTGTGGATCTCCCATAGGACAGGAGATTATTGGGGGTGATTTTTTTTTTTTTTGGTAGTATGTTGGATGTGAACATACAAGAACATTACTAACTATAGTAGAATATAATCTAGTATATTAATATTTAATTAAGAGATATAAGATAGTTAATCTATTGGAGATGCTCAAAATTAAGGGCCAACTTTTCTAATCCAATTCTCTTTGAATACTACTATTAGAAACTGGCCTTCAATATCCCTTAGCTTCACAGCTCAAGCCTCCCTACCCTGCCAGCAACATGGAGCCACACACTCTACTTTGTGTCCTGAGCACCACTATGTCCTCAAGCTCCTCCCTGGCTTCGACATAGGGTGGCACCAACGATCTCCACGATGGGGATAACCGGAGTTCCCATCGCGTAGATCGCCTTGAGGTCCGCCCACGCCTCTATGTACAGTGGCGCTGGGCGGCGTGCCTCGACCGGGTCATGGAGAAGAACCCGCCGGGGCGCTAGGGGTGGTGTCCGCCCGGCCGCGCCATCGCTGGGTCACGCGGGCCACGCCCGCTGGGCCGGCCGCCACCCACCGGGGCGTTGAGTGGTGTTCTCCGGGTGTGCCGCCCGCCAGAGCCGCGAGGCCAAGTCCCGCCGCCCGCCGAGTAGCCGGGTTGTCGAGGGTGCGCGGCCACCACCGGGTGTGCTGGTCACTAGGTTTGCGGTGTGGTGTTTGCCGGGCATGCTGGCCATTGGGGGCGACGGGCCACGCCCGCCGCCATCGGGTGGTCAAGGCCGCCGGAGGGGCGCGTGGCCCCGACAACTGGGGAGCTGTGGGCGCGTCCGTCGGGCACATCTGCCACCGCACGACTATCAGGGAGCAATGGGCATTTTACTTGTTTACGATGTCACAGACGAGTCATATTCTAATTGTATCGATTAAATCACTTCAGATGCGATTTCTGAATTTAATACTGTCACTGGTGCTGACATGCATATATAAGAAATTGGATCAGAAACATTGAGCAGCATGCTTCAGATAATGTGGACAAAGTTCTGGTGTGGAATAAAGCTGATATAGATGAAAGCAAACTGGTATACAATTATCTATTTTGTACTCTTTATTTGATCTCTGAAGTTTTATACTTATAAAAAATGTAACGCTTATGTATCTGCTTCAAGGAAAAAATCTATTCTCAGGAGTTTCCAAATATGTTGAGTATGCAAAAATGCTAGTATCTCTCTTTGGGCTCTTAGGAGTGCTCCCAGCTTACTTGACTGCTTCAGAATCCCGATGTGCAGACAAGCTCACAATGAGTTGTTAATGCTTCAGGAACTCTAGGATCAGCTCCCTGCCATCTCTTCTGACTCTCATGATTCTTGGTCCTTATTTGGGGTCATCAACGCTACTCTTCAAGCATGTTCTATAATCATCATTTCACAGCCATTCAACCTGATAGGTCCCTCATTTGGCTATGGAAGTCTAGGTGTGTGCCTAAGATCAAATTCTTTTGATGGCTGCTACTTAACGATCGTCTCAACACTAGAAACATGCTCAGATGGAGAAATAAGTTCCTTGAAGAAGGTTATAACTGCGTCTTATGTGGAAATCTGAGCTCTTTTACAGTGGTCGGAAATACTTCCCAACCCCTCCCAACACCTCCCGATTCCTCCTCTTAACTGTGATTTTCGTTAATTTATTTTAATTAAGGGCATTTGAGTCTTTGCGCCACTCCCCGTCATCCCTAACCCTTGCCGCGGCCCAACCCCTGGCCCAACCCGGCACCTATCGCGCCCTGGTCTCTCCCTCGCTGGCTCGCTGGATCCGCCACCGGCGCCATCGCCATCGCCCCGTCCTGGTCCGGCGCCATCGTCATCGCCCCGTCCCTGTCCTCTTCCACAAGTCAGCAGTGGCACCCCGAGCGTCGTGGTCACCCCATCCGGTACCGGCGTTCCCCACCGCTGCTTGGTGTTCCTCGCTGCAACGGCGAGCCGCACACGTGCACGCGGACCCCTCTGTGCTGATCGAGCCGTCCCGCGAAGGTGAGTGACTCCTCTGCCACCATGTCCGCTACTTTAATTTGACCTCAGTATAGCTATCATTTGGTCTATGTTTTGTTTTCACTAGAATGTCACTATGATTTGGCTTACAAGCATGGCTGACAAAAGCAATCCAAGTAGCAATTGACCCTCAGTTCTATGCATCCCTGTAATTGTTATGTCTGCAATCTCCAAAATTTAATAAGCATTTATATAATGTCATGGAATTCCAATTGTGAAATTGGGATCCTCAAAGCGGTGAGAGTTGGATAGCAGTGGTTTAATCCTTGAATCATTATGACTGAAAGAACAAAGCCCACAACCAAACTTATCCTAGAGCACAAAAGAGGAGCAATTCTCTGAATAAAAAGAGGAGCAATCTTGCTTCTCTCGATCTGTTAAGAGAATGGAACCTGCTGTATACAATCGATGTAACTTGGACTTCCACCTTTTCCTCTTTTAGAGCATAGCAGCTCGTGGTGTGAAGAGTATGATTGGGGTTTCAATAGGATTATTGCCTGATATAGCAACCATTCCCTCTAGTTTCTGAGATAGTCATGATAAATAATCCTTCCCTGTAGGTGTTCAGGACTGAAATGATTAGCTAATATATAGCATGATGATTAGTACAAGACTGGTAGAAATTTTTCTGTAGGGCTATCCGAAACAGATGGAACTATCATGTTGGGATCTAGCATGGTGATAAACTGATAACAGCAATTCTAAATGTATTGTCCTGCTGTTTTTTATTGAATGAAGAGCTAGGGATCTTATCTCTGAATTGCTTGGATTCAAACAGTGCTTGACTGAAATGATTATGTTAGTAGTATGACATTGCTGTGTGCACAGTAGCGGTTGATACCTGGCCATTGACTTTTCCTTTTGGCTGTTTAGTGCAAATGAACTTCCCTTCATAATTGGCCTGATTGGAGTACATAAAAATGCCTTTTTTGAAGCAATACCTGGCCATTGTGTTCATCTTAGCTTAAAACTACATGTCTATGAGGATTGTATAATGTTACTCTTCTTTTGTAGGAAACAAAGCTCCCTGAAGATGTGCTCGATTTATGATTTGCCAAGGATCTGCATGTTCTTGCATAATAGGTACGCTGGTGCATAACTCGTTTAAAGTGATGCTTGCATTGTTTAATACTTCAATACATAGTAAACTTTTTGAATAAAAGGGCATAAGCCCCAGTCATTGCATTAAAACGCAAAGACCAAGTCATACAGGTTCAGTGCTTAGGGGGATACCCCTGTCCAGAAACATGAAAAACAACCGCCACAATCTCACTTATGAATACATAGTAAACTAGCAGATAGCTTGTCTCAAACCAATGGATTAAGCCTTATGAGTAGCACTGGAAATTATTTTTTATTTTATTGTATTTGACAAGATTACAGCCAAGTTGAGTGACTCCACTGTTTTATTGTATTTTTGTTTTATTGTATTTGACAAGATAGCCAAGCCTATGTTGTCGACATCATCCAAGCAATAGCGACAAATAGCTCCTTTAAACATATGTATTCTGAATAACAGATTCTATTAAATTCTAGCTCTTATTTTGAACCTAGAGTTTGATATTAAGCCAACTCAAATGTAAGTGCAGAATGATAGCTGAGAATGCTAAGTGTCTTTTTGTGGACTGCAGGTATCATGATTTTCACTTTCATTGCATCAACAGGAGGCTTAAGACAGATAATCTTGTTGGGAGTCGGAGGGAGTTGCATCTCAGATTATCGTTTGCTGTCCTGCACTCTGTAATTTTTATCTTTTCTCTTATTTGGCGTAAGAAAGAGTGGTTCCTCTCCAGATGCACGCAAGTTGAGATTACCGTGGGTGTTGACAGACAGATACTGATTTCCTTGTTCATGTGAATGTTACAAGCCAAGTGCTTCTTATCCAATCCAAGCTGTGTGAATAAACTGCATCTCGTACTTTGTCACTTAGAATAGATGTCCATCATCAGGCATGTAACCTGGTGTGTTTGCCGTTTGTTCTTTCGATGCACCTCTTGGATTCTCTCGTTTGTTTGCAGTTTGACTGGTGCTAAATACAGTAGCAGCAGAGCAGAAAGGCAAGCAAAACAAAGGCCACAAGTTAGCCCGCCTGCCAGCTCCTGGCATGGAGCAAACGCGCCAGCAACGAGGGCGCGGCTCTAACGCACCAGCAACCTGGGCGCGGCCGTAACGCGCCAGCAACCTTGGCGCGGTGGCAACGCGCCAGCAACCTTGGCGCGGTGGCAACGCGCCAGCAACCCGGGCGTGGCTCTAAGCCAATTCGCCCCTGTGCTAATGGGCCGGCACGGTCTTGTTGGGCTCCCTGTTTAGGTTGAGCCTGACTTAGCCGGCCGGCCCGAAGCACAAATTGTTTTTTCACCACAATTATTTTTTGTACTAACAATCCATTTTGCGCTTCAAGTCCTTTTTGCAAAGCTTTTTTTCAAAAATTTACTTTCTACCTAACTATCCATTTTGTGCATATGTGCAATTTTCAAAGCACCTTTACCTATTATTATCATTATTTGTCGATTTACTTAAGAATAAATGTTAAAATACCCTAATCTAGCGGAAAAATCTAAAAACTTGCATTGACACACCATTTTGGTATATAGTCATGACAAAAAAAAAAGTTTGAAAGTATCCGACAAAGTGTTGATATACGCCCTCACAAAGGAATACATGTCCCACTACTTAACCAATGTGACTATGCGAGAGATGTCGCCACATGTGAGACTTGTGTATGACCACTATCGCGAAATCATCCGAAACTTTAATAGCGTGTTGATGGAGCCAAAATGAGATGTTGTGTGCATCTGTGCAATTTCAGAGCAAGATTACTTATTATTGTAATTTTTTGTTGATTTACTATAGGATAAATGTTAAAATACCCTAATCTAACTAGAAAAAAATATAAAAACTTCCATAGACACACCATTTTTGGTGTATAGTCATCAAAAAAAAATTCAAATGATTCGGAGAATGTGGTGTTACACATTCTTCACAACCATTAACATGTCTCACATAGAGCCATGTGATTGAGTGAGAGAGATTCATGGTTGTGATGGACCCATACTTGTCACTTTGTCCAAATCATTTGAAAAATTAATGCCATAGTAATGGTGCCAAACTATGATGTTGCATGTATTTGCATAATTTTTAGAACAAGTTTACTTATTATTGTGATTATTTGATGGTAAATGAAGCAAAAATATAAAAATACCTTAAGCTAGGTAGAAAAATATAAAAACTTGCATGGACAACTGATTTTGGTGTATGATCATGACATAAAAATTCAATGATTTTCAGAACTGGTGGCACACATCCTTCACAACCATTAACACGCCTCACATATAATCATGAGAGTTAGTGAGTGATGTTCATCTTATGATGGATGTATAGTTGCACATGGTTCAAATCCTATAAAATTATAATGACATGGTCGTAATCAGATATTTAAATTAAAACAAAGGTAAAAAAAATTAATATAGAGAAAGCGAAATATGAACAAATAACCAAAAATGTAGTAAAAAAGGAAAAAAAGGCCACAATGGTTTTCGAACCCAAGATCTGAAGATCAAACTCAAAGGGCCTAACCATTTTATTACTAAGTGTGTTCATTATGTGGCCAACTATGTACTTTTTAACCCAATGGGAGGATCGGGAGCCGGCCCATCACCTTTTTTTTTTTTTTTTTTTGAGAATAGTCAGCCGTCACCTGGACAGCCTGGACTCGCGCACCCTGCTGCTCCCACGATCCAGCCCGAGCGTGCGGCCCAAGACCCCGTCCGCCCTAGCCTGGTGCGGCAGGTTTTGTGGAGCTTGTTTTCGACAATAGACACACGCGTTGAAGCCGCACCATGTATGCTGGCGCGTTGATGCCGCACCTTCAGTGCTGGCGCGTTCGCCACGCGCCTGAGAAGGTGGCACGTTGGCACCGGCCCGATCGTCACGGTTCGCGCGTTCGCCGCGCCCGGGTGAACGGCACGTCGTCGCCGCACCAAGATGGCTGGCGCGTTGAAGCAACAAATGCTTCTGCAAGTCCCAGCATATTTCAGTTGTTATTTTGCAGCGTACAGGCATAACTCAGTCCATGTGTGTATTCTACCTGTCTAGTTCCTACGACAAGTGTGAAAAATAGATTCTCAGATGGTGTCATCAAACAAGACTCCCCGAACCAATAGACACGTACAGGCTCATGACCTCTGAACCAATAATTTGACTAGCTCTAGCTGGCTGGTCTTCTAGCTAGCTGCACAAGTACTCTGCCTACAACACTCTGGACTTCAGAATTGACTAGCTAGCTGTTAAATCTAAACTACATCAACCCTCTCATTGTTGGCGCTGGACTGCCGGAGTAGCAGCCCAACGTTGATCAGCGACCGCCACGGACACGCTTGACACCGAGAACTCACACGAACGCGGTGTGCACACACAGGAAATTTGCGCCGCCAGCAATAGCGACCTTTCTGGGCCTTTCCTTTCTTATTAATACTCGTTGTACATCGTGAGATCCGCGGATCCGCTGCCGCACCCGCTCACGCTGTGTCACGCTGTGTCGCCTTTAGGCGCGGGAACGTTACATACGGCGCGGCGGGCGGTGACTACTTCCACCATGCCGAGAGCGCAGCTCGGTCCAGGTGGTTACAACGGTTGTTCTCATACATGCAGTTGGCTAATTCTGGAAAGTAAACATGCACTACACCTATTACAATCTTATGAATGCGGAACATGCAAAGAATTAAAGTCTAACAATCACCCCCTAATTCTTCTGCACCTCAATTACTCCCAGCTGCTCCCTGAGCTCGACGAACCTGACCTTGCCAAGGGCCTTCGTCAGAATGTCAGCCAACTGATCTTGGGTACTCACATGATCAATGTCAATGCTTCCATTTTCAACACATTCCCTCACGAAATGGTACTTCGTATCGATGTGTTTACTGCGGTCATGATGGACCGGGTTCTTGCCTAAAGCTATGGCAGATTTGTTATCAACTAGGAGGCTCAACTTTGGAGCATCAACACCCAGCAGTTCTCCCATCAATCTGCTCAGCCATATACCCTGACAAGCTGCATTTGCACTTGCTATGTACTCGGCCTCACACGATGACAGAGCCACCACCCTTTGCTTCTGAGATATCCAAGTCACCAGATTCATACCCACAAAGAACACCGAGCCACTTGTACTCTTTCTGTCATCTATGTCACCTGCAAGGTCACCGTCACTGAACCCAAGCAGCTTTGGTTCAGAGGTGCGTGTTCTCATGTATCTGCACCCATAGCCCACGGTTCCAGCAATGTACCTCAAAATCTGCTTCACCGCTGCCCAATGACTTGCTCTCGGTGACTCCATATGCCTGCTCACGATGCCTACTGAATATGCCAGGTCTGGCCTTGAGTTTACCAGATATCTCAGACTACCAATGATGCTCCTGTATTTTGTTGCATCCACCAGAGGTGATCTGTCATTCTCCACATGCTTCTCCACAGCTTGATCAGTGATCTCGCTCATTGGAATCTGACTCCCCCTGTCAGTAGATGAGCAACCAATCAGTCAGTGCTTTGATAGAACGTATATGTATTTAATCACTCATAATGATAACACATAGCAGTAACGTCAACAAATCAGGATCTTCCTATAGCTACAATAAGTTCTAGCAGAAAAACAACTAGCCAGCATGTAATTTCAGGATTGAGACATTCCCTGTATTTCACATTCCAAGTCTTTACACTATCCAATGTCATAAAATTTCCTACTAGATACCCACTGGAGCCCCCGCAAGATAATATTCAGAATTGGTTAAAAAAATAGCCAAATTAGCAGGTTTCTTTATTTTGGTTTGCAATTTGCATGCTGTAGGTAATGCCATATCTTAAAATAATAATAAAATGACTTGAACTAGATCATCCCAATTGCCGAACATTATCAAAATCAAAAATAGCTAATGCCCAAAGTCATTGTGCAAGATGGAGGAGTAGCATACATGACAATTGAGTGATCAACAAGGTAGTCAGAACCTCCTCTGTCTTCATATAGTAAAATCGGTAAGCACGTGCAAATTGTTTTAATTCATCTGTCATACCTTTGAGTCCTATCAGATCTGGATGGAACTCTGTGAATCACAAATAGTTCATCATCAATGAGCAATCAAAAGAATAAAAGATACTGCTGCCTGCTCCTGCTAGACGGAGCTTGTTAACAAAAAGGCAGCACGAAAAAAAAAAAAAATCAAATCCAACTTTGAAACATGCAAATATTATCCCCAAGTTTTTACTGAAGCGAATACACAACTGGCAGGCATCCAATTGCATTATAATCTGACATGTGATCCATAGCATGACATCAGAAAGCAATAAATGAGGATCGAAAGCATTCCCTTGACATTTCAGATACACCTTTTAAACAGTCAATTCAACCATCACAAAAGGTGATAATCATAACTAACCTGCACCAGTCAATGAGGATCCTCTTTCATCAGTTTCCATTTTCTTTCAAGAACTTGCTCTGATAATCATAACTAACCTAGCACTGTGTTAAAATCAATCCAATCCTGAGACTAGCAGTACGGAAGGACTACATGACACGTGAGCGTGGGGTTGGGGGTGTTCAGACAGACTCACCAGGTGGCTGGCGAGGATGACCTTGGCGCTCTTCTAGAGGAGGTACTGGATGGTGGGGACGGAGGCGAGGATGCGGGTGTCATCGGTGATCTTCTGGGCGTCGTCGAGCCGGACGTTGAGGTCGGCGCGCACAAACACCTTCTTCCCCTTCAGATCGGCCTCGCCGTGGGTGCCCACGCTCCTCATGGTAGTCTCCCCTGCACGCACGCACGCACGCGCCACCAGCAGACCCTACGGACGCCATGGGAGGCAAGGTGAGGGTCAATCAGACTTAAACGACAACGACGAGAGCAGCACACGAAGAACAGACGCAGATGGCGACGGATCCGGCGACGACTCACCTTGGGCTGGAAGAAGCGGATCGAATCGTCAGATGGCGGCCCGGCGCGGCAAGCCCCGCAATATCTCCTCCCACCAGCGGAGGCGATGATGGCGCGGATCGAATCGGCGGAGGGCGGCCCGGCGCGGCAAGCCCCGCAAGGTCTTCTCCAACCGGCGGCGGCGACGATGGCGGGCGGCGGCTCGACAGAACGGGCCTAGAGACGAGAATGAACTATAACGAACCCTAGAAAAAAATAGAGATGAGGATGAACTCGAATGAACCCAAAAAATTTTTTATCTAACTATACTACTTTAATCTCATATATCATAAATTTTTTGTTCTAACTGTAAATGTACAGTTTTATCCTCGGTTAAAAAATAGTAACTACGAAAAAGCAATTAACACTCATTTATTTAGTGATCCAAATACCACAAATTTTTGGAGGCGTTAAATCTCATATGGCCCACATATCATGTAGACACAGGAAACGCCCGCACGCCTTCCATCGACGCCCCCAACGCATTTTCTCATTTTGGGCCACGCGCCATACACACGTGAAATGCCTCCAGACACACCTCCAACCATTGTAAAAATTCAAATCTTATTGAAGAAACCGGCCTGGAGCATCTTTTCTTTGATTGCCCCTCCATTGGACCGATGACATCTCTTGTTTCGTAAGCTTCAGATTGCGAAGGGGCATTTCAGGCTCCCTTTCTTTATGGAGGTCTTTATGATTGGTGCTTGGGGTATTTGGAATGAAAGGAATGCGCTTATTCAATGGCAAGGCTCCAAACCTAGATGTTTGGAAGGAAGACTTCAGAAAGGAGGTCAACAATCATTTTATCAGAATTAAACCGGCGCTTCACCTCTCTATCTCTCTTTGGCTTTATGTTATGTAATTTGTTGTTTGTCTTTTTGGGATGTTGTGTTGTTTTTGTTCCTCCTCTCCTACTCCACCCCTTTTGGTTAGATATCGGGTTAGTTTGTCCACCACCTCCCCCCACTAACCTTTGGTTAGTCCTTGTAAGTTATTTGAACCCTTTGTTCTTCTTTTTTAATTTAAGCACCGCCGGGGCCTTTGCCCCAGGGTTTCAGCTTAAAAAAAAAATGTAACGCTTTATGTCTTACATGCGCTTTTCTTTTTGGTAAAGGTGGTCCCCACTTTCAGGGCAAGCTCGCCGACGAATATGGGATAAAGTTCTTTGAAAGGGTTAGTGAAAATCACAACTTCTGCCTAAGGCATTCCTTTCATGTAACATATCTGATGCGTAATTTGTTTTTCTAATTTGCTGCAGAGTGCAAAAACAAACCTGAATGTCGAGCGGGTTTTCTTTTCTATAACAAGGGATGTCAAACAGAGACTTAGACTGATTCCAAGCCTGAAGGGCAACCCTTTTCGTAGCTTTCAGCCTTTGACATGTCGGCTCTCTCTTCCACAATTCCTTAGCTTGCATGTTTGCTCTTGCAGGATCGAACTATCAAGGTCAAGGTTGAAGGGGAAGCTGATGCAGCAGCGGCACAGAGATCGGTTTGCTGCGGCTCATGAACAGTTGTTGCCACAAGATAGTGGTGTTTTCACGCACGTAATTTTCATCATTTTATTCTTTGCCAGTTACTCTCTCCTTGTGCTTCTTGAGTTATTGCAATTGTTGTGATTTGGACAAAGGTTGTTAAGTCAGAACAATTACTTGCTATATTGTGGAAACTCAGCTCTTGATAACGACGAGCGCTTATACAACTGGGTGGTTGGTTTGGTCTCCTGAACCGCTACACTGCTACTCCTGAGATTTGATATTGAACTACGAAATTGTCCAAGAGGACAATGGTAGCCTTTGCTTGCAGCACTGGATAAGACGCCTTTTTAAACCCAATAGTTACCCGCACTTGGAAAATAAGCTGTGGGTTGCTGGTGTTTCAGCCTCATACCGCGTGTTAAAAAATAGATATTTTGTTTCTGTTAATCAGTTCTCCCTTGTCGGTAAAAGAACCAATTTTTATATTCAGAGTTAAAAAAAAGATGTACGCAATTCTTATTTTTCGAGAAGGACATTTTGAAGGTCGATCAGAGTTTTAAAAAAAAGTAACATTGTAATAAAACGCGAGTAAGGGCCTGTTTGGTTCCCATGAGACTAGGGACTAATTTTTAGTCTCATTTAAAAGATGTTTAGTTCAGCCGACTAACGGCGACTAGATTTATATTAACTGACTAGTGCATGCACAAGTGCACAAATGAGTTGACGACCGACAAGAGCACAGACTAGTCCCAATTAGACTCTCAAGAGGGGCTAATGGACTAGGGACTAGTTGAGACTAAAAAATTAGTCCATTAGTCTTGTTGTTGGATAAATTAGGGAATAATTGAGACTAAAAATGAGTCCCTAGTCCCTGTTGGAACCAAACGGGGCCTATACTAGATTAATCATGAAATATATTTTTTATAGTAAATTTAGCTTGAGGCATTTAATAATATTTACTATAATTTGGTCAAAAGTTAAGCCATTGGAGGCAGAAGAGACCGTCACCGCCGCAAAAGAGATTCTTACAGCGAAGTTGAAGAAACAAAAAAGTTACAAAGAAAATCAGCAAAATTACACATAATGCATCTAGCCATTGGGTTAACAAATGAGTTAAGCTGTCTTTTGCCCAAAGTATAACTTGAGCAAATTCTCTTCGGAAGACAAACTTACAGCTGAACAGAAGGAGGCACTTGTCTGAAGATGGCATCATTTTTGACAGTCCAGATTGACCAGCATATTGTCACTATTAATTCCATAAATAAAGGAAGTTTTATCTGTTTTTTAAACAAGGTCAAAGTCCCAAAGGGTTTGACGGCTGCTAAATAGAAAGACCATGAGTTGCCCAATAGGCAGTGGAGAAGGGGCAAGCCAAAATCAGGTGCACAAGCGATTCATCATGGGCATGATCACAGAGAACACAGGTAGAATCATCCAATGTCATTCTTTTCCTTCTTAGAAGTTCCCTTGTGATAAGTCTATCATTGCCCAAAAGAAAAAAAAAATCGTTTATTCTGACAGCAGAACTTCCAAAACCAATTAAAAGCAGGATGCACATATTCTTATTCTTGTACTAATGAGATGAGTGTATGCATGCTTTGAAGTGAAGTTGCTAGAATTCCAGATATACGACCAGCTATCAAAACCGTCTTGTAAGTCTAAAGGTTGCACAATATCAGAGAGCTGCAAGAATTGACTGAAAGCCTCTTCAGAGAGGGGCAAGTGAAAAAGATCATGAAGTTCAGAGGTCTGACAGACTTGTTGAACAGCTATACATGCAAAGGGGAAGAGTTCTGGCATATATTGTTATTGAGACTGAAACCATTCTAAGAATCTGACACATACTATTCTCATCGTTGTGCCCATGAACTTTTCCTATTGCAAAGCATAAGCATGTTTGCTAGTCAAGACATATTTCTGGTGTACTCACAAATTAATTTGACATTGTAGAGGCGTTGTGTATTTTACTTGAAACTTGCTCAAAGTTAATACAGAAGATTTGATTTAGAGCAAAACTAATAAATGTTACGTTTTTCAACGGATCGAGAGGTCGTTGCTAATCCAAGTAGATCCTGGGATTGTACGTTCTTGGCATCAGACTACTTCCACCAAGATTTCTTTCACTGAAAAGCAAGACCTACACCACATAAGCTCATCTCCTTTTTCTGATCCTTGCTACAAAAAAGTGTGAACCCTCAAGAAACCGCCGACGCGCACACACGCTTGTCATTTTGCAGCTTCAGGGCCAGCGCCAGCAAGCCAATGCCCCAGTTTCGTGGATCACACCCTTGGCATATCTCCGCATCTCCATGGACACTAGCTTGCTTGACAGCAATATGAATGCTAACAATATACCTCTGCTGGAAGACCCGGACACTATAAAATACCAAAATGCATCTTCACACCATCATATCACAGCGCATATGCAGCTGCTGCAAGACCCATAGTGATAACGAGAGTTTCACAATCCACCAAAGCCCAGGTCGGTCCACCAGTACAAGATGGCGCAGCTGGTTTCTGCTAGCAGCACCCTGCTGGCTACTGCAACGCTGCTCCTGCTCCTTTCTGCAGTTGGTGAGGCGGCGGCAGCAGCAGCCACGCCCACACCTCCTCAACCTCAGGCAGCCGCAGCCTGCCATAACGACATCGTGGCCCTGCGAAGCACCTGCTATGACTACGTCCAGGAGGGTGGTCGGACGCTGCCGCCGTCGTCCAATTGCTGCGCCACCCTGATCGGCCTCACCAACGTTCCATGCGTCTGCGACTACCTAGGCTCCGACCTAGACATAGACCTGGACAAAGTGTCGTATGTCTGCAGGAGCTGTGGTGTCGCCATCCCGAGGGGATGTGGAGGTCAGTAGGGTCATGGCATTCACGTAAGTGCCTCATTGTGCTGTAGTTACATTTGTCATTTTACCATCGTCAAATAATCTCACACAGCTAGTTATTGACGAAGCTACGACGACAATATAATGCTACAACTTACCAGTTACCACTAGGATGTAAAATAAAATGTTCAGCTTATTAGAATGTTGAAAACTAATGGTAGTTTCCTTCTTGCAGATTTAAAGCAGGTCTGAGACAGAGGACCGGCTGAATGGAGAAGTTGGCTAACATAGGTGGCAGCTACTGATCTGCCCAGATTATTAATAATGAATGAATAAAGTTGGCCAACATTTAACTGGACGATGTTAGAGCAGTATAAGATCTGTATGTTCCTCTATGTATACAACTGTACTTTGTCACATAATGTGGTTCTGTACTGTATCAATGGTCAATGCTGTTAATAACACCTATGGCTCATGAGACAACCAAACTGTTTAAAACAGTTCTAGTTTGAATTCTTCTCGGGTCGGTCCACAAGCACAAATGCTTACAGAAAGCATTGCAGATACACAGTGAAATACTCTCTTTGTCCAACGAAAGAATCCAACTCTCACGTCCCCAAGAGTCAACCCATTTCAATTTTGACCAAAGTTTTACAAAAAATTACTAACATTTACAATACAAAATAAATATCAATAGATTAATGACAATGTTCACAACAGGAGGGACTACTTAAAACATTCTCAACAAAGTAAATTCAGAGTAGAAAACACAATGAGCTTTTAGAAATAGATGGCACATTTCACAGTGCGCAAATGGCCTAAATCCTTAACACTGAGTTTAATCACATATTAACAGTGAAAAAGTATAAGCAGAATAATAAACACAGTAACAATATCCAAACACTATTAATAATTTACACTCATATAAATAAAAACAACAAAGGTGTAGGAAGTTTAACCTTGCATATCTTATCTAAATTCAAATTCTGAAAGTTGAACGCAAAACCCTTTGGTGCCTACATTTCTGCTTGTCTCGCCTAAACTTCAAACCTTGTGTTTAAATGCATTTTTGCTTGTCTCTCAAGAGGATATGACATTATGAGCTATGGAGAAGCAGGGGAAGACATTATGTATATATATGTAACGATTAATAACTGACAGATTGTATATTGAGATATCTATTTCACTCTGACAAAACTATCTCTTCCCATAAGCTCTGATATGACGAACTTCCATTCCATGGTTGCTCAAAAGAAGCACTGAAATATAACCTAGGCTATCTATAACCCTACATTTGAAATGTTCAAGAAATTAAAATTAGCTCGCAGTTGGAATCATGGAGGAGAACTGTACCATAGCTCATAAGCTGGCCTAATAAGTTCAAATGAACAAGGCTATTCTGATTACTGCAGCTTGGGCATACAAAGCCAAATTCCTTTGGTTCATCGCGAGTCACTTTTAAAACACTGTTTTGAAGTCCTCAGGACCACCAAAATGCAAACATTTTACATGGCTTATTTTACAGAACTTGGTTTGGACATTTGACAGACTTGCACAACGCTTGATGGACACATGGCCCATCTTGCACGCCCTTTGTTTCACTACACCATGGAAACAGGGCAGCGTCTCCTAGTGGCTTGCAGGTATACTCAAGGCGCATTTGGTCGATAGTTGTTGATTGGAGCACTTGGTTGTAAGGCAGGTTCAAAATTGTAGTGAAATGTCACCGAAATTTTGCGAATTTCTCTAATTTTGGTGGTGTCCGAAAGAAAAAAAAAAACCCAAATTCTTTTAATACACTAATGTATGTGCTATATAACTCTAGATTCATATTTTGTATTGTTTATGTTGCATACTCTCTCTGTCCCATTTTTTAAGACGTTTGAGCATTCAATGAGGTTCATTCAAGATTCCATGAACCAGGACAATATCTGTGTCTAGATTCATGGGTGAATGGGTGAACTTGGACAATTCAATGCAGTGCCGAAACGTCTTGTATACTGGGATTATTCTTTACTTTGTAGTCATAAATCAAGTTAATATTTGTTTAGATCTAAACTGTTTTAGAAAAAAAAATTACTTCATGTGCAAGTCTAAAAAAATTTTGGCAAAATTTTTTTAGCAGATTTACATGAATTTCATTAATTTTGGGGTGGATGAATTTTTAATACCAGTTTTTTAATACGAATGGTGGACATCGCTGATGGAGAACTTTGGGATCCCAAAGAAAAGAATTCATTCTCTAATCGTGTTTGTTGTGTGCGAACTGTGGAAAGTATTTAGGCACAGTGAAGCTTCCACCATTTCACTTCTAAACCTGATCAAGGGGTAGGAATAACAATAACTTGGTTCGTAACGGTGAAGAGGTGCCTTACACCTCTCCTTGCTAGAGTAGTTTTTCACTTCTTTTGGCTTGATTGTTCTAATCTTTCCAGATTAACAAACCATGTAACTCTACTTTTATAAATAGAAATGGGAACACTGTCTCATGCCTTTCGTTCAAAAAAAAAAAGTACTTCAAACAGCATAAAAAAGAAACGTTAATAGGTGAATAATCATTCATGCTCTCCTTAGACACATACTCTCTGCCTCCGTCTCTAAATAACTTCGCTTGCAGTTCCCGAAAAATAACTATGATTAATTATATATTAAAATGGTACACAATTATTATCATTAGAAAGATACTTGAATCTAGTCTTTAATAAATTTATTTAAAAATATAAATGTTGCACGTATTTTTCTATAAATCGAAGTTGAACTTGTGGCACGCACACCAACAGCGACGGTCTTTTAGGGATAGAGAGAGTACACACACAGTGCGGTTGAAAGTTTTCTTATTTACTTGCCTTGAAAAATTGAGAAATTGGCTATTTTGCCTTGGCTGGGAACGGGTTTATTTGGAATGCCATTAAGTTTTTGGGCTTCGTTCGTTTTGCCTTCTCAAGTCCGGCACTCCCGCTAAAATACCCTCGTGGACCAAATATCCTGTTTAGTCATTCTTTCTTTCCCCTTTTACCCTTCCCATCTTTTCACGGTCACGGGGAAATAAATCACGGCACGGGGATGAAGCCGCGTGGTTCTCCGCCGCGGTCACGGCACCTGGAGCGCGAGTCCGCCTCGGGCGGCGGCCCACGGGCCACGGCAAGCAGCGCCTCCTCATCATCTCCCCGCCGTGGCCCCCGGCCGGTCCTGAATGAGCCGCGAGATGGCGCCAAAGGCCGGGCGCCGACGCCGGGTTTAAGGTGCGGGTGGCGGGCCCGACCAAAGACGTGGACATGGCGACGTGATGGTGGATGTCTGCGGCGCCACCAACACGCCACCAACATGGTGTTCCCGCCGCGGAGCCGCACTCATCCGGTGGTTCCGCTGTCGGGACACTCACCACCGCCGCTGAGCAAGCCGAGGAAGACATGGCGACGGAGAAGTGGACGGGCGCGCGGATCGACGCCCAGCGCCGGGGGCGGTGGCAATGTAGGACGGGCAGAGGTAACCGCCGCCACGCTGAACGCGTGCGGGAGCGAGGAGAGGAGAGAGCGGCCGGATGCTGCGGCGTAGCAAGGACGAGAGCGAGAGGATAAGATTCGCGCCGTGAATTCACCGTGAAAAGAAAAGAAGGAAGAAGGGTAAAAGGGAAAAAAGAGTGACTAAATAGAAGATTCGTCCACGGGCATTTTTAGCGGGAGTGCCGGACTTGAGGAGGGCAAACCAGCCGCCCCAAAAAACTTAATGACATTCTAAATAAACCCGTTCGGCTACCAGAAAAATAGCCAATTTCTCTGAAAAAATTCTACCCGAAACATTTTGTTAGGTGAACAAATGTGACGCCAAATGAAGAACCACAGGGTGGGACCAAAGCATGCTTTGTGTTGTGGCAGTGGTACTGGACTAGTGAGCAGCGAGGGTAGGAATGACACAATTTCAGTGTTCAAACCTACGTGATTTGCGTGTACGCTAACTTGACCAGACTCTCAGCCTGAAAACTTGCTCACAAAATTTGCATTGCGAGAGTTCTCAGAAACTCAGAGTTGCCAATTGGCAAATAAATACCAAGTGTAACTCCACAATATACAGCAACAGTGAGTAACAAGTAACAAGTGAGGGTTTCGGGTGAGTTTGAGTCATCGAAGGAGGTTAACCAAGATGTACCACCAGCTGAGGTCTTGTAGCTGCAGCCTGGCGGCAATGCTCCTCCTGCTCCTTGCCGCCGCCGCCACCACCGCCGCACCAGAAGCTCCAACGGCGGGAGCAGCCTGCTACAACGACATCGTCGCCCTGCGGAGCACCTGCTACCGCTATGTCCAGGATGACGGTCCCATGGTGCAGCCATCGCCGCATTGCTGTGCCACCGTGAGGAGTATCGCCAACGCTACCTGTGTCTGCGACTACCTGGGCTCCCTCGACTACATAAGCCTGGACAAGGTGTTCTACGTCGCCGGGCAGTGCGCCGTCCCCATCCCCTGGTTCTGCGGAGGTGAGTGGTTTGTGATTTTGGTCAAATGCCGTGTAGCCGTGTAGGAACTAGGCTGACTTTTTGCTGGTTCACAATCACAATTGCAACTCATATAGGTGGATTAATGTAATCTCATTTTGAGCTGACCGCTTCTTGTTTGAAAAATATAGGTACTACTACTTTGATGTCACTTTCATTTTATTTTATTTTTGTTACAGATTAAAAGCGGGAATGAGAAAGAACAGACTGGTGAAGGTGTCGTCTAACATACGCAAGGCAGATCCTAATAATGAATAAAGTTTGTCAAACGGTAGTCAGGTGATATTGGAGCAAGGATTATTGTATAGATGTTCACCTATGTAAACTTACTTCCATTTCCACAAGAAATTGCCTAATATACATGTCAATGTCTGAAAGTATTCAGACAAATTGAGTAAATTTTTAGAGTCAATGTTTACTTCAGTCTGTAAGGCTTAAAATTGACCTGCGGTCAACCTTTTGTGTTTGATTAGATGCTTTCAATTAATTTGTATGTAAGAACTCTCTTTCTCTTGTTTTAAAGTAATGATATGACCACCACTGTGGGGACCTCCCCACAGTATTTGTAGTAAAAAAAAAAAATCTGAAAGTATTCAGACAAATTAAGAGTAACTGCGATAGATAAGCACACAAAGCAAGCAGTTAACTGAAAGATAGAAAAGAGAAGCTATTGTAAGTGATGTGTGTACATCATCATGTAGGAAGTAGCACTCTAGCCCGACCTTTGTTATCATCATAAATAACGGATCAGGTTTATGCCCACATGTCCAGCCATCAAGCAGTGGCACAGCCCTCTGGCGAAATTCCATGCCTAAGATTTTTCACAATAAGAACACATACTAATAGTTTACATAAACAACAGAAAATTAGAAGATATTTCAATTCTACACACATTTTGTGCGCATTTGTGCATCAAACATGAGGGTAATTGAACCCGAATCCGTACATGAAAATTTGGATATTTGAATCAATAGGAGTTGCAATATCAAAATAGACTTCATAGTGAAATTTAATGACAGGAGACATAACATACATGAGAATAAATTGATTTCAGTGTCTTAGTCCTTTTTGTTGTGTAATTTAGAGAAGTTTACAGAGTGCAGCATAAATAATCCATAAATTCAGCTAGTTCAATTCAAAATTTTAAATAGAGATGACGATATTATCAATACTATTCAGATGAGGATGGATTGAACTTGGACATTGGGACCACCTGACTGGGGAATGCAATTAGGAGAAAATGAGGAACGGAACACTACTTGGTTGCCCCCGAACATAATGTCCAGTGGGAACGAGGCTAAACATGCTTGCCCGATGACATCATGTGAGAACGACGCTGATGCCATCCGATGCCCCATCCGATGCCTGCTGCCGCTGGCGTGCCTACTACCATCCTGTGCCTGCTGGAGTTGCAGCGGCGAGTGGTAACTGCTGCTCAACGCCCATGAATTAAGAGGGTCACACTTGTGGCATTTGCAGATGCAGTGCTTAAGCAAAACACGCACCCTGAAAACAGTTCACAAAATTCGCATTGCAATGGTTCCCAGAAATCGCCAGACCAAGTAACCTTGAGAGTGACAGGGAACCCTAAACAAGGGTCTGAGAAACAGAGACTATAAATACCAACGGCCATCCAGGTCTTGATGCACACCATTTCTATTACTTATTATAACAACAAAAAAATACACTGCAACGAACTAATCAATAGGTGAAGTCCCAGTCCACCAAAAGAGCACACGGAGATGTCCCAGCTGAACCCTGCTGGCCGCCTGGCCGCCACGTTTCTCCTTGTCATCCTTGCCGCCACCGCCGCGGCAGTCTCAGCTCAACAAGCCCCACAAGTCCCAGGCTCGAGCTGCCAGCATGACATCGACGCACTGTGGGATGCCTGCAAGCAGTTCGTCCAGAAGGAGGGGCTCAAGAAGCCTCCGTCCAAGGAGTGCTGCAATACCCTCAAGGCCACAGAAGCCGATGCGTCCTGCATCTGCGGTTATCTGAGCACCCCCGACGCCAAGAACAAATTAAGCCTGGAGAAGGTGTTCTATGTTAGCAAACAGTGCCTCGTTGCCATCCCTACCGGCTGCGGTGAGTAGCTTGGTCAATGGTCATGTGGTTGTGGGAACAGATGCTGATAATGACACGCTGGCCAGCTAACACTAGCAACCAGAGCAGGTCCCGCATGTCAACATCAGTCACCTTAATCTTCCACATGGCATGACCATAGCCAGATAAGATTCTATCACCAATCACAATCAGACAAGAAACAGGGGTTTTCACAAGGATAGCACAACTTGCCACTAGGTTAACATAGCAAAACAATCTTTTCAGCAACAGGTGTCGACCAAGAATTGTTCAACTCAACTGCATAAATTGATAGATTTTCAAATCTCTTGTTGCTGTGGGCTATATTATACACAGATTAAGCATTACGAATCTCGTCAGTTATCATTACTTATACTGGCTTAATTTTGTATCCTTTTTTTCACTACAGGATCAATCTAGGCTTGAACAACGAACTGGCAAATCTGAATGGAGCAAGTTGGCTAACATACGCAAGGCAGCTACAAATACTGAAAGCAATAAATAAAGTTGGTCAACTATTGGTTTGATGATGTTGGAGTACAAGAACTGTACTATTATCCTCATATATAAACTCTAGTTCAACACATAATAGAAATCTGTACGAAAGCCCAAAAAACATACATGGCTCATGGACTGCTGGAGAGGCTTATTTTCTTCCCACCATCCAGTTTCTGACTGAACATAAACAAAAGCAAAAAGGAACAAGTACAAATATCCATATTCAAAACCAGCATAGTCACAATTTGGATTTTATTCAACAGAGAACGATTGCTCAAGTTTATTTCAGTTGACAGTTTGGTCTTCTAGCATAATGATTTCTCAAACTAGTTAAAGACTGTAATTTTAACAGCAACATGTGGGCTCTAGTATGTGTAATTGTATTGACCAAATGGTGAAAATGTGGAGACCATATTATGCCTACCAGGATACCACTTAATTGCTGATTTTCCTTCCTGAATTAGAATGTTGTTCTAAATTTAACTGCTATAAGCAAAAGTCTGTTTCTACAATAACTTCAGACAGGGTTACAAAGGGAGCAAGCACAACCATGATGCTTAACATTTTTGGGGAACAAACAGAATTTTGGAAAATTGGACAAATCCAATTCTGATGAACAAGTAGAAGATCCCTGAAATACTTCCAGAACTTTGATTTATCAATATTTGTCCCATCTTGACTAGTCAAATGTACTGGTAATATATATAAAACAATCACACTTAGAGATTCAGCAAACTAAATACATTCAAAGATGCAGGGCAACCAGCAGTCTGTATTTGGCAAACAGGGGCTGGCAGCCTGGTTTTGATTACAAACAAATTTCTAGGAATTATGCAGTCCTATAATTTCTGACTTTGCTCAACACACTGACAAACATAAAAAAAAATGGAATTTCTAAAGAAAGTAGAATTTCACAATACTATAAACTCAGTGGAATAAGATACAGAACTAATTTACAAAATAAGATACAGAACTAAATTACAAAACTACAACTATCTTGACCATTGTAACAAGGAACCATAAGTCCACAACTACGGTGCCCATGATGAAATGATGAGACCACAGCTACTTGTGCCCTTGGTAACACAAAACTACAACTGCTAGAAAGCAGTAACAGAACCAGGAACATGGACCCACCTGATAGCCTAGTACTGCAGTAGCAACCCCATTAGGGTCGACACACTGTTTCATTACAGTTTTTTTTTATTAAAATCTGTACTCAGTGCACAAGTAGCTGTGATTTGTGAGAAGGACCAGGAACTATAGTTTCTTGATGCTATAGTCAGAACAGTTGTTGTTTTGTATATTAACTCTAAGATACAAACGAAACGACAAAAAAGATCATGGCCAATATGCTCTGTTTCAATGTTTCATGAATTTATAATTCAATAACCCCAACCAATTTCATAGACAAATACATGACTTCATATGTACATCCTAAAATGTAACATATCTCACAAGAGCAATCATGGATGATGGAAATAACTCTACTCTAATTACACATTGCAGCAAAGAACTACTAACCCATGCCAATGATCCCATCTCCAACATCACCTGGAGGCCCTGGACTGGAACAGCTCAAGCCTCCCTTTGGCATCTGGAAGCAACGCCTCAACACGCGTGTCCTGCACCATGTGAGCCTGCTTTGATGCCCAAAGCAGCACGGCCAGCACACCAGCTTGTGCAAGTTCCTCGCTCTCAGGCACATACAATGCAATGTAACAGAGTAGTATGAGTGCCTCAATCTGCACCTCGTCGCCAAGGTAGACAAGCTGGACAAGGTGGCGCGCACCACCATCATCAACAATGGCCTTGCAGTGGTTCACATGTAGGTGGTTCTCAGTGCATGCAAACTTGGTGAGCGCAACAACAGCCTCCTTTATGACTGGAGGCTCACGCTCATCAAGAAGCTGCACAAGAGGGGCCACTATCCTAGTCTCACTCGCTGTGAAGGTACGGGCAAGGCAGCCAAGGGCAGTGATGCATGGGAGAAGCAATGCATCGTATTCACCCTTCTGGACAACACGAAGCAGCTGATCAACAACAGCCTTGGCTGCTGGGGAGCTGGGTTTGAATGCTGATTGCCGAAGCACGAGGCTGTGTTCAGCGACACGGGCAATCTCCATGATGGCCATTGCTGAGAAGTACTGCACATTAGTGCCCATATCACCATCACCCTTCTCAAGGAGCACAGCAAAGCACAGTAGCGCGTGACTCTGTAATGCTCTTGCACACACCCAAATGGTTATGAGCAAGCTTCCACAAAGCTTTTCGCAGCCATAGCCTTCAAATGTGCCTTGGTTTCAGGATCCTCCGCCTCCACGAGCACCACGTCCACTAGAGCCACTGGTGCCCAGCTGAGGCCTGAATGGCGGAACCAACGAGCCATTTGTGTTTGTCTTGGCAGCCATAGCCGAAAGTGTACCACCGACTGCATTTGGGGGTTCCTTTTTGTGTCTTGATCGCCTCCTGCTGTTCCATTGGACATCCTTGGCAGCTCACCAGTGCCACCGCTGGATATGTCACGGTCACCGCTGTGGCGCATGCTGAGCGTCTTGGCAAGCACCACCGAAAGTGGAGCGACTTCATGGGCTGCTGTGCTGTGGCAGCAGCGGCTGCACTGTTCTTGGAGCTGCTGGAGCCGACGGAGTACCGGCTGTGCTCCTGGATAGTCCCAGAAGCGAGGTGCCCAACAAGGTAGCGGACGGCATTGTTCTGCGCGAAAAGGTCCTGGCAGGTGGAACTCCGGTCAGCCAGGGCCGCAATAGCCTCGGCCACTGCAGCCTGCACGCGCATGGGCGGCTCCTTGAGCGCGGCGGCGAAGGAGGAGCAGACCCCGGCCTGCACGAGCTTGTCGACGCTCTCTGCGTCGCAGCCCAGGAGGCCGAGGGCGCGCGCGGCGGCCTCCTGGCCCTCGTCGGTGCCGTCCTTGAGCAGCTTGAGCAGCGGCGGCACGCCGTCCTCCCTCGATGATGAGCTTGGCGAAGTGTTGACTGTCGCGGGCGAGCGAGGCGAGGTTGGCGGCCGAGTCAGCGCGGGCGGCGGGGAGCCCGTGTGCAGGCGCGCGACATGGTCCCAGATGAAGAAGAGGATGGGCTCGTTCTGCGCGATGTTGGGGAGGCCCAGGAGCGAGTCGTCGTCCCCGTCGCCGGTGGCGCCGGGCGAGGAGATGCGGAGCAGCCACGCGACGTCCTCGAGCGCCGTGTCGAGCGCGGCGACGGCGCGGGGAAGCCGGCGGCGGGGCTGAGCGTGAAGAGGCTGCGCAGGCGCGGGTGGCCCCGGGCGCAGCGGGCGGCGAGGGCGGACGCTCTGGACAGCGCCTGGGTGGCCCCGGCCAAGATGCGGGCGGCGGGGCGGTCGTAGAGCTCCGGGGCCCGCGCCGCCTGCCGCAGCAGCGCCGCCAGCTTGTCGGCGCGGGCCTTGAGCTCGGCGCACTCGGCTCGGAAGCTCCGGGCCGCAGCGCACTGCTTGGCGACCTCGTCGGCCAGCTGGATCGGCGGAGCCAGCATCTCCTTCACCCCCCTCCCCATCGCCCTCCCCAATCAGAGAATCGAAGAAACCGGCGCCTGCGGGTGGAATCGAAAGGAAACGCGCGCGGATGGTGCGATCTGCGAGGAGCAGGGCGAATTTGGGGGATTCCTGTGGGGTTTTGCGGAGCGGATGGTTGGTGCTAGTGCTGGTGGGTTTGGTTGGGGAAGAGGAGCGGCCGAACGCCGGAGCGAGGAGAGGCTGCGGCTGCGGTTGAGTGGTGTGCTGGACGGCTGCTAGACCGGGGCAGGCAACGGCTGGCCCGGCTGGGTCGACCGTGCGGTCAGCGCGTGGGGCCGGGACAGGGGTAGGTGGGGCCGGCAGCCCGTGTCGTCAGTTCCTGCGTGCCAGGCCGTGGACTAGGTGGGTGTGTTTGGTTCGTTGGCTTCATGTAGCCTGGCCAGCAAACGTAGCCAGGGCAGCCAAAGCTCGACTCCGGGAGCCAACTCATGCGTGTTTGGTTGCCCGCGCAAAGATAAGTCCGGGCTTAGTTGAGTTATTGTTTGGTTCGTTGGGTTTCGGGATACAATCACCATGTTCGAACATTGGTAAGTTTACCTTCAGCGGAGCAAATCGTCGAACACCTTCGACCACCTTTGGTCATCCTCGTTCTCCTCCATCCGCCTCCACCATGACCACATTAGGGAGACAAAGATGGGTGCGCTCGCTCAGGCAGCCTCCGTTCGGGCAATTGAGCGAGCGGTGGTGGGCGTCACGGACAAGAACCATGGACGAATGCGTAGCCGGCAAGACCATGGTCCATGGCGGCGCCACGGAGCACATCCGGGCGAACTTGACTCAAAGACGGCGGTGAACCATGGGCGAGCATCACGAGCACGCGGCGACGGGACGACGGCCGGGTCATCGTCATCGTGCTCTCCGCCGACGAGGAAGTTCGCCATCCCCGGCTGCAGCGGCCACGCCACGGCGGCGAAGCTTGTCCTCCGCGAGGTCCTCCACGGGAACGCACCAGCGGAGTCCTCCAAGTCCGCCGCGGCACACGCAACGGTACTCCCGAACCGGTCTTCACGCGGCTGACAGACGAGGGCTGCGTGGATGCGGCGGGCCCGTCCGCCGGCGTCGGCGCGCCCGGTGAACCCGGAGGGCGCGGCCGGGCGCTTCTCGCCCCCGGTCGCGGCGAGGACGGCGGCGAAGCCGTGGTCAACGCCCGCCCGACATGCCGCTTCGAAGCCGCGTGTCGCCGGCTCCCTTGCCGCGCGGATGGCCTCCTTTGCCGAGCCTCACCCGCCGCAGCGGTGGGAGCGGCGCATCTCGGAGGAGTGCTCGGGATCAGCAACGCCGCGTGGATCGGCACCGCCCGCGTCGGGATCGAGCACCGCCATGGATCTCCGCCTGCGGTGGGGAGGATGAGCACCGCGCGCATCTCGGTCGAGCGAGGCGGCGGCGGTGGGAAAGGGCTCCGCGCCGGTGGGGAGGATGAGCACCGCCGCGGTGGGGAGGATGAGCACCAGGAGGCGGAGGAGGTGACGAACACGGGAGTCTTTCCCAAGCGGTGGCGGGCCTCCCCACCGGTGGCCGGCGAGGGCGGCTCCGGAAAAACGACCGGGAGGGTCGTTTCGGGGCCCCGCTAAGGGATGGTCGGTGGCCCGGCCCGGCCCGCTAATGGGGCCGCCAAGGGCAACCAAACGCCAAAACCGCCCCCCACCCGCCCATGGCCGCCCCAAAGCCGGCCAACCATACACACCGGGCCCGTTTCATCGTGGTTTCTCCGGAGACTCCAACAAGGAGAAGGGAGAACTGGAGCCACGGGCCAAAAGTGTAAGGGCATGTTTGGTTGAGTACCCAACTCGCCATGCCACGCCTGCGGGTCGTCACAAAGGCGCAGGTCAGTGTTTGATGGCGCCGCTTTTGCCATACCCGCATGTAATAATGTAACCGTACTTTTGTCGTTTGTGGTTGTCCTTTGCTCTTGCTCGTGCACTGCTCGCATAACAAATGCACTGGACGTTTGTCGTTTGCTGCTGTCCAAGCTCCTGCTCGTTGCGAGCTGTGGCGGCTGAATCGGCCGCCATAGGTTTATGGCCGCCACCAAAGCAGCGTGACGGGGTATAGTGTTCAACCAAACAGGCCATAAGAGTTCCAGTGGCAGGCGTCTGTTGCACCTCAGAGCAAAAGAAATTTAATGCATATGAAAATTCATTAGGCTTAGTTCATTTGTTGCGGATTGAAATAGCCGAATCGAGTGAGTCCAACCGATTCACTTGATCTGGCTGTTGTGGTTCCAGACCTTAAGAAGTGGGTAACAAATTCGAATCTTTTGATATACAAAACTGGGTGAGATTCAAAACCAGGTCAGATTAATCCGTCCAGAACCATTCCTTAACTAAACACTTATTAATTTTACCAGCGGTTGGATTCAAAAATAGGTCAAATCAAGCCGCTGGAAGTCATTCTGAGCTAACCGAACAAGGCCTGTCCTTGGGAGAAATGAGTCTTTGTTAGCCACTTATGAATGAACCAATATTTGATCTTTTAGCAATAAAATAGCTAGCTAATAAATAATGGATGCAAATTTTTAACTAAGCAATTTTCAAGGAAGCTGTTTTGATACACCTGCTAATAAGTGGTTAAATAGTAAGTTGAAGATTCATATGAACTAAAAGCACTTATTAGAAGCTTCAAACATGCTAATAGAACTAATAGTTAGCAACTTTTGGCTAACAAGCAGTACTGGATTCACTAGTACTAATTTCAATCATGATCATGACTTATGGGAGCCATACCATAATTTAATTTGCTAAAAAGAGGCGTAATTTTAAGCCCATAATTAATATGATTCATGGAGTCATGGTGTATATGTCAAAGTCGATATATGACGGGGATGATATACAATAAACCAACACCCGGTCAAACCATACAGACCTGCTCACAATATATGTACGTGTGAGAGGCAACAGTTGGGATCAGGTAGAATTGGGCAGGAGAGAAGGCACAAGCGACCTAGGGAAGAGGAATAGGAAAAGTTTACGATGAATGATTAATGAGTAGTTGAGGTTTCTATTCACAATATAACTGTTGAAGCATCTCATTAACCTGACGTTATATTTCAGTCTTCAATTGCGGAGCACACTAGTATGGCCATATGAAAATCGGATGAGCACCGGCCACCATTGAGTGATCACAATCTTTGCGTGGGGAAGTTTTGTTGGCGGCTGAAACATAGCACCAAAGTCTGACAAAATGGACTGAATTTCAGGATGCAGAGATGAACTATCAGAATGACCATCAACTGATGATGCTTGTAATAAGGACCACTAAATGACAGATCCCAATGAAAGCTCGGGGGCACACCAAATAATACCAACTGAGACCCCTGGTATGGAATAGCCAACCATTTTTGTTGCTAGTGCACCTACGTACATTGGGCTAAAGCTCCCAAGCCAATCAAGACCAAGTGTCATATCATAAGCAGATAATGATACAATCTTCAAATCAGTGTTGAATACATGATCCTGGACAAACCATTCAGCGACAGGAACAGAAGCGCACTCAATAATGGCTCCATAGCTACCTGAACTTGAATAGGAATATTGAGTTGCTGAACACCATGCATGGACTGAGCAATAGAGAGGCATTGATGAAAGTATTAGAGCTTCCAGAATCAACCAATATAGAGATAGGGTTTCCTTGAATCATACCAATGAAACACAGGGTCTTGGGTGTTGAAGAACCCACTACTGCTACAGTAGATAGGCGCATCATAATTTGTCAGGGGTGACTGCCTCTTCAATCTCATCTGAATCATGAAACATGTCCAAACTTTATTGCACCAGATGTAATTGAACTGATTCAAAGCACTTATGATCTCTACTCCATTTGGCTCCACATGAAAGTACAGGCCTTGAGCGTGGTGAGACACCTGCAAGGCTTTGAACTTGTCTTTAGCCTAATAATTAAAAAGCAGAGCCACCCGCTTGACTTTAGAATCAACCGGTCGAATAGGAGGTAGAGGTAACGATAGTGCCCCTGACCACACCAGCTTGGTTGTCATGGTTGAATCCCACCAATGCGGAGGCTACTTGAGAGTCCCTAGAGCTTCTTCCTGCAATTTAGCAAGCACACAAGCAATATCGAGTGTAGAAGGCCGATGAAGCATAAGAGTAGCTTTGAATTCATCCTTCAACACATCAACAAAACGTTGCCTCTTCCTGCAATTTAGCAAGCACACGTGTAATATTGAGTGTAGAAGGCTGATGAAGCATAAGAGCATCTTTGAATTCATCCTTCAACACATCAAAAAAATGTTGCACATAGTAAAGTGGATTTAGGTGTTCGCATAAGCAGTTAGCTCATTAACTAAGGCAAAAAAAACTCATCTATGTACTCAGCGATAGGACCAGTATGTCGGATCTGGAAAAACGGTGCAGCAGCATCTCATGCTCACATCATGAGCAAAACATAAGAGTACTAGTTAGAGGGGGCCAAGGGGGTAGGTATAGTTTATTAAGGGAAACTATTAAGAAATTACATGTGTGGTTTACATATGTATAACACTAATTTTGCTGGTTGAGTAACTATAATGTCGCCTGTATGGTAGACCTCACAATAGCAATGGACTCAAAGTTGTCTGATATCCTCGGCTTAAAGTGCTTTTAACCTCTCTGCTATTATACACCATCTTCGCCAGTGTGGTGTCGATGAAACCTCCTATTGCAATGGTAACCATTTCAGAGTTGACAAACTGTAGGCAAAAATATTAAAAGAACTGTACATATATATTTAGTAGTTACATAAGCCATTCCGTAGGATATAGGAATATTTGTCCTATCAAATCTATGTACTCTGTTTTTTTAGGCAAAAAAAGGGCTAAGATGAGTATGAGCCTTTGTAATGCATACCTTTTTGAATTAGGCATATAGAGTTTCGATGCCATAGAACCCCATGTGATCCAGTAATTAAGAACAACTAACATAAACCTAAGAAGAGGAAACAATAAATATGTTCAGAACTTCACATAATTGAATATCATTTTGGAATTCAATAGTAACCTGAATCTGATGAACCGAAAGCATTCTTCTTCCAGATTATGCACCTTGATATGCACAAAACTACACATTATTAACCGAAGCAACAATCTGTATACATGTAAGAACAAAAGCAATATGTGTTCTCCATAAGGTCCTGGAAATAGCAACAGCAAGTCAGTAATTGAATACGATACAGTGTCGACAAAGTGTGATAACTAAAGCATTTGTTTGTTTTTCAATTGCATATAGATATGATCAAATTATTCATGTCAGCATCATAAAAGTTTAATCGACTGTGGAACGTCTGACTGATAGTACACCACTGGCTTATATAGTTCATATGGCGTGGGCAAAGGGGACGCTTGACGGGCTGCAGTTAATTAGTGTTTAGGACCAAAAACAATCTCAACTGCAATTATAGTGAGTTTGTTGTACTAAAAACGTACAAAAGACTAAATGTAACACTTTTATGAAAAAAAGAATTCTGGCACATTTGCCCAAATTGGCATTTTATCGAACATGAAGTGAACATAAGGAACCAAATGATTTGCTGCCACATCTAAACATATCACTTTGGCATTATATCGAACACGATGCAGACATGAGTTAGGAAGTAATCTAATTGAAGGAGACGATCATGGTACCTGCTAGATGTGGTTGTGTGCAGCTATGCAACGGCCGGTGGGGGTGTGAAGGCGGTGATCGGACTGGGCAGCGCCAGTGTTGGCGTGCTCCGCGTCATTCACGGAGGCGTCGTTAGGTGCGTCGATATTGGACGCGGCGCCAGGGCGTTGAGGGTAGGGCGGTGGTCGGACTGGGCAGCGCCGTTGTCGTCGTCATCCGCGTTGTTCGTGGCGGAGTCGCTAGATGCGTCGGTGTCGACCGCGGCGCCGGGGCGTTGAGGGGGTGCGCGGCGATGGGTGGAGCAGCAGGGCGGCGTCGGCGGCTGCATGGGTGTTGGCCGTGCCGCCGGGGCGTTGAGGGGGCGCGCAGCGATGGGTGGAGCAGCGGCGCGTGGGGACGGCGAGGTTTTGGGCGGGGTGAAGCCGTGAAGGGGACGGCGAGCGGCGATGTGAGCGATGGGGCGGAGGAGGAGGTGTTAGCGAGGAGGCGGAGTCGGACGTACATGCAGAAGTGGTTTGAGACGCGGCGCATGTCGGGTGGGATCCAGAAGGGTCGTGGCGTTCGTTGGTGTCGACGGTCGGATGGTTATCTGGGGAGAATCGGACGGCTGTAGATGGAGAACTGTTGTGCACTGTTAATGTACAGTAAAATCCTCACTAGGATTAAAGGATCTATATAGAAGATATAGATATAGATAGATAAGTAAAAAAATCAGGTCACTCGAGTGACTTAAGCTGATCCTCTATGGCAGACAACCAGCGCTTCGAGGCACCCTGAAATTGCATTGTAGCGGCAGACTCAACATGATATAGTTTGAAATAATTTACAATCCGCTTGATCCACAATTTTGTCATGTTCCCAATCAAATTTGGGGAAATCAGACTTAGGCAATTTCGCAGAATGGCCACCCCACACTACCCCAGGATAACCAGTTTCGCGATGCTTGCCTGTATGAGTAGAAGGCGGCGGATGCGGCGCACATGGCAATGGATGAGACTTTGGAGTGTGACAAGGTGATGTACCCTTGGTGTTTGGTGGCAACAGAGTGGTGACCACTCGAAAGCCACCCCCGACCGACATGGTGCTCACTGACGTGAGTTGGCTGAAGTTCTTGTAGATGGGCGTGGGGCAGCCTGGACCGCACATGGTCGATGTAGCGGACGACCTGGTGTCATGCATGGATGCGCTTGGCGAAGTCGAGGCCCACAAAGGCATGTGGCACAAAGGGGCAAGTACACTCGGTATAGCCGCCAGACACCTGGGAGTTGGAGTCGAGCATCCACCATAGAACGTCTTGGCGGCATCCTCTAGGGCGTTGAGCCGGTTGGAAGATGAGTCCACCGATGAATCGAGCTTCTTCGTGGTGGCATCGATCTTTGTCTCCAGGTTGTCAAAACACTTGTCAAGCTCGGCAAGAAACACCTTTTGGTCAGGGCCCATGGCGCCGCGACCGACTTGGAGGTGAGTGTAGTAGCTATGAGTGGAGGCAGAATTTAGATCGGGCATGCTCACCACAAATAGCGACTCCGGGACTAGAATTACGGAGTTCTCAATCCAGCTGCAGTCCACAGGCCCGAATCGAGATTAAACCAACCATAACCAGTGGAGTTCTTGCTACCAATGGGAAATAGAGCAAATGGCGATGGATTGATGTCTCTAATACCAATTGTGGGAAGTAACAGTTGGGATCAGGTAGAATTGGGCAGGAGAAAAGAAACAAGCGACGCGGGGAAGAAGAACAGGAAAAGTTTCGATGAATGATTAACATGTAGCTGAGGTTTCTATTTCGAAATTGATACCCGCTCCCTCTCGGGTTGCTCACTTAAGTATTGCAGAGACTTGAAGTCTCGTACACGCGTGCATGCGCCTCACTTGGCCCATACGCTAGAATCATAATGCTTGTTGGGCTGTCTGGGCCTCGCCTTCCTGGTCTTGCCAAGTATGCTATCACCTTCTCCATTCTTGTGTCCGGTAGCAGCAGGGAAGATGTTGACAATACATCATAATATAAAAAAATAAAGGTAATGTAATATATCAAAGATTTTTTTTATATTTATTTATTTTTGGCAAGGGGTCATTACGCGCTTTAGCCCCCAATAACACCTGAAGAGCATATATACCATTTTTTATGTATAATTAATGAATTAAAAAACTTAAAGATGATTAACAAGTGTCAAGTGGCTTTTGCAGCTAGAGCTGGAAAGGCGATGCTCCCAGCTGCTGTGCTGTGCAGTTTGTGTTCCCGTGTGGAGTCGAAAAGGAAACGAAGTTTCCTACGCCACTAAAGCCATAGGTTTTCATCAGAATTTGAGTATGCTATTGCTGGCAGTCCCACGTGAACAATTCAGTTCTTTCGCGAAACACCGTACAGAAATTTACAAATTGGGTGTGCAAAAAAAAGTTCCTTTTAGGAACTATAGCCCCGCCGGCCCACGCAGATGCCCCTTTTTTTTTTACATCCAGATCTCTAGCTGATCTTGCAAAGCCAGCAAGGTTTGACAAGGAACGCTGCTTACATATATGTTTTATTATAAAAGTTTTTCTTTGAAACATGTGAGGCGCCAAGGAAAGAAATGGATATAATACCGACGTGTGCTATTTTATCTTTTGTCAAAGATAAAAAAAGAATTACGTCTATTGGCAGGATAGAAAATTACAGGGTCTTCATCTACCATAGACTCTATGAAACGAATCTTGAAATTTAGGATTTAGAGATCTTCAAAAATACTCCCATAGTTTTTGCTTTGACTGACTTTTTATAGGTACATAGCTTTTTCTACAGACGCAGACGTACACTATGTGTAGATGCTTAGTTAAAATAATATATTAGAAAAGCTAAAATATATTATAATTTGAAACAGGTGGAGTAAATGATTCTTCAAAATATCTTATGTTTGCGCACATAATGAGTCTCTACAATGGGGGAGCCGAGGAATTGAGCATAGGGGGCAATGGACAAAACAAAAGTATAATCAATAGCCATAAAAACTTGCTTTTAGTCACATAAATAATAGTAGCATGTTTCTTAAGTCTCATCTAAGAGAAAATTACATATCTATTATTTTAAATTTTGCTCTCTGACTACCAGCAAGATCATAGGTCTGTAATAATATCATCGGTACTAATTGATGCAGCCAATTCCTTCTCGATATAAATTACCAAACAATCTCAAGAGAAATCCTTCTCCCATTGTAGATCGAAGGCGTGTCTTCACAAGTTTCATAGCCGAGAAGCATCTCTCGGTGGTTGCAGTTCATACTGGAAGAGTTAAGACTAATTTTAACAACCTGTCCACCATAGGATAAGATGAACATTTACCTGTTTTGAATAGTCCACTTGTTAAATCAGCAAGCGTTTGTAATCCCTTTAGTTCTGGATGATTGCATACATCAATTTGAAAATGTGCCAACTGAGACTCCAATTGAGCCCTTTCTTGATTTGGAGAAATCAGCAGGATAATATTTTTCCACCAAAGTGCATATATTGGCTATATCAAATGTGCTCCGCCGAAGATCCAAAAGAAGCACAAAGGGTCAAAAGTTCCGTCGCTTGAGAACTGAATCGATCTTCTAACTCAGCTAGTTGTTGATTAATTGCAACATTAAACACATCTACCTTGTAATGGTGGAAGGCTGTAGTATTGTCATGCTTATTTCGAGATTTAGTCACATCAACATACCTGTAGATGAGAAGACATTAGAATAAATATAATGTAATTGGGGGGACTGGATTTGGGCAAATAATTTGGGCAAAACACTTACTTCTTACTCAAATCTGGAATATCAATCTCATGGTCGATGGATGCTCTGCTTAATGGGCTTTTTGGGCTGACTTAATGACATAACATTCATACAGATTAGAATCCTCAAAAAAAAAAAAAAAAAAAAAAATAGCAGGCCATTTGAGGGTGCCAGCCCCCTCCCTCCGCCACTGTCTATATACAACTAATAATGCACCAGTTTAAACTTTCCTAAAGCCACACACTAATTTGTCCACCCAGTCATTGTCTACGCTAAGTGCACTCGAGAAAAATGCAACCATAGCTAATGGAATTTTGAAGCAGTGGCCTAGATCTACTCTGATTTCTTCTTTCTCTTACTCACTCACATCCGATGGTTGAAGCGGCTCGGATCAGTAAACTCTCGCTCATCCCTCGACTCCTCTCCACCGCGAATTGCGGGCCTCTCCCCGGGAGCAGTCCCGATCCCCGACGCCCCCTCACGCGCGACCCTCGCCCTTCCCGACGCCCCTCGCCCTCGCCCTCGCCTGTCCCTCAACCGCGGCACTCTGCCTCGCTTCATCGCCCCTTTGGCCCTCTTCTCCCTCATCCACGGCGTGCGCCAGAAGGTGGCGCTTCGACCCGCGCCGCCGTCTACGTGCAGGAATCCTTCACCTCTTCATCTCCCCCAGCTGTGCCGCACGGATACGCGACTGTCCCCGACGGTGGCTGTGCCTATGCGAGGTGTATGCTGAATCTTGTCTCTGTAAAAAAAATGTGGTTTGTATATTTTGATTTGAAGTAAGCTCGTTGTATAGTTAAGTTTGATGGCCATATAAGAAGAAACTAATCTCAGGCTGTATTTATTAAACAAACAACTCACCACTAGAACTGTTGGACTGTTGGTAAAAAACCATAGTGTTGTTATTCTCTGAATTTTGTCAGTTCCAGTAGCAGTCGTGAACTCCTGCTATTTACATTCAGATACATTACCAAGTTTTCTTGTGTGTTGGCAAATGCTGTACTTCAGCTTCAGTAGATTATTAGCACATATCAATTGGTCCTGGTTCGATATCCTGCTTCTACATGTTAGATTTTTTTTGAGCTGTTTATATAAGGTTGTATGTAAAGTGCACGCTTTATTGTGTTTGCATAGTCAACTCTGTAGTCCCAGCAGCTTAGGTTTTCAATTCTCATATCGAGCGGGTTTTTTTGAGCTGTTTATATAAGGCTGTATGTTGTAATTGGGATGCCCATAAAATCAAATGACCGGTTTTATTTCTCCATGTTGTCTAACTGGGTTATTTTTTCTAAGGAGATATAACTTTTTAGCACTCTAGTGGATGTGCACTCTCCGTTAGTACTTTAGTGGTTGCCACTAATTTTTAGCACCCTTCAACTGCAAACCAATAAATTTTTAGCATATTTGCTGATATGTCACGTCACCTCAACACTCCACGTTGGATCTGAGGTGCCAAAGGACTTGAATGCCCCTGCCTTTAACATCCATCCCGGTTTCGTTTCGTTTGACTCGTAAAAAAAGGAAAAACTTTACATCGGGACCCCTATACTGTTCTGAAATTCACTAAGTCTCAAGTCAAAATAATCTCTCTCCGGCAGTTTTATCTAAGTAAAAACTGAGAGAGAAATCAAATTACGCGTTGAAGCCCTCTTCGTTTTCTTTGTTTTCACGGGACGGAAGAGGGACGTCGAGATGGGGGAGGGGCGCGGCCACGCCCGCGTCGCCGCGAGGCGAGGCTGAGGTAGCGCCCGTTGCCGCTCGTGGGGCCCGTCGCGCTCGATGGGGAGAACCCCGTTGTCGCGGCGCCCGAGCACAGCAGCGGGTCGCCGCTGAGGGCAACTCCGCCCGAGCGCCGCCGTGAGCGCCGACTCGCCGTGGCGCTAGCTAACTGGCGTCGCTCCATCCTCTTCTTGGCGCGCATGGGGTCGCGCCTTGTCGTTTGATGACGGGGCCCTGCCCGGAGTGCGCCGGTCCGACCCACCGAATCCCGCTGCGGGGCAGTGCGCCATCTTGGCGCTTCAGCAGGCTTGCCCACCCCGTACAGCGACCGACGCCATCGCTTCAAACCGCCACCCGGCTACCCCAAGCGAAGGTCCGTCTTGACATCCGCGGAGCCGTGCTCGCCTCGCTTGACCCGCCGTCGCGGAGTCCGCGGATCTGCCATCGGGGAGGCTCCCGGGCGGCGGTTCCTTGGGGGCGGCGGCGGGCGACTGGGGGTGGGGAGGGTGGCGGCGGGCGACACGAGGGGCGGCGGCAGGATGGACCTTGGGGGGCGGCGTTGCAAGGGACTTTGGGGCGGCAGCCTTCTTTCTTGCCCGCGCCAGCGGTGCGCCGAAAGAGGGCGGGGCGGACGGTCCCGGTCGGCGTGCAAGTGGAAAGGAACGAGGTCTCGTTTCCGTCGGTTTTTTTACCGAGCGGGCAAGGAAGGGTAGGGGCATTGGGTGTCATTTTACAGCCACGATCCAACGTGGAGTGTTGAGGTGGCGTGACACAACAGCAAATGTGCTAAAAATGTATTGGTTTGCTGTTGAAGGGTGCTAAAAAAATTAGTGGCAGCCACTAAAGTGTTAACGGAGAGTGTACATCTACCGAGTGCTAAAAAGTTATATCTCCCTTTTTTCTAAGTGGCAAATGACCAATCTCTGCGAGACAGTGATATGTGTTTTTCGTCGTGACATATAACAATAGATGTTCTTCTTGATACAAAACATTTGTCAGTTTATGTCAATTCAATCTCATTTTTCTCCTTTTTTACAAAGTTTAGTGCTGATGATATTTCATCGTCCATTTTGGTTGTAGGATGGTTGATGGTACACAGATTTTTATTGAGAAGGAGACCTTGCATTGGTTGGAACTATGTTTAGATTTTTTTTTTTGAAGAGATTTACATTGAGGAGCCGTGCGAATGAATGTTTTGGCAGATTCCTTGGAGATCTCGAAGGCCTACTTAAGGTCTTAGACATAATGTAAATTAGATGGTTATTAAAGAGAGACATAACTTTATTATCTCTTGTTAATTGCTATGCATAAGTGTTTTCAGATTATATATATGGTCATATACAATTGTGTGAAACTTGAATTGAACTATGAAAAAAATATCGTCGTTTAGTTGTTTTCATGTGCATCTCTAAAATAAAGCCATAGCGTTAGCATGGGCACTATACAAGTATCATAGAAGTTGGTGTGCAAAAGGTGTGACCGCTTCCACTATAAAGGGGTGACGGCACCCAAAATAAATCCTATAGTAGTGGAATAGCAACATGCTATTTCATCCATAGCCTAATTTGTCTTCCGTTGAATATACTTAAGGGTGCGTTTGGAAGTGCTCCATGGTGCGGATTCTAGGGGAGAATCACTTCCTGGCAGCCAAATGCATTTTCCAGCAAGAAGTGATTCGCTACTGATTCTATGAAGTGATTATCTAAAATGTACTATGGACGCCCACAGTGGCATAAGTTAGTTACTAGCTCTAAATCAACTTCTTTAAACAGTGTTAGCTCTTAGCAGTCGCTCATAGCATGATGACGCCCACATGACACTCTCACATGATCCTGGAATGTGTATGAGCCTAGCTCTCTATGAAGAGTTAATTTTTCTCTCCCTTCTATTAAAATATAAAAACAATGCTAAGAGCTAGCTTATGAACTGGCTATTATGGGTGCTTAAGAGACCGAAGGCTAAACAATAGCTTTTCTTGATTGTGTGAAATGATTCTTCGTCCTGATTTAGAGAGTTTATATATGCAGAATCATTTTGAGCCACATAATCACTTTTTGGAGAATCCAGAGAACACAACTAGAGAATCATGGAGCACAGCTCGGCTAAACGGAACCTAACACCTAACCCTCAATCCGGTGATGGCCTTGGTGTGCTACCCATATAGCACACAACTATGCGACCTTCATCGGGATGAATTATAAGGAACAAGTTCACATTTAAGAAGATTAAGTTTACAACACATTTGTTCGCACTTAGTTCATTACATGCCAAACACAATAGAGTACATGGAAGTCTTAATATAACAAAACATAGTTTTGATACACGTTCATGGGTGTGTCATGACCATGGGCGAGCCTCAAGTACCCATAGTTCACTAAGGACTCGGGGCATAGGGGTGTGATTGGTTGCCACGATGAAGTGGTGCAAAGGCCCATCGGGTCCATTTGGTACCGGAGGCCCATGTTTGGTTGCCCTCCTCGAACCCTTTGCCCACGCGCTCGTTCATTTCATTTTGCTCTCGTCCCGGCCCGCCGCCGTCGCTTCGATCCGAGCTTCCCATGCCGGCCGGGATGGTTGGGAGCTTGGCGGGAACCTAGGGCGGTCTTGGCGGGGATGCGCTCGTCCCCGCATCATCAAAAGCGGCGTGCGTGAGTGGGAGTTAGGGTTACCGTCCCCACTTCTCACTTGCCGGTTCTTTTTGCGGCTTCCTCCTTCGCCCGATCCCTTCGAGGTTCTCTCGGTTGTTCGGGTGGTATACCTCACTTTCCCCTCTTCTCTTCTACCTCTGATTCGTACCCTATTTTAGTTTTCTCCATCCTATTTTGTTTAGGGTTGCTCTTGGTACTTTCAAATCTGAGCTTGTATCATGCCTTTGCTACTTGAATCCTGCTTAGATCTTGTTATGCTATCTGGTTTGCATGATTGATGATGCTTATTTGGATTATTGTCTTGAAGCACGATTGCCTAGGTCAATGATTGGTATTCATATCTTAGATTAGGCTCTGGATGGTGCACCATTTGGTTGCAACCACGTGTTTCTATGGATTGTTGAGTGTACTTAAAACTTGAAAGCACTTGTGGTTCCTACAGCTCATCCTTTAGTTAAATGTTTGTGCTGCCATGGTAGATTAGGTCTTTGGATGGTGCACCTTTTGGGTGTGCAACCGCGTCTTTCTCTGGATTCTTGCAAGTTCTTACAATTACTAATTAGTCCATACATCTGTACTTCATTTTGTTAGAAATGGACTTCGCCGCTAGACATCGAGCTGCAGCTGCTGTGGTTGTAGCAGTGGCATGTTGGTTTTTCACTTGGTTTAGGAGAAAGGTGGGTGATGCCCGGTTAGTTACCTATGGGTATTTGCTTGAGAGGGATCAACAAAGGATAAACAACCTCAACTACATCTACAATTTAGATGATATCCGCTGTTGTAATCTGCTTAGGATGAGGAGGGCACCCTTTTTCCAGCTGTGTGACTTGTTTAGAGCTAGAGCACTAGTCACAGACAGCATTCATGCCACTGTTGAAGAACAGGTGGCAATGTTTTTCCATGTTGGCCACAATGAAAGGTTCAGGGTCATAGACCTCACTTTCAGGAGATCTGTTGAGACCATTAGTAGGTTTTTTCAGAGAGTCTTGAATGCAGTAGGGGAGCTGAGGAATGAGTTGATTGTTCCTCCAACTTACAATATTCATCCTAAGATCCATGGGAGCAGAAGGTGGTACCCTTATCTAAAGGTGTGTGTTTCCATCATTTTTTGTGATGCAACACAATAAGCTGACCATGGCCATATTTATTTAACAAACTATGTATTTGTTACTATCTAGGACTGCATAGGAGCTATTGATGAAACACATGTTCTAGCTAGAGTGCCTAAGAGGATGCAAGCTGCCTTTAGAGGCAGGAAGCACACCACCACATAGAATGTTCTAGCAGCAGTGGACTTTGATTTGAAGTTCACTTATGTGCTAGTTGGTTGGGAAGAGTCTGCACATGATGCACTAATCTTGACAGATGCTCTAGCCAGACAAGATGGCCTTAGGGTCCCTCAATGTAAAAACCATTCCCCATGTTACCTAATTCTCTCCCACCTTCCATGAATCATGACCCCATCCTAACATGCCCTTGTCCAAACATTTCTAGGAAAATTCTATCTTGTGGATGCTGGGTATGCAGTGAGGCCTGGTTTCTTGCCTCCTTATCGAGGTACAAGGTATCACTTGAGGGAGTATGGCCAGAACAAACCCCAAAACCAGATAGAGCTGTTCAACCTTAGGCACTCATCTCTTAGAGTTACAGTTGAGAGAGCATTTGCTGCATTGAAGAACAGATTCAGAATTCTTGACAACAAACCTTTTCATCCATACAAGACACAAGTCAAACTTGTCCTGGCTTGCTATATCCTACATAATTGGATCTTGAGGCATGGGGAAGATGAACATTTCCCTTCTAAGGAAACCTGGACTCCAAACAACAGAGATCCTCAAGATGAAAATGCCCTAGATAATGCTACTTGGGTAGCAAAGAGGGATGCTTGGGCTGCAGTAATGTGGCAACATAGGCTCTGGTAGAAACTAGGGATGTTTGCTATGAACCACTTGTGCTTTTTTAAGTACTTTTTGTGATGTCATTTGTTTAATTCACGAGACCTAAGGCCTTTGTGCAATGATGTGTACTCATTATGAATTCCCTTTCCTATTTGTTTGATGATGCATTTGTCAATTTTTCATGCCTACTATGGAACCTTGTTTGGATAGGAATGGCTGGGATGGGTGAACATATCCACCACATTGATGAGGCTGAACTCCTTGTTGGTGGTAATGGGGCACCAGTTGTCCATGTTGTGAATGACCATCCTGAAGCCCATGTTCTTCCCAATGGCCCTATGCAGTGGACTCTAGTGCAGTCTGGTTTCATGCTTAGGAGGCTCCATGATTTGGTTCCTCAAGGAGTCAAAACTGACAAGGGGTTCAAAGAGGTCCATGTTAGGCAGGTTGCTGCCATGGTGTCTGAGTTTGCTGGGGTAATTGTCACCACCAACCAGATTTACAACCACATGCATAAGTGGAGGCAGAGGTGGGTCAAAGTGGAAGGGCTGGGGGACCTTAGTGGGGCTCTTTGGAATCAAGAGCTCCACATGATAGTGCTAGATGAGGACTAACTCAATGGCCACACCAAGGTTATCCATCTCAACCTAGTTAATAGTACTTGTTGTTTGTTGAGTCTCTTTCCAGTGTCTCATAGCTCATTTTGTTCCCTACCTAGGACCACCCTAATGATGCTAAGTTCCTCAACACCCCAATAGAGAACTATGTTGAGATGGAGACTATCTTTGGAGGTAGTTTGGCAACTGGCAAGTATGCTATGGGCTCCAATGAACCATTGGGCACTGACATAGGCCATATTGACTTAGACAACATGGGTGAGGCATCTAACAAAGCCAAAACAAATGATGATTCAGGCAAGACACCTATAGACAATCCTTTTGAGAGCTCCAAGGGGGCTGAGGACAATGAGAGGGGTGGGAAGAGAAGAAGATATCCAAGGAGGAAGCTGAACTCATGTCCGCATGGTGAAAGCTATGGAGGCTGTTGGGGAAGCTCTGAGACCCTTAAGCTCCAAGTCCAAGCATGTAAATAAGTGGCAATTCTAACCGAGGCCTGTTGTTCCGATGCCTGTGATGAAACCATGGCTTGGTATTCTGAGGCTAAACTATTTACTTATGGTTTCATACACTGCAATCTGATAGCTTGTTCAATTTGTTTCTCAAGGACATGACTTGGTATGTGGTGTACCGCGGGAGGGTGCCTGGAGTGTATGCATCCTGGGCTCTTTGCAATGCCCAGGTGACAGGGTTTCTAAACAACTGTCATGAAGTTTCCCTACAAGGGAAGAGGCTGATGTTGCTTACTTGGAGTTCACAGGAGCTGATCATGTGCCTCTCTTGGACAATGCTCCTCCACCGGTGGTTGGGGAAGCAGGGGTGGTTGCGCACTCAGCATGCCTGTTTGCAGTGGTTGCCATCGTGGCCATTTCTGGAGTGGTGGTGCTGATCTTGTTCATCATTTTCAGTTACAATTTTTAGTGCCTGTGATGAATCCATGTTGCACTAGATCAATGTTGGCCTTGTCGGGAGGCGGGAAAATGGGACTTGCCAATTATTTTGCTTATGCTTCAAGGTCAACTGAAATGAATTTGCGGTTGGATCTGAGGCAAAACCTTTTGTATTCTACCAACTATGAACAATCTGTATGTGTTCTACTTATGTGGTGGTAAGCTCACCAAAACTATTCATGGGTGATCATAGCACACATGGTGCAGGCAAACCAAACAATGGTACTTGAATGACTTCATTCTATTAAACCGTGCATGCTGGCAACCAATCATTTGGCCTGTGAGCCGGTATGAACAGTCTATTTGCAACCAAACATGGGAGGTTGTATGGAATCGGCCCAGACCAAGGGAGCCTGGTCGGCCCTTTCGTCCCGGCTGCTTTTTCGGGCAACCAATCACACCCTAGAAGAACCTATATACGGGGGCCCGTGTGCGGGTGCTAACTCATCTGCAAAAAACTCAAGAGCTAGCATCACGAGTATTTAGCACGACAACATAGTAAGAGTCCTAAATTAGCAGGACTTATCCGTAAATAATAAACAAGGATCAAGCAACAAGCTGTAGTAAGGAATGTAGTTCGGTTTTGCGGTTTTGCATAGCAACATATTGTACATCAAAGTAAGTTTTCTATTCAACTGAACAATCATAGCACCCAATTCATGTTTTATCGAGATCAACGTGCTCAGAACAGAAGTTTAATTTATTGTATTAGCGGGATGCTTATGAGAGGTGTGACAACAAAAAATACACTGTGAATCACGAAACTGAAAGAGGAATCCACGCAACACTACATAACAGTGGATGCAGACGAATGGAGTACACTTGGTCGATCTCTCATCCATAATCTTCAATTTCTACGCCTTGATCTCCTCGCCAGGAGGGAACTTGGGAAACTTGGGGAAGAAGGGGTTCCTCTTGATGAAGGGCAGGAGTTTCTTGAACTTCTCAGGATCCGTCTGCGGGTTCTGGGTCTTGTGCTCGGCTGGAGGATAGTACATGGGAGCCGGCGTCGGGTGGTGTGGCTTGTACTCCGGTTTCATGTTCTTCCTGGAGCAGTCGGCGCACTTTGGCGAAGCCAACGACCATTGATGCCTTCTCGGGCTCCACATCCGCACCATGGGCGACCACTGCCGCTAACAGGACGGCGGCGCTGATGCCAACAAACAGGCAGCGAGGCAGAGCCCCCATGGTAAATCAAATGGAAGGTTTTGGCTGCAGACGAGCTCAGAATACTTAACAAGGTGGCACTGGCAGTGGATCGATGGATGTTGATGAAGTAAGACAGCCGTCCTGGGTTTATATAGGATCGATTACAGGTGATCTCCATGGAGCTGAACCAAATTAAAGCATGTATTCGGATCCGGCACAAAAGTTAAGTGCCGCTGTTACATTAGCAAGTGATGATGATGGAGCTACGAAAATCTGGCACCGGCTTTGCAGACTTCAAGAGTTAATGCCGTTCGGAGTTGATCACCCCATCCTCTGTCTGCTACCCATATTTACCTGCAGAGACTAGTACTACGTGTACTAATAACTGATCCGTCCACAATATTCGAATCCATCTTTGTTGACGATATACGTCCATACATGGGTGGGCACGTGCATCACCAACAAATACGTGCATTTATTATGGAACAAACATTGCTTACTTTCGATGATCCTTTGCCATATAACAACTGTCCTTAATCTTAAATTACCTACTGGTTGCTGAAATAGATGTACTCCCTTCGTATCACAATTAGATAATGTTTTTGGTTGATAAGGTTTTGGTCAAAGATTGAGAATATAAATCATGAATAACTTTTTAAGTCGTTGAGTTTGAAAATGTGAAAATCATATTAATTGATTTGTCTTAAAAATTACTTCCATAAAATACACATATATAATTTTCTAATAAATATTTTTATAGATTTCTGTCGCGGTGAGATGTGGGAGGAGCTGGGAGAGGACAGGAAAGAGATACGGTGGAGGCGCTGGTTTTCTTTTTGGGTGAGAGGAGAGGGAGCGGTATATATTGGTAGGATGAGGCGGGGTTTCATCTTAGTCATATTGATATCTTGGACCACCGTCTTTCTTGTTGGCGATGAATGAGAGCTTCATACTCCGCTTTATTCTTTGAACATTGAGGGAGGCGGGCAGGTAACTGAAAAAAGCCACAAATATAATTTTTCTCTTCTTCAAGCGTAAAATTTTTGTAATACTACATGAAAAATCAGACCACAGTTACGCTAGATGAGGGGTTTGGGGGGATTTGAACGTGATTTCAAAAATAGAAGGATCTAAATGCAAAAAACCAGGCCAATCAAGAGAATTTAGGAGACGAGGATGTTCTCGAGAATCTGGGAACTACGGTGCTCCCAGTTCACAGCTGACCAATCAAACAAATGGAGACGACGTGGACACCCTCCTGGGGAGGAATCATTTGGTCCATACAAGTTCTGAAACGCGGTGCTGCGGCGGAGCTTCCTATAGCAGTGGAACACCAGCGTTCAGCTCGATCCCATGGTACTGCGAGGTAGTTTTTTCGTTCTTCCCCTCCACTCATCTTTATGAAATGGCTCTGTTCATTTCAAAGGAGAAACACAACAACAAAAGTGATTTGGATGGATTTGTTTCCAACTTCGAATATGTGTCAAATGAATTGAATGCCGACATTGTTTGGAATCTAGTTACTTGATCTATGACTACAAGTTTCTATATCATTCTTAAATTTGATTGCTTGTCTTTTCCTTTTGCAGATTTGAAGAGGATACATACTACTCCATGGTTGAAAAGGAAGATGTTTTGGAAAAGGATCGGGTCAAACATTGAGAACATAAATCATTAATAACTTTTAAGTCGTTGAGTTTAGAAATGTGAAAATCATATCAATAGATTTGTCTTGAAAAATACTTTCATAAAAGTACACATATATATATTTTTAATAAATATTTTTTATAGAAAAGAGAAGTCAAAGTTGCGCTTTGGAGACCGTATGGCTGTCCTAAACATCTTCTTTTTCAACTATGGAGGGAGTATCATTTAGTTTATGACTGCCAATATAATTTGAATGATTCAGGTATGATGGAGGAGCCCTAGTATTCAGATGGTGTTTGGGTTACTCTTTGATGCATTAATACTGCCTAATACTGAGCCTTATCCATATGTTGGAGATAGTGTCGGCATAAGGCATTCTTCTCATATGTACAGATTCTTCGTAACAAGCAGTTTGTCAGGTGAGCTGAATGCTAAGCGTTGCAGGAGCGATGAGGACGGCCTGCCATCGCGCTTTGAGGACGTCGAACAAGGCGCTGCAAGCCTGTTGTCCTGTGGTCGGCCATGGGGCATGGGCCATGCTTCATGTAATCTGCAATTGAACGCTTCTGTGTTTATGTAGCGTTTCTCTTTGTCCTTAAGGTTAGCCGCTTGCTGTACTTGATTTTTCAATTTGTAAGGTCAGTCATCTTCTCGGTGCATACAATTGAAAGGACTTGTTTTATGACCAAAGATGAATTGCTGCTATAGTGTCTTTTCTTGGTAGAGATCACGAGATGGATGGTTCACGCTTGTTGTATACAATTGCGTGAACTTATTTGTAATACATGAGGCATGACTTTATTATACCTTGTTATGCATGAATGTATAGATTATATTTATGATTATTTACAATTATGAAAGAAAAAACAACGAAAAAATTACATCGTCTGGTTGTTTTAAAGTGCACCCCCTAAATGAAGCCGTGAAATGTACGGACACTAATCTAGTATATCTTGTCGGTATGAGTATATCTAGTTGGTATGGTATGGTAGATATACGGTACGCGGTCGATGAACGTGGTGGTGCTTTGCACGCAACTTGGTAGTACGTTTTTCTTATCAGAAACAATGGAGGTGGTGGCATGGAGCAAGCTAAGCACCATTTTTTAAAAAATAAATCTAAAACAGGTTTATTAATTTTTCGAGCTAAAATTATTTTTCTACAATTTGTTCAAGATTAAACCATGTTTTATGATTGTAAATTGTATTATTTTTCCATGTAAAAATATATTTCAATGTAGCATGCAGCACACTGACGACGCCATGACGGAGACGAGAACTGAAAACGATGCATCGTCCACAGGGTCCTAGACGAGGACTTCATTGCATCAGTGACAGCTCGAGAGACGCCAGACCCTAGCAAAGCCCAGGTCGCGACGACATTAATTTTGAGCAAATTTGGTGCCACCATTATTGTTTTGTTTGTTTTCCACATGTGTGAAAACAAAACTGAGCAGGCCGGTCATCGGCACGTCCCTATAAAATAGGTACACTCGTGCAAGCATTAACCGGCATCCTTAATCTAATCAGAATCAGATCAGATGGGAAAGGAAAGGAAAGTATATATGAGAATATGGATTAAAAAATTAAGCCACTCCTACCGCTAAAAAACACCGCACACCTCATAGGACTTCATGGGGGCCTCCTGGAGGGCTCCATGGGTTTGCTGGCGGTAGGGGCCCCTGCTCCACCGCTAGCTCCTTCCCTAGTATAAATAGTTTTAGAGATGATCACTAATTCGTCACTAAAAATCAATCTTTAAGAAAGCCATTTTTCAAAAAAAAAAAAAAAAAAAAAAAGAGAGAGGAAGAGCTCTGAAATTCAATTAAATTAGGGACGATTCCCCACGCGTTGCCGTGGTTATAGGAGGAATATAAATATATAGGATGTTAACCATTAAAGATTAGAAGATGAATGCCTCACGTGTTGCCACGGAATCGTTATCGAATGTGGAGCAATATATACTAGTGATTTGCGCGCGCCCATGCTTGGCGTGATAACCGAAGATGATTTTATGAAAACAATCACTACACGGTAAAATACTGCATATATATTATAGGATGACAAACATCATTCAGAAATCACACAAGGCAATTCATGGTGGAGCTAAAAGCGTCCAGGTCCTACAAAGGAAAACGACACAATACAAGGCATGGTTTCTGGGACAATCTAATACAACACAACACACTGCATGCGCCATCTACAACACAGGACTTGCTGCATCTGTTGCATGGGAAGACACATTAGGAACGGATGACCGATAGTACATTTTCCTGCCATGCATGACAAAGGCGTTAACGGGCTGCTAAACCAAGAATAGATGCAGCAAACGAAAAATTGTATCTTACAGCAAACTCATATGGATGATCCATCTCATTCATTTATGTCAGTCTTCTCTTCAAGAAGTCCAAGCACCTACACTCTTGACCCTGCTGCTCCAGGCGCAAAAACAAAAATCTGACCTTGACTCGATTAAGTAAGCTGCAGAGCTACAAAATTGCGATCGCATTACAGTAGGCCAAAAACTGGGTATGGCTATTTTTGACCATCTAAAAGTAGATTGGATGAAGCAAACAGGCAATAAGAATATATAAGAACCCACCAGTCACAAAACCGGTGAGCTTCAAGAATGGGTGGATTGAAGTACCACTGCGACGTTGTATTGGATTTCATCAAATAGTAAGTACCTACATATAATTCAGGTACCACCAGCATTTCAGTCAGGACGGGTAGAATAGCCAAACACAGAGAAACAATAGTGTGACAAATTAAGACAATATATAGAGACATGATTATTGTCCAAAAACCATTACAGGCCAAGCAACCTGTAATACTATGCAAGTTCAGTACAACACATTTGTACAATGGAATATTAGAACTTTGTAATTGTACACCTCTTTAGTGGAGAAACATGAATTCAGTTTCTTGCAAGGGAAACATAATAGGATATCCATATGGCAAATTATATTCAAGGTTGCAAAGCTATACACCAATTCTAGTGGCAGAGTTCATATTGTCTAAAAAGAAAAATCATATTTCGGATAGCAAAATTGTACATTTGTACTCTTTGTAACAACTATAGGATAGTAATCAAAGGATGCTAATCCATAACTATAGTTCAAAAATCTAAAAAAAATCGAAAGGCACTAATATTGTTCACCAAGTAATAAATTACCTTGCTAGCAAGCCCATCCGCCTACACTGCAGACTGCTGTAGGCAGTGCCGCCGCCCTATTGCCGCGGCTGCCTTGCCCATGGCTGCTGCAATCAGACACCTACCACTTGCCTTGACCTAAAGGCAACACCATTTTCATGGTTAGAGTCATCTACAAATTGGAAATTTTCATGTCGGGACAAACCTTTTTAAATGGAATAACGTTGACAGAGGCCACTTTCAGGTAATTTTCAGGTAACAAATATATGGTTACACGATCCATTACAAATATTCAAATAGTAGTAAAACAATCCATTGTTGGGTGGATTTAAAATAATATCATATACATAAATATTTGAGTTGTCTCAAATAGGGAAATACTAACAATTTTTCAACTGAATAAGATTAACCAACCCGAAGCTACTTTCACATGTCCTGAAACATTAAATTACAATAATAAAGGGCTCTATCACATTAAAATCCTATGGCGTGTGCAAAAATATACTGGATTAAACATTTCATTTCATACTCAAAAATAGGACAGAGGTCAGCCCATGCATTATTTATATTTGCTAAACCAGCGATAAACATATGTGCATGACACAGCAATGCATCTGTAGATAGCAACAAAAAAATAGACTGCTAATCTAGCGGTTTGATAATAATGACAGAAATTAGATCCCTAAGAAAGCACTAAGCACCGGCAGAGTCATTTACCACGGTTTTGGAGTCCTAAGATCCGTAAGAAAGCTTCAGATCAAAATGAGGAAAATCTACAAGGGACAAGGAAACATAAGCAACTCTATAATAGCATGATTCCACCAGGCTTTAGAAAGCAGATGTAAGAGGAAATAAAAGAAATACATCAAGGCTCTCCAATTAAACCAGAGCTAGAAAGCAACGAAGAGGACAACCTACCAATAGACATATACATGGGGGTGTTCTTGTAGCCTCAATAGTTAGCATATGTATAGTCCGAAAGCACATCTATATGAGTCAATTCATGCCTAGAAAAAGGCTATAAATCAATCTTGCCATTTAGCACAAAACATTGAGAATGCAAGGTTAGGATTTTAGAACGGATATGGCACTGCCTTGCACATCTAATATCGTATAATCACTATAAATCCAAACTGAAATGTGACACATCTAGGTGACCAATGGCAGTAAAATAAAAAGAGCCAGCTCATATGCTCAATTCGCTCCAAACAAAAACATTGGTAGATTCTAAACTGCAACATACATATTTATTTCTATGATAAAAAGAGCCAAAACAGAGTTTATACATTCAACATTTGAAATTTCTATCTCCGACAAGAAAATTTGCTAATCTTAAATTGTGGACCTGCATATCAGGAGGGACATCGCTTGCATTCTGAATAGCATCAGTAGCAGCAGGCTGGCGGCCATATGCAATAATGTTGTCAGAAGCAGCCACCCACACAACTATATTAGCACCAAATACAAACTGCAATGGCGTTGCCAGATTCGAGAAGCATACCAAACGATGGAGGAGTCAGGAAAACGCTGACCGAGGCCGCCACGCCGTCGCAGCTCGTCTGGTCTTCCCCTGCCGCTCCATGCAAGCACAGTACCGTACCGCCCGCAATAGATCTTTGGAGAAAACCCCTACGCCAATAATCTGGATTCAAAAATAAATTAGCATGGCTAAGATAGAATTTTAATACACCAATATTTTTTTCCACAAACAGATATCCGGATATGTCAAAATCAAACCCCTAGAAACAAAGGCACTCCAGATTACATGTGGATAACTTTAACTATATCTTGGAAATCAAATGTCATTCATAAATCATCATTCACATGGCAACTCACAGCAACATCTCCAAAAGGCTTTTTTTTTTGGGTTGGAAGAGTAATTAATTCCATCTTGGTTCATTGGTTATGATGTAGAAGCCCCCTTTATGCTGTTTCATTTAGCCTCAGGCAACTTCATTTCAACACAGATAAAACATGCAGTTTTTTTTAAAACCTGAAAATAGCCTAACATTCAGTTTCAAAAATTGTTGTGCCGATCTACGGAACTCGAGCAACCGATGATCATAAGTATTATAGATGGACAAATATGTTGAATTACCAAACCAGAACTAACCATGCATTCCTAGATGTTCCCGAGAGAATGCTTACAAACTGAATTAACCCCCAAATAATGAACATCTGAATATGAAAGCTATCACCAATCGACAACATGCCTAGAAAGAAGATTTTTTTCTGTGAAAATCAAGAAGAAAACAGTCATAGAATACTTGACCTGTATCCGTGGCAATTAGATAGGAAGAGAGAACATAAATGGTACTTCAAGAACTGAATATAGTCACCGAATCGATAGGATACTAATCAAATATTTACAATAGGTAGCTCGTACCTTTTTTTCGTCAAAACAAAGGAGCATAATTGAAAGGACTTTTTATCACCATACAATTTTGTATGCACATGTGTGAGAAATTTATGTATAAAGTAGAACCAAAATTTTCATGTAATAGTTTTAGTGAATCACACATTGACAGACTTACTCTGTGTTTTTCAATTCCTTTCTTTATTTAACATGATCTCACATTGATGCGAAGATTTCTATTGTGTTTTCAATTCCCTCTGTGTTTTCAATTCCTAAGATGGAATCATCACTTGGCCTCAGACCGATGCTCCTTTGTTATTCCTTCCCTAGATAAGAGTCATCGGTGGCACTGACTTTCTAAAGCCCAAAACAACGACAAAACCAAGACCAAAGCATCCATGGAAGCATGCAAGCCATCCACCCTAAGCCATCAACCCAGCTAGGCTAAAGGAGTTGCTTAGAGGTGGATGTTTTACATGTTTTTATGACACTCCCAAGAAACACCAATAGCAGAACCAACTCCGGTGCCCCCTCCTCTCAAACTGAAGTCATCATCGACCATGCACTCAAGCTCAACAGATTCCGCCTAAACCCGATAATCACAACCAAACATACCTTGAGAAGATTCTAAATCCACAAGTAGCGATAGAATCATGTGACACATGCAGCCCAAGCCATCAACCCAGTCAAGCAAGGAGTTGCTTAGGCATGTATGTATTGCATGACTCAATAATCTGCCACATCCATACATGAGCATAACTGCCCATAAAGTTCAAAGTAAAGCAAGAGCCAAAATCCGGAAAACACAAGCAATGCAAAGAAAGAGGAGGAAGAATTTCCTGCACAAAAAAAAGGTCACACTTGTCATTTGTTTGTTCTTTTGACTTCCATAAAATGTAGGAAATAACGTCGTTTGCGTTAATAGCTCTTTATGGTTAAGAACCAATTTCATTGGAAATAAAGTGCCACAAACCGAATGAATTCAGTACCGATCGCTGTATGAATGACATTAATAGGGAGAAGTTTACATTTTGATGATCGAACCCTTTTATTTTAGCAGCAGTGATTACAATACATTCAAAAGAAGAAAATCATCTATATATACGAAATATTGTGCCAACAAAGTCTGAAAACAATACTTGTAGGAATGTTACCATATCAAACACCGAAGAGAAATCTGAAAACATACATTCTACAACCATATGTAATTTTTAGGCAACCCTTAATTCATATTTCCATAGGATAGAAGACACCATGGTTAATCTAATTTGATTTGCAATTTGCAATTAGCAGTGATGAATTAAAGAGAGATTGAGCTGCTACTTTGAGTTTTGTATGACCAAGCCATAGTCTGCACCTGCACCTATTGCATCAAAATACCACAGCTTGTGGCAATCATTTTTTTTGAAGTAAACTCACATACTGAAACAACTTAAGTGTACAAAAAGATATCAAAAAATATACATTCCATTTGATGTTAGTAATAAAAAAACTGCATAGCTAAGTGTGATATAATTGTCAAATATAAGATCATCAAAAATCATGGTAGCCATAGAATTCAATGGCAGCCAAGTTAAGTTAAAAAAAGGGAGAAAAAAGCACACAAATAGATATCTTGCTGACTTAAATGTACACAGATTACGACAAGCAAATCTACATGGACACCTTAAGACATGTAAGAATTAGTCAAAATGAGAATCACCATGTAAATGCAAGTTGTGCCAGGTGGGGCTGTATACTAAACAATGTTTAAGCAAAACACTTGATGTGGCTAGCATCCAAACTGTCTACTTCCGGTGAAAAAAGAGGCCTCTAATGACGATAGACTAAGAACACTCAGGGCAGCTCCAATCCAATTGTGTAAAACAATGCAAGCTAGCTCATAGAATGGTGGCATGGTAGCACGAAATAGTCGACCACTTTGCACGGCTCTGACATTTTCATTGTCTGACGAAGGAAGGTGAGCTGAGGCTATTGATATATTTGAGAATAAGTAAACCGTCAAAAACGATTCAGCGATGTGCAACAGTAGTAACAATCCCATCAATATAGCAAATAGACAGATTGAATTTAAAACATGCAGTGCATTAATAAATAATAAATCTCTAACTACATCTATGGGTCAATATGGGACATCACCAAGGTGGACTGTGAGGCCGCAACCTGCCTGGCTCATGGATTAAAACCATTTTTTTTTTTTTGAATTCCAGCAAATCAGGTCTTGCGTGCGACCTCAGCAAAAGAGCACTTGCCTCTCAAATTTCTAAAAAAATAGAAAGCAGATCTGGCATTACTACTACTGCAACTACTACTACTAATCTGCTTAGCGCAAAGAGCAAATCTGTTTCTTTTTTTTTTTTTTTTAGGGAAGAGAGCAAATCTGTTTGTAATAACATAGTGATGACCTGTATAATATGTGAGGGAGGAAGATCTGTCAGTATAAAAAAACCAAAATCGCCCAAGCACAGAAGGTTTCCAATAACATGAAGAGGATGCAGAGAAATTGGAGGAGGGTGATTGTGTGAGAGCTAACCTGGACGAAAACGACGGCTAGGGTTTCCCCAAGCAGCGGTGCACACTCGATTCAAAATCAAGAAACCCCAAAGCAAAAAGCACCAGATCCATGAATATCCAACCCAAAATCAGCAGAGGAAGAAGAAATCCGCGAGCACCGAGGGAGGCGAGTTCACCGGCGTCTGCGGCGCGGCGGGATGTGCCTCATGCTGTGGCCGCCGCCACGCTGGGCGCCGCTCTGGGGGAACGGCCTCTAGGCTAAGCGGCGTGGGGGCTGGCCCTGCCGTCGAGAGAGAGAGGGAGGGAGGCCCAGGGGCCAGCAGCGGCACCCGGACTGGAGGTGGCGAGAGGAGGCAGGGGTCGCGTCTCGGGGAGGGACGCCGCCAAGGGAGGGAGGGGGAGGAGGAGCGACAGAGAGAGGTGGGGTTAGGGTTGCGTCGAAGCCGGTATATATTTGGCTGGAGTGTGACTCGGGAGGAGATAGAGAACCATTCATCGGCAATCAACGATCAAAAATAATTTTACTACCGTGGATGTCTTGGCCGACGGTTTTCACCATGATCAATTTACTCTTTAAATTTTGTTGCACATATGACATATCCATATAGAGTGATCCTATACATTTCACATTCCTGAATGCTTGGTAGAAGAGCATAGAATGAATATACCCTAAAGTTGAACAAATATACGTGCTACCATCTAAACTAAACTAAGAGAAAAAAATATCAATTATCAATTAATGAAATCCTTAAATTTGGGTATTACAAAGGCATAGACAAAATATTACCGATTGAGGCCACAACACTTGAGAGGATCTCTCTTATACAGTGTCTTGCAACACGAAAAAAGGTTTTTGAAGGGACTCAGTGGGGTAACACCCCCCCCCCCGCACCTCTTTTTTCATTTTATTGATATATTGGAAAGAAAATTACAGAGCACAAACTTAAACAAAAAAGATACATAATCTAATTGCTATATTCTCTAGCCAGAATTTTAAAGGGTCAGCACAACTCGGCTTGGACTTGATGACAATCAGGCCAAGGTCTTCCTTGAGACATCTCTTTCAGTTTTGAATGGAGCAAGGAATGTTATAAAAAAATTAATCTGTTCCTTGAAGTCCAGATTGCCCAACGGGCCGTTATTGCAATTTCTCTGAAAAGACTATTGCCAAAGTTCAGTCTAGCTTGAATAATCATATCCAACGGGGGAAGAGAAGTGTCCCAAGTGATTCCATTGAGGTTGCAATAGGTGAGACTGAAAGAGCATTCAAAGAAGAGATGCATTATTATTTCTTCTTTGTCATTGATGCAGATTGCACAAGAGTGACTGGGTAATCGCATGTTTTTCCTTCGCAACATATTTCTTGTATTGAGCATGTCCTTTAGAAGCAACCAGAAAAAGAATTTGTGCTTACCAAGGTTATCTCTTGCCCAGAGCAACACCAAAAAGGTTATGACAAACAACTACAATTAGTAGCCATAGTTAAATTGGTCCATCAGAAAGGGAGGATTGCACAACCACCGCAAAGTGAAAAAGGTTGTGACCGCTCTTGGTAGGTCAATGTGGGATAGACAAGGAAAGTTAAACAAAAAACTCACAATCTTTGATGAGGTTTGCTTCTCATTCTCTTCCAGTTGCATCCAACAAACCACGCCGCTGCGGCGCCGCTCCAGCCATACTTTGATCGATTTCTTAGGCACCTGCACTTCTGTAGGTGTTCGTTGGACCCTAGCCTTGGGTCTGGGAGAAAGGAAACGAAGACTGTGATATATAATCGGAAGTACTAGGTTGACAAAAAGGATATGACGGGACTGCCGTTCGTTTAAATGGCAATGCGTAGTGGGGTGGGTTTGCCATGCATGATAGGCAACACGACGTCTTACTTGTGACTCTTGATTTTAGAGCTTAGTGGCTTGAGGGACCCATCGATGACTTGTCTTTATGAGAATACAGAGAAATAGCTTAGTGTGGTTTGTTCTTGTAGCAGTTATAGATAGTAAACAAAGAAATTAAACATGCATACAAAAAAGAACACGTACACACAGATTGATCATATCATAACATCAACAAAGAGTAAAAAAGAAAAGTACAGAAAAGAAAAGAGTAGAGGCATAATTTGAAAAGAAAAAAGATCCCATGGCAATTAGCGCCGTCTTGTTCGTTGGATATCTTCTAAGAGCAGGTACAGTAATAAACTAATCAACTTATACTGCACCATGCATACCATGGAGGTATAGATGTCCAACTAGTCATGGTACAATGGGTCGGCCGAGGCTCAACTCAAAAATGCACAACACTAGCATGACCTAGGCATTGAGCATCTAGGCAGTGCCTCGGCCATAGGTTCATACCACAAATGCCTGAAGGGGTATGGCACCGTAAATGGGCTGGCACAATGTTGTCCCGATGCTTTCTTGCCCTTGGATGGCCTCACACCTTTCAAAACCGTCGAGATCAAACAAGGAAGTAAATAAATGTGCTAAACCCTAGCCCAAATACTAGCTTCTTAACACCACCATCTTCTTCGGAATCGAAGCGCAAAAGCTCCCTTCCTCTCCCACAACACAAGTGCACGACAACTTCTCAGCCCTCTAACTCTCATACGCTCTCAACCCATGAGAGGCGCTCTCCCTCACGGCCTCAACATGACTACCTCGCCGTAGGGGGTTGGGGCTCCCTCTCGCATGGCAGCGTGGCGGCAGTGCGTTCAGAGCAGTGCAATGGGATCTAGCTCCATTTCGTGGGATGACCTTTTAGGTGACATACTTTAATTTCATCCTTATTTGTTCTTGCCTGACCTGCCAACCACATCTACCTTGGATTTAGCTACTAGAGAAACAAAAATCACTTTCTTATTCCGATGAGCTCTATATCAAACTTCAAACCCCTTAATCTAGATGGGAGCTGATAACTCAAAGACGGTCACTGGCGAAAAACGTGGAGCCAGAAAGGTACCTCGCTTGATTAACCTTAGAGAAGCTTAGGAAGGGAAAGATCTGCTTATTGTCGTCATTTACAACCTTGGGTTTGTTGACTATGTTAGATTTGATAGAGTTCCTAGGTCACTATCATCAATCCAAGGCCACCATGCCATGCGCAAATTCGGTGGTGTATATTTCTAGGGCTGGTTATACTGATCCCAGTAGTGGAGGTGCCATCACAATGTGTTGGCCATGTGACATGTTGAAAGGTCCTAAATGGCTAGAGGGGGGGGGGTGAATAGCCTAATAAAATTTCTACAAAAACACTAGAGCAACTTGTTAGTAAATAACAAAGCGTAAATGCGTTTGCTCTAGCTCTACTTGTCGGCAAGCCTCCTATTGACAATTCTAGTTGCTATAGTCTCTAATTCACACTCAAGGGCTAAGTCGCTACTTTACCACTAGGTGAACAAGCTAAATTACTCTAGCAACTAAGCAAGACTACACAAGCTACACAAGCACAATATATATATCAAAGTAATGAAAGTGTGTAGAAGTGATATACCACAATGTCGAGGCTAGTCAATCCAATCACCGGGAATGTTGTCACAATATGAATAATGAATCGAAAAGCCAAGAGACAACAATCACAATGGAGAGACACGAAGATTTAGCCCGAAGTTCACTTGAGCACCGGCCAAGCCTACGTCTCCGTTGTGTCGACCTTCTCACGTGTGGGTCAAGGTGGAGCTCACTCCAAGCCAAATGCCTTTAGGCTTCTTGAACCCAAAGCAAATGAGAGGTACTCACCCGCCACGAGCAATGTATTATCTTGCAATTCGTCGTCCCGACGAGGATGCCTGATCCTCTCACAAATCACCGGAGGTGGCCAAGAACATTCACCTTCTCTTGCCAACGCCTCCACCAATCACCAAGGCGGCTAGGAGTGGTGCTCTCCAAGAGCAACAAGAAAACCACCCAGGCACAACGATCCACAAGTGCCACTAGATGCAAAGATCAAAGCAAAGTGCACTTGAATCACCTCAACTCACTAGAATGGATGCTCTCAAGCAAAGGAGGAGGAGGAGGATGAGTGCTCAACTCTAGAGGTGTTAGGAATGATTTCAAATGTCCAAGAGACCTCCCATGGCCGGCCAAAGGGGGGTATAAATAGGCTCCACCTAAAAATGGAGCCGTTGGGGAGGAACATGCAATTCTGCGGGCCCGGCCGGACGGGGCCGACCGGACTCATGCATGAGTCCGGTCGATGAGTCCGATCGAGAACCGACAAACCCAACCAGCCAAAAATAGAACCCCTTCGCATGCGTCCGGTCATGCTTCCGGTGCATGCGTCCGGTCAATCCTTGGCCGAGACCTCAAAAAACATGCTCAGTAAATTCTGGCGAGGAACCACCCACGGAGCGTCCGGTCGGATCTAAGCTTCGGTCGCTGGTGCGGTCACCGCGTCCGGTCGCCTCGAAGGCGAAATTCGTCGTTGTGTTGCCGTTTCTTCGCCTTTGCTCCCAAACCGACTTCCGTCACTTGATTCTTGTTGTCGACACGTCGAAGAACACCCCGACACCATGTGTTAGCATTTTGAAAACATTTTCCATCAAGTACGGAGTTAGCTCTCTAGGTTAGAATGCATGCAAATGATTTTGAACCTAGAGGCACATGAGGATCGATATGTACGATAGTTTTTCCCCTCTTTATAGTACGACTTATCGATCCTATAATCACTCACACCCTCTATGGTGTCTTGAGTGTAAAAATCAAAATGGCCCTATGATATACCTTTGCCTTGAGCCCATTTTGATCTTCAATCCACTCCAAGTCATGCACTTGATCATCATTTGAATCATCTCGATCCATCCACCATGACCATCATGCACCAACCTTGGCTTGACCAATCTCCAACTAAATCAACACTTAGCATAGAGAGATTAGTCCTAAGGATGTCACTAATTAGCCAAAACCAATCTAGAGATCTTCATATGTGCCCTTGGAATTATGGTACGGGCGTAGGAACTCGGTTAGAGGCCGTACATAGTCAACAGATCGAAGGCCGCCAATGCCAAGGATATCAGGTCGTCGCCCATAATAGTCTAGTGCCGGTCTCGCATGGTGCCAACAAAGAACTATGTATGATGCATGTGCACTGTCCCACCTTCACGTTCTTGGTGATTCTAGAGTATGCCGGTAGAGGTTGGCAGATGGTGCACTTTTAGGATCATATGTATTCTTCATTAGGTCCACTTCTTTGCTAGCATACGGTACCACCAATAGTGCACTTCTTTGCTCGCATATAGTACTACTAATAAACGTTTATGAGTAGGATATATAATTATCAATGTCTCTAATATAAATTTATAGAAAATGGTGTAACTAATGAATTGTCAACAATCGGGCTATGTGCTTCGATGGTCTTTCCAAAAGCACCTTATTCTGGTTGAAGACCTATGACATGTTACAAATTATTTACTAGGTGACATGCATTATTTTCATCCTTATTCTATTCTCACCTGATTTGCCAACTACATCTTCTTTACTTAATAGTTGCATCTATTCATGATTATTACAAATTGTGGTCTTAGTGGCTTTGCATTCTACATGCCTTTAATTTTTGACTACTAGAGAAACAAAAATAGTATCTAATTTTGATGAGTTCTATATCAAAACATCAAACCCCTCATCTAGATGGGAACAGATAACTCAAAGAAGATCATCGGCGAAAAGCCCTGAGCCCATGAAAAGGTAACGCACCTTTTTTTTTTTTAGATCAAAGGCATATGCCCAACTTCTATTGAAAGCTTAACTTGAGTCACAAGATTTGATAGGGTTATCACTTTTACATCACACGATAAGTCCACATCGGACACCATGAAACCATCTAAACACCTAAAATAAAAATCCACCCCTAGACATAGCAACAAAAATCCAGCCAAACACCGAACACTCCTCACATATAAGAAACAATGTGTTGGCAAAAGCCAGAAAGCTGAGTCGAAGCTGAGAACTCAGGTGTCAAGTGCACAACCCTTCCTTCAGTTTGTTGAGCACCTCCTCCTTCCTCGATGTGTCCTTTATCGCCAGCAAAATCCATTGTTTCAGCAGTCCCCACGCCTGGTATGATACCTGTTTAGTGGATTTGATATTCACGTCGAGAAAACACTAAGTTATTTCTTGATTTCCAAAGAGCCTAGCCCATCGCCCCCATGATCCACCATAGGATGTTTCTACCCCCTCTACTATTAGCATTGCCAAGAAAGTTTTGGAACGTTGCTATAGAGGTGGGTATGCAAAGGCCACACCCGGGCTATCTCGGACCCCACACCATGTAGCAATGGCAATGGGGCAATTTGGAAAAGAAGATGATCAATAGTTTCCTCTTGTTCATAGAATTTGCATGCTTGAGCTTCAACCCAATTCCTCTTCCTTAGTTGCTGCATAGTTTGGACTCTATCTTGCCAAGCCATCATAAAAAGATTTTTACCTTCAGAGGTAACTTCTCCCCCCATAATTCTATTGTTAAGGTATCGGTCACACAAGGGTTAGTAATGTATCTGTACATGCTTCTGGTTGTGAACTTGCCTGAATGTTCAAGCTTCTAAGATACCATATCATCTCCTTCTGACAGGATAACATCCCCCAACAGATCCATCAACTCATTCCACTCAAGGGTGGTAGCTTCATCAAATCTTCTCCTATAACCGAGTTGCCAACCATCTTTGCTTACCTCCTGAACTGAAACCTTCTGATTTAGGCAAATTTTGAACAAGTTTGGACAAAGAGTTTTTAAAGGAATCTCCCCAACCAAACATCATCCCAGAATCTAGTTTGCTGCCCACTTCTTACTATGTGTGATTTACCTCTTTCATACCAATCTTTCACTGCATGAAGTCCTTGCCGTAATTGAGAAGTGCCAACACTCTTGGTTTGGTAGAATCCCTTAACTTTAAGATACTTTTTTCCTCATCAGATTCATGCACATACTGTTATCCCCCCTTTCGAGCCTAAACATCCACTTGCCTAACATGACAATGTTCATAGCTCTTGTGTCAATAAAACATAAACCCCCAAACTCTTCAGGTTTGTCAAGGGCATCCCACCTAATCATATGGAATTACTTCTTATCCCCCACTCCTTCCCAAAAGAACTTGCTTCTGCATGTGTCAAATCTCTGTTGGATCACCTCATATAAGTGATAAAAGCCCATCATATGTACATAGGTAAGCTGATTAGGCTAGAATTAATCAGGATGGATTTACCCCTAGAGGTTAAGTGGCCACATTTCCAAATTTGGAGCCTCTTTTCCAACTTGTCAACTGCACCACTTAGTTCTAATTTAGAGAGTCTTCTGTCACTGATTGGTAGACCTAAGTACGTCATTAGGAACCCCCCCCCCAAGTTTACAGTTGAAAGCGTCTGCCACTTTCTGACTTTCCTCTGCAGTTAGCCCTTCAGTTAATACCTCACTCTTGGAGTATGTACCTCACTCATACAGTTGAAAGCGTCTGCCACTTTCTGACTTTCCTCTGCAGTTAGCCCTTCAGTTAATACCTCACTCTTGGAGTATGTACCTCACTCAATCAGCTTCGGAGAAAAGTAGAAGGGTGAGATCTGCTTTTTGTTGTCATTTCCAGCCTTGGATTTGTTGACTATGGTAGCTCTGTTAGAGTTCCTTGGTCACTGTGATCAATCCGAGGGCACCATGCCATGCCGCCAGCATTTAGTGGTGTGTAGTTCTCATGCTGGCTGCACTAATCCCAGCAGTGGAGGTGCCATCACGGTCTATCTCGCCAAGTTAATGTGCCTTCGAAATTATGTTCCTGGCGCATGTACAGGTACGTTGTGAGCCAATCGAAGGCTGCTAATGCCGAGGGTATTAGGTGATTGTTGCAGTACTCAAGCGCCGGTCTGGAATGGTGACTGCAAAGAACTGTGCGTGATGCACTGCACTGGTTCATATCCTCCTTCACTTCTGGTGATCCTAGTTCTTTTTTTTCCCCAGCAGAGATTTGCTCCTGATGCACATCACGGTGGCCTTTTAGGATCATCATGTATATATTCTTCATCAGGTGCACTTCTCTACTAGCAAATAGGACTATTAAAAGTTTATTATAGTATGATAAAAACCAAGTATGAATATCTCTCTCCTGAACTGTACAAAAAAAAAAGTGAACGAGAATGTACAGTCAAGAATCAGGCGCTATGTTACTTTTCTTACTTTAACTTCAAGAAATCCACTTTTCAAGTGATATGCATTAATTTCATCCTCATTCTATTCAGGCTCGACTTGCCAACTGCATCTTCTTTACTTAACAGTTGCATCTATTCATGACTATTACAAATGATAATCTTAGTGGCTCTGTATGCCATTCTACCATGCTTTTGACTACCAAAGAAAAAGAAAGATCACAGTAATAATTCCAATGATCTCTATATGTTACTTCAAACATCTAATCTAGATGGGAGCAGATACAAAGATCATGCGCGCTAGTCAACAGAAAATGCTCTAACCAAAGTATTGTTGTATTCTACCTGTGGGCTCTCTTAATCTATCTTGCCGTTTTGTCAATATCATTCTTCCTTCGTTCTCAATTCCTTTTACTTGAAATCGGTTGTGTTCCTTTCAAATAATTATTTTGTTGGAAGCGCTTGAAGTCTTCTCATCAAATGTATAATTTTAAAATGGCTTCTCAACGACCTAAGCCATTCTTTTTTGTATGTAGCCCCTTTATGTTGCCTATTCTAACTACCCATGACTTATTGTTTAGTTTTGGAATCTCCACCATTATTGATTGTATTCCTCATCCTCCCTATATATGGATAGGAAAACTAACCTTCGGCGTCATCATTACGATGGTATTCCTCATCCTCATATATGTGAAAACTAAATCCAAGTCTGATCATCTCTAGACAATGACTCATCATAAAAAAAGATTATTGTAATCCATTGACATTTTAGAACAGAACAAACTACCTAAGACTGAGCTTACACTGACAAAAAGACAAGAAGCACAATCCGCTTTAATAAGCAAATTAAAGCTAAACAACGATCACCAAAAGTACAACCTTCCCCAACTAATTCACAACAACATTTTATTCTCCATGGGCGCACTAGTAATGACACATATGCAGTACTAAAATTATTAAGAACTAACGCATGCAAGGCTGATGCATGCCGTTGGAGTTGTGGCCTCCGTACGTGGAAAAATATGCTGAATGCACAGGAATTGATAAATTGATTGATTCAGTGCTCAGCGGGAGGATGGTAGATCGGAGTTGGCTTCGGCTGTCCGTACACCGGTGGGGAGGGTGGTACTCCGGCGTAGGTGGGTGGTATTCCGGCGTTGGTGGGTGGTACTCGGGTGTGGGATGGTACTCCGGCACTGGCTTGTGCTCCGGCACGGGTGGTGCTCTGGCACGGCGGGTGCGTTGTGGAAGTGGTCTATGAAGTGCTTCTTGATCGGGGAGCAGAGAAACGCGGACGCGCACTCCGCGGACGGGTAGTGCGTCTTGCCGGGGATGGCGACGAAGGTGCCCCCAGACATGGGCGCGATCCTGGACGGCTCCTGCCGGGGGGCAAGGCGCGTTCGCGGCGCTGTGGAGCTGCGCGTGGCAGTCGGCGCCGTGGAGGTCGGCGGCGAGTGGGACGCTGAAGGCTCCGGTGCTTTGGAGCTCACTCACGGCCTTGGTCTCGTACTCGCCGTTGGTGTTCTTGCACTTGATCGCCACCTGAAGACCTGATGAGGACCATGTAATTAATTAAAAAACATTTAAGTTTTCTCAAGATGGAAATAAGGTTCTCAAAATTTTGGTTAGATTACGTGCGGTTACTACTAAGTACATTACGACCAGTCACCAGGCTACTAGCGATGCTTCAGACAGAACATGATCAATTCCTTTTGCCTTGTGCCTTTTGTATTAATTCAAGATTTGTGTTTAAAACCTCTAACGAATTTCGGTTCTAATGTACTACTAGTAAACATAGAGTAGTCGCGAAACGTGGCCTCAACGACTTGGGCACGGAAATGTATCGCATCGCATCACATTGCACGCATGCAAAAAGCATGCAGACGCATGGCGTATGCAGCATGCTTACCCTTGAAAGCCGCCTCAGCCTTCATGTTCTTCCTCGTGCAGTCGGCGCACCTCGCCAGTCCCACGACGACCGAAGCTGCTACCTGATCCTCTGCCGCGTTGGCGACGGCGACCGCCATCAGCATGGCACAGACGCCGAGGAGCATCCTTCCTGATGCCATGGTCTAGCTTGTGTGCGTGTGTGACTGTTTGTGCGGAGGAGATCGGCGGCCCAGCGCCATGGCTTTTATAGGCGAGAACCAACAGGAACGCTGCATATATTGATCACACAGTGGCTCTGATGGGGAGGCGCCGGATTTGTAGATGGGAAATTATTCGCTCAAATCCATGCATATGCTGTCCGTCCGGACGGATCGGATTGGATCAAGCTGAATTCAATTTTTTGATCGTCTTTGCCGATCTACATTTATGTCCTGGCAAGTGGCAACGCATCGTAGGCATGCATCTCGATCAGTAGATACGTATAAGTACTACGAGTACGTGCTTGCAAGCTCGAGCACATGGATGCCAGGTTGCAAGCATATGCTATATATGCGCTTTTGCAGTAAGAATGAATGATATGCGCTGGATACAGTGCATGCATATGCATGGTCCCATTCGATCGGAGATGAAGTCTGAGCCTTATTAATCGTCGTAAACTCTTCATCCCTCTATGTGTTAATTTGGAATACTGGCATTCTACTTTTCAATTAGTACAAACCAATACGTATAGTATCTATCAATGCTTTCATCTTTCTTCAAAAAAAATATATCAATTAAATGTAGGTACTTCAATCTAGTAGTTTATGTAGTACTAGTATGTTCGTGTAGATCTTTACTTGTACTTTGCACGAAAGCGGTGTAAGCACGTGAACTGGCGAATTTGGTACTACAAGGACGATAGGCTCATCATCATAAAGAACGAAGTACAGTTATTACCACAATTCCACTGCGGATAACAGTAGAAAATGATGAATCTTTTGCCTGTAAATCAGATCTAGCTAGAATGTTGACCTACGGTTTCACCTTAAGCTGTACTACTGGTTTAATGTACAGGGTGGAGAAATTATTGGTCCCCGTAACCATTAATGGTATTGGCTGGACTGATGAACGTCTGGACTCTGAACTAATGGTATTGCTCAGTAACTAGATTATCCTATATCGTTTGATTTTGCTAAATAAATTGCAAATAGTGCTTCTATGAAAATTTGAGGAACAATAGTTATTCTAACGGAAATTTGACAGTGTACCATTAAGAGTTCACATCTTTGGAGATATTTTTTTTTTTTTTTTTGAAATATGGAACATGATCAATAGTTATCCATAAAGTCATGTGATCCATCCAGTAATTTTCAAATATGAAGCAGCTCCTTTTAGGAATAGAAGTGGAGATGCATATGGAACATGATCACAAGTTTCCCTAACCAGAGGGTAAACAGAGGTGTTGGGTTATGAAAGTGTCTAATTTGCAGAGGTGAAAATCCAATCCAAACGTTCTAAAAGGGGAGAGATTTGTTTATTAGACCAAGTAAAATCTCCTGCCTTTCAAAGGCAACTCAACTGGCCCCAAGGCGGTATTGGCAGAATTGAAGAGATACATCTCAGCATGATTTCCACCAGGTTTATTCCAATCAGCAAGTCACCAAGCAACCACCAATTTTTTTCGTATCAGGCATTTGAATATGTTTGAATCAATTTGAAAGATCTCTTTACCAGCATGGGTACAGGTCATATATGTTAGAGCGAATTCAAGTGTTATTATTAAACTTGGAGGGTCAGCTCAAAGGAAGACAAAAATCATTTTGATACACTCTAGTCCTAGAGAAATAACATGATTTCCAAATAATAATAGAGCCTCTAGCACCTTGAGCAGAGATAAAGTCAAAAGCATAAAAGGTGGGCAAAATTTATTACTAAACAACTTATCCAAAGAAGCTTTCTTAGTTCCATGGAGATAGACTCCCCAGAACTCTCCAAGAATCTATCTCGACAACATCCCATTTCTTGTCGGTGTTTATGTCCCTTACATTCCAACATAGAACTTTCCAAGTTCTACTATCCATATGGAAACAAAAAGAGAAGAAAAGGTTACAAACTATTGAGCACTAGGAGCAGCCCTCCACCATCAAAGGTTGGCTTGTCTTCCATCTTGCTCACTTCTTTTTTTTTGCTGATGACATGGACCGGAGCTTGTCTTTGGAAGAGGAGCAGAGGTGGAATGATCTTTTGGTTTGCCTAAAGGCTTCTTTTTCTGAGGCCTTTGCATAACATTTTCTAATGTCAAATCTGTAGGGTCCATTCCACAAACGGTAGCACCAAGGTTCTTGATGACCAAGGAGTAGCTATACAACCTATAGAATCCTTGTTCTTGCAGGAGCTGGATCTAAATCCTTTATGTTGCTTCTTCAGTCTTGTTCTCCAACTCACATCCTCTTCTAAAAAAGCTGCTTTCCCTTTGGCTCTGCCCTTTCGCCTTTTGGGTGTCATAGTTGATGACGTAGCTCCAAGGAACAACATCCTCCATATCGAAACTCTATTCATCTTCAAGCAATTCTAGAACAAGAGAGGTGGTTGGCTCAAAATTTGTGTAGGTTGTGATATTAGCATTTGGGGAAACTAAGGTTCAAAAAAAAAAAGAGTAGCATTACCAGATGAATCGGCACCAAAAAGTCCCAAGCTTTTGATTGTAAGAAGTTTTTAGCTTAGTCAAAAGAAAAACTTCATCCAAATATCACGAACAAGAATGGAATTAGAGGAATTAGAATGATGAGAGAAGAAATATATGTGGCCATAGCTGCATGGGCCCCTACTAATTCCCAACCATCTATTAATTACTATTGACCATAGCTGCAAGGCCCCTACTGCTGTGTGCCTGGTAGCTGCATGCACCATTACTACTAGCCTCCATGGGCTCCTTGGGAGCTCCCTTGGCGGCTCCACATGACATCTCTCCTCCCCTTGAGGAGCAGCTCGTCCTAGAGCTGGCATGATGGATAGTGGATGTGGAAGTTGTTGATGTCTTCCAAGGTGATAGAGGACACAAATTCTTCTTTCTAGGGAATGAGAATGTGGCCAGCATGATCTGGATTGGACACCATAGCATCATAGTGGCAACCTGCAACGTCGGTGGAGTAGCGAAAGGGGTGCCCACGAACTTCTTCAAGAGCCAGCAGACAGGATGGCCCTTGTGCCAAAAAGACATGGTGAAGGCTGCAAAGTCCCATAAAATCTGTCTCAAAGAAGCCAGCCATCGGGTGCCGAGGACAACGTCATAGCCGGGCAGCAGCAACACAAAAAAGTTGGTGGTGAAGATCTCACTGGCAATGGAGGACGACGCTTGCCTATACACGCCTGTGCATGACACACACTCCCCATGTCTCAAGGAAGCCAGCCATCGAGTGCCGAGGACGATGTCATAGCCAGGCAGCAGCAACACAAAAAAGTTGGTGGTGAAGATCTCACTGGCAATGGAGGACAACGCTTGCCTATACACACCTGTGCACAACACACACTCCCCATTGACCATTGTGACAGATGCAAGCCTACAATAGACCATGGGGAGAGCATTGCAGCTGGCAACGTCCTTGGCGAAGAGGTTGTGCGTCGAGCCTGAGTCGATGAGGGCGTGGATGTTGACGGTGCCCATTGGAGGTGCACTTGCATGGTGTTGCTAGTGTGGATTCCGCTTATCGTGTGGAGCAACATTGGCAGTATCAAATTTGTAGGGTTGCCGGAGGTGGTGTCATATTGTCACCATCCGACGCTCCCAGATCCAACAAGAACAGGCGCTGACACACTTTGTTGTGGCCATGCCCGAACTTTTCATCGCGATTGAAGCAAAGGCCTTGCTGGCGGCGTTTTTCCATCTCAAACATCAACAGGCGTGGCAACCCTCCACTGTGGCGGTAGTGGCTGCAGCAAACCGTGGAAGGTGGCCGAGCCGGTAGGGCGAGACGTGGTGGAGGTGACATGAGGAGGCCTTGTTACTGGTCGCGCAGTGGTGCAGAAGACGACACTACAGCAGCAGCACACTGTTCATGCAACTCTAGCTTGCGGGCCATGCTCATGACGACGACGAGAGTCTACGGATTGTGTGCATCTCGACTTCGTAGCTAAGCGTAGGCTGAATGGCTCACTGTGAATGCCTGGACATGTTGGGTCTCTTCGAGTGGCCTAAAGCACGGAAGCAGTGCCTCAAAACGATTCTGATACTCCATGACTGAGCCTGTTTGCTTACACGCCATGGGCTCTCCCAATGGATTAGAGCGGATCAGGGGCCCATAGAGAAGATTTGTGGAGTTCGGCAAAATGGTGCTATAGGATGACATGCGCTCAGCCTACTGCACTTGGAGATACCACATCTGCACCCACCCTCCAATTTGTAGGATGGCATCCACACTTGCTCCTCCACTGTGATGCGTCGTTGATGAAAATATGACTCATAGCGGTTCAAAAATGTGAGCAGATCAGACTTCTCATTGCACTTGGGGAAGTCCAGCTTTTGGAACCAAGGTGGGTGATCACCATGGTGGTCACCGTGGCCCGAACCTTGTGAGCCTGAGCTCGGAGGACACTGGCTGTTGTGCCTACTGTAGAGCAGCGACCTGCTCTTGAAGGTTGCTGATGGAGGCGTTCCTGGTGGTGTTGATCGAGGGTCTAGATCATCTTGGCCAGGTTGGCGGTCGATGGGTCGACCATGGGTGAAGATGCAGAAGTGGCCGAGTCGTTGGGTGATGCAGGGGTTGATGGCATGGCGATAGGGTGGGTTTGTGGAGCGGAGGTGGAAGAGAATCACTGGAATGTTGACGCTAGATTGTCAAGGGCCTAGGTGGAGGCCCTTGGCTTCTCAACTCATAGCTAGAACTAGGCAATGGTGCTTGGGTTTTTGCCTGACTACCAACAAGATGGGATGAGATTAAGAGTGCAAGAGAGAGTTTAGAGATAACTTTGTTCTTTGCCCCGAATGCATGATATAAATCCAAGAAAAAATAGCACGCTATAGCACCGAAATAACGCGCTAATAGCGGTCAGAAGCACCTGTCGCAATGCCAAATAGAGCGCTATAGCGCCAAATAGCGCGCTAATAGCGTTTTCGTTAACCTCCCGCTAAATTCTATAGCCCGCGATTTTTTTCATGGATATAAATAGAAGTCTCCTTTGTCCTAGCTCCATGATTCTTTTCCAGCCATTACTCTCCTACTAATTCCCGACCATCTACTAATTACTATTGACCATAGCTGCATGCGCCCATACTGTTATGTGTCTGGTAGCTACATGCACCATTACTGCTGCATCCATAAGTCTAATCCCTCAACAAACTCGTAAGGGCCTACACAAGGGTTTAGCTATTTGTCTAGCTAGATGTGATATGGCAAGAAAAAAAGTAGAATAGAGGGTAGTGACTAGCTACAAGAAAATAGCTAGACTATTTCACGTAGCCCAAGCACATGTGAGAGGAGCATGTGGGTCTAATAATATAAAATAGTCTTTGGTTTTCTCTCTCACCTCAACATCAGCAGACTATGTAGCTAGCACTAGCTATTACCGTTGCGGGCACCCTAAGAATCCATAACTCGAATCCCTCAATAAACTCCTAAGCACCATTGATCGTAGCCACCTAGTCTCCCCGGGCTCCTAATGCCCATGCATGCCCTTGGGAGCTCGCCTGGCGGCTCCACATGACAAGTTAACTCAAATATTCCTCCTGTGAAGAAAGGTAGAAATGGTGAGCAATTTGGGTACATATTGTCTCTAAAGATAAAGAGCTAGAATATTTGAAAAATATTAACAATGATAGGTGCTTTTTGAATGTGAGGGGCTTAATAAAGAAGGCAGGTTACAATGCTAAACTAATTTTGTTAATGATAATAAACTTGATTGTGTTGGGTTCCAAGAAACTAAAAAGGAGAGCTTTATTGATTCATATTTCAATTATGTCCATAAGGACTTTAGTTTGGAAGGCCTTGCCAGCAGTGGGTACTGTTGGTGGCATCTTAGTTGGAGTAAATAGTAACAAATTTGAGGTTCTGTCTTGGTAGATTGGTTCTTTTAGTGTTGCTGCTGTAATTAAAAACAGTAGCGAGAAGTTTGTTTGGAGGTTGATAATTGTGTATTATTCCCATTATGAGGAAAGAAAGTCAAAATTCATTTAAGAGTTAGAGAGGCTTCTGGATAACTGGGAGGGCCCAACCGTCTTTGGATGTTTTAACATAGTATCAGATATGAAAGAAAAGAATAATGTTAATATTAATCATATGCGGGATGATGTTTTTAAAGATTGGGTAAACAAATATGGCCTTGTGGAGCTTAAGAACGTTCTAGAACCTTTACTTGGACTAATAACGAAGAGGTTCACATCATGACTACTCTAGATAAGATTCTATGTACCACTTCTTCTGAACATAAATTTCCCCTTGCTTTTGTTTCAACCAAAGCTAGAGCTTTTAGTGATCATCTCCCTCTAATTCTAGATTTAGGGATTAAGGAAAATAAAAAACCAGGGTAATTCAAATTTGAGAAATGGTGGTTGGATCAACTAGACTTTAAAGATCCGATTATGACATGGACAACCTCATGCACCTTTACTGATGCTCTAGATATTTGGCAGATCAAAATTATATTGTTAGGAAGAAGGTCAAGGGTTGGGCCACTAACACTAACTAGTATATTGCCCGTGCTAACGCTACGGTGTCATCTAGAAACACAAATCGATCCAAGAATTATCTCCAGCACCTTCATGTTGAGCTTGTATTTTCTTTCTGCAAAGCAATGGCATTCGATTGTAAGAAACTCGTCACAACTAATTTAAAAAGAGCATCACCATGTCGATACAGAAATAGGGTATTTCTGACCAGTTACAAGTTCAGTTTGCAGCGATGACGAGACGCTGGCCATGTTGAAGAGGAACTTTCCTGCACCAAAAACACAACCCACTCTAAACAATGTCCTCAGTGGCATGACGAACAGGGTGCCAATTCCATACATTAGTGGCTTCCCGGGCAATCATGTCTACCAATTTATTTATCTGAAAAACACAGATCAAGCAGGCCAATGCGGCTTCTCTGAAACAATATTTAGGACAGAGCTTACTTAGAGGAAGATAGTGCATACCTTGGGGCGATTGCACGGCGAGGGCGTGGACGATCTTGTTCACGGGTGAACATTTTGCTGTGACACCTACTGCGGTATGCACAGGTTGAATATGTCATGAACTCCCAGAGAAGCTTTGTCAGAACTAAATGAACCTGCAAAACTGTAGAAATATGACATTCCAAAAATTGGAGCTCTATTATTCTATAAACAATAATAAATGTTTTAATCTCTTAAATAATCAACGCATACCAAACAACATCCCCTGTCATATATAATTTCTTTGTCCTAGCTATAGGCATGAGAAATCACGGCTGCCCCCAATCACTCTATATATTCAGGGAAGGACACTACAGTCCCACATTAATTCAAAACATAGATCCAGGTGGGATATCATTCATGGAAAAACATTGCGGTAAAAACTGGAAGCATGTGTCTCGGGAAATTCGTAAAAACACTCGCTATTGCTGGATGCCCTGCACTCTTAGTCAGAACAAGTAAGCAGTTCTCGGCTTCACACAGCAGGAAGCGAAGGGAATACATGAACGCACTCTTGATGTCGATGGGTGGTGGCCCATGGATGAAGAGGCGGTTGGTTTAGAGCTGGAGGAGAGATACATGGCATTTCTGTCCAAACAGAAAGTTAAGAATGGAGCATGCCTGTTCAACTGTTCTGTTCCAACATTCGGAGTCTATTGAGCAACTTTGTCAAGTACTTCTTGAGCAGACAGAGAAGGTTCTTCATCTCAGTGTTCTCATTTCCTTTCCATATAATCTATGCCGGACCATCTTCAATATATTCACATTCACCATCTTCTTCTGACTGGTTTCCTTGGTCATCTTTAGGATGCAAGAGGGAAGTCAAATTTGTAATCAGATCACTATATGTTAGAATGTTTATACAACTTATTTTTGAAAACAAGCATTAGTGAATTCAGAGACATGCTGACAGAAAAAAGGATTCAACACAGATGGATTAATCTAGCTACAAAAATATATACATCCAACTTACTAACAATGAATAGCCCTACAAGCTTATCCCGGCAGCAGAAAAGGGATGCGTCGATTGCAAAATGGATGAATACGATTGTTCGGCAGAAGGTGCTAAGAAATTATGGAAAGACGGGGAGAGATAACCTCCTTTCGAGGGGAAGCCTCCACAGCCCTGGGCTCCTCTTCGACCGCAGCAGCCGCGTGACGCACGGGCAGTGGCGGCCTGGGGCCACCGGCGCTCGGCGTCCTCGAAGGCATGGCGCGCACACTCGGACTCCGCAGACGCCAGTGCCACCTGGATCTCGAGGAGGCGGCGCTCCACCTCGGGATCGGCCGCGTGCACCTCCGCACAGGGCAGCAACGATTGCGTCCTCCCCATGGGCTGAGATGCGGCCGGTCGAACGGTGCACGGGCGCCACGCAGCGTCGGTGGCGGCGACTGGCGGACGCGCCCATGACGGCGAGCGGCGAGGCAGTGGATGACAGCGCCAGGGCCGTGCGGCCCTGGCCTCAGTGTCGGCGGACGCGGCAGCCCACGTCAGGGAAGGATCCCACGCACGATACCGGCGGCATCAACGGAGGCAGCCCGACGTTTTCGAAGAGAAGAAAACGGAGGGTGAGGATGGGGATCGAACCCTCGCCGATCAAAATAGTCGCAGGCGTGGGCGTCGGGGTCTCACCGTGTAAGAGCTGTGTGACGAACTTTGAATCCTACCCTTGGTTGTGAGATCGAACGGATGGTGTTGCTTTTGCCAAAAATAAAAATAAGTGTGTCATTATAGTAGAGATAGAGATGTCAATATAAAGAAGCTTAAAAGTGATCTTGTGAAGTTTCAAAATCTAGACAACCAATCTAAAAATAGAGTTTTGAATTCAACTAAAAAGGTGAGATTAGAGGGTATTCATAAAGAGTTAGAGGCTATTTGGAGAATGGAGGAGATTAGGGCCTGCTATTAGAGACTGATAGATTATGATAAGAATATTGCATACTTTATGGTAGTAGCTAATCAAAGAAACAAAAAAAGCATATTGAAGGCTTAGAAGGACCTGATCGATAGATTGAGGATAATAAAGGCATGCTTGGGCTTGTTGTTCAGTTTTAAAAGTCTCTTTTTGATAAAGATCCAACTAATAATGTTAATTTGGGTAAGAACTTCTAGGAAGCAGATGAAGTAGTGTCTTCAGAAGAAAAAAATGAGTTCCTACAAACCCTTTTTCTGAGGAGGAGGTCAGAGATGCTGTGTATGGCCCTTATGTTGAAGGCGCACATGGCTCGGATGGTTTCCATTTTCACTTTTATCAAAATTTCTAGAATCTTATAAAGTCTGACCTTATGGACTTGGTTGGACCATTTGAGAAAGGTGATTTAAATTTGAAGACTTAATTACACTATGATAACTCTTATTCCCAAAGGAACCCGAGGCCAAGAATCTTAAGAAATTTAGGCCTATTAGCCTTTTAAACTGCAGTTTGAAGATTTTTGGCAAGTTGCTTAATAACAGGTTGATTAACATAGCAAAGATGCTGATTTCCTCTAATCAAACATTGTTCATCAAGGCTCATTGTATTTTAGGAAGCGTGGTTGCGGCTCTTGAAATTATTCATGAGGTGCATAGAAGCAAATGAGTATGATATGGTTAGCTGGGAGTTTTTGGAAAATATGCTTCTATCTAGAGGCTTTGGAGTCATCTGGATCAATTGGATTAAAACACTAGTGGAAGGTGAATCTATTTGTGTTATTATTAATGGCTTAAAATAGTGTGTTCTTCAAACTGGGCAAATGTCTTAGGTAGGGGATCCTCTATCTCCTTTACTGTTCAATTTAATGGCTGATATTTTTACTTGAATTGTCATGAAAGCAGGTAAGCAAGCACTACTACAATATTGATTTGGCAAGACACTTCACTTTTATTAACCGTGGACGGTTTTTGAAAATACCGCCACGGTTAACGTCTCGATTAATCATGGCGGTTATTTTTAATTAACCGTGGAGTCTATAAAAACACCATGGTAAATCGATTAATCGTGGTGATTTTTATAAAGAAAACCTCCGCGATAAACAAGTGGCCCGATTTCAAGCCCAAACGGCCCATCCTAGCCCAAAAACCAGCCCAATAACACCCCAGAGTATATATATATATGGAGATCTAGTGTTTCACTCAGTCCACCTCTCTCTCACTCCTCCCTCTCTCCAACTCCCACAACAAAGGCAGCGTATATGTTTCCCTCACCCCCTCTCCATCCTAAATCCAGATCTCACAGTCCCACTCCTCTCTCCCTCACCACCTCTCCAAGGCCAACCTCGCACATCTCCTGTTACTAGCGCCCCACCTCCCTCTCCCCATGGCACCATACGTCTCCTTAAACCGACGACGGCGAGCACGGGTGGTGGTGCGGGGGCAGCATCGCGCTGCCGTGTATGGGGGCGCGCTTCGGTGCGGCTTCGTGGTGCTCGAACCACGGCACTCATGCGAGGGGCCCACGAGATGTGGAGGCAGAGGCAGAGGTGGCACGCTTCAGCCAGGCGTGGTATCGCGCGGGCGTCTCCGCCACACCCAGATCCAACGGTGGCCTAGATCCGATGCGGGATGGTGACAACGGCTCAAATCACGGTAGCGGCGGCCATGGGCGTGCGTGGATCCCACTACGATGGCGGCGGTGGTGGCGGATCCAACGGTCGCGAACCCTAGCTACTAAAACTAGATCTAGGCCTGTTTGTGTCTAGATATGGTTTTCTTTTTTTTTTTTTTTTGTGATTAACCGTGGCGGTTTTTAGTGGATCGAGAAAAACGCATAGTCCTTTCCTTCATGGCGGTTTCAAAATCCGCCACGCTAATTAAAAAAAAACACCACAGTTAATCATTTATGTAGTAGTGATGGTTTGATTTTTTGGCTTGCTTCCCTAAGTTGTGGAAGGACGGATTATCATCTTACAAAGATGCCGATGATACTTTGCTCTTTCGTGGGAATGAGTTAGATAAAGATAGTAATATGAAATTGTTGTTAGTTTGCCTTGAACAGACGTCCGGTATGAAAAGCAACTATGACAAAAGTGACTTGCTTACTATTGGGTCAAATGAAGTATCACTAATGAGTTTGACAAAATATTTTGTTGTAAGAAAAGTGAGTTCCTATCAAATACTAGGAGTTCCCCTTCATTACTCTAAGTTGAATAGAGTCGACTTACAACAAAGTGGACAAGACAATCAAAAGGATAGCTCGATTGGAGAGGAAGACTCCAATCTTAGGCTGGAAGAATTACTCTTCTAAGAGCTTGCTTGGCTAGTATTCCTATTTCCTCCTATCCATAATAAAATTTTCTAGATGGGCTATAGATAAGATAAATTTCCATAAGGGACACTTCTTATGGAACAAAACTGAAGAGCACCGACATCATCTAGCTAATTGGCTCTTGGTATCTCGAGAACAAGGAATTTGGGGTTTGAGACTTAAGAAGTTTGAATATTTCTTTGTTGAGTGCTTGGATCTTTAGATACCAGCTCAACAATAATTCTATCTGGTCTAGCATAGTAGATTAAAAAAATACAAACCTAATAGGCCGGATGTGTTTTGTCTAGACTTAGGAGTCTCTCCTTTTTTTTGGAAGGAGTTCCTTGGCCATGCAAGCTGCCAAGATCGGTATCAATCGGAAAGTAGGGGATGGAGGGAAGGTTAGATTCTGGAAAGATCGAGTGGATAAGAGCTTGACAATTATGTACCGCCCTTTTTATATCATTAATGATCAGTAAGGGAAAACGGTGAAGGAGGTTTGGGATGGAGTGAATCTGAAGTTAACTTTCGGAAAAGAACCGTTTTGAACATTTGATAAACCTTTGGTGGGAGTTAGAGGGTTTAATAGAGGATAGTGTTCTCTCCGAAAGAGGAAACAGTTCAATCTCTCTATGCAATTGTTAATTTTAGGGGGATTACCCCTGTGTTTGTTAGTTCAGTCTAGAAATTAAACATACCAACAAGCATACAATTTTTTATGTGGTTGTTGACTAAGAACAAGCTGTTGACTGAGGAAAATGTAGCTAAAAAGGAGAACTATAATTGATAACACTTGCCTCTTTGTGTGCTAAAACTGATACTCTTCCTCATTTAATCTTTGACTGAGATGGGTCTCGGAGTATATTTCTGAGTTGCAAAATATAAGGCTAGGAAAATTTTTTGAATCTGGTGCCAGACTTTTTGGTCAGCAAATAAGAAGCATAATGCTACAAATAATATGTGCTGTTGTCTTATGGTCAATTTGGAAATTATGAAAAGAGATTTGTTTTCAGGGGCGCAAATTGATGGGAATAAAGAATATTATGATCAAGATCAGCAAGATGCTAAGAAGGTGGATCCCAGTGATGCAACAAGAGGTGAAGGAGCGTGTGGAGATGGTGATAAACCAACTAGAGAGAAGCGCATCATTGCCGCCTCAAATATTGTGGACCAACCATACACCATCATTAGAGTCTAGAGAATTGTGTGCTCGACAATTGGACTATGCAGCTACAACTACATGTTTTTTAGACCAAAGGCATTTACCCAAACTTTAAGAGAAAGCGTAACGAACACCATCCGGTCCTAACATTGGGGTTAACCAGTTTTACAATTTTAAAACACTCTCAAGTGCAACACTTTCCTCCAAACAACTTCTAGCTTAGCTCTACCTGACAAGTTTAAACATAACAGAAAAACTGACGTGGGCACACTACCCCGCAAAAGACACCAACATATGAGCTCAAAACATTTAACCACAGTAAAAAGACCTAACATTCTAGATGACACATCTTGCATCAAACAAAGTCTTATAAATTTTCTCAAGCGCCCCGCTAAGCATTTTCAGCCTGCATTCGCCACAAAGCAGCTGGATCAACTCCTTTACGGCTAGTTCGATCTTTGTCTTGTAGCGGCCTCTAGGACTTGATAAGTATCAGAGTTTTGTTGATGATCCCTTTTGGCGATACCATCATCTTCTTGTTGATCGCCATATCATTGCGTGCCTTCCACATGGCCCACATTGCTCGTGCACATATGAACATTGTCACCTTTTGCCTAAGTCGATGGTAGTTTTCCAAGAACTCTAAGAGAAAGTCAGCACATGAAGTTGGTGAAAGTTGCCACCCTAGAGCGCCTCTTAAAAAAGTCCATAGGTACACAACAATGGGGCATTGAAATATTGAGGAATATCACAAATGAAACACTTTTCTGATCCTAACCACTTCTTCTTTTTCAATTGCACCACAGATTGTATACTATCATGTGTAGCCATCTAGATAAAGATTTTCACTTTAAGGGGGATGGTACATTTCCACAAATTCACCATCTGCTGGTCTTTGACACCATTAAATGTCATGGATCTATATAGGGATCTCGTCGAGTATTTCTTGGACTGCTCTAATGCTCGGTGCATCTTATCTCTGCCATCCTCTAGTATAATAGGGTCTAATAGCTCCATGAGATTCACCCATTCCTGAGTAAGGATACCATTAAATTGTCTTCTAAATTGAATATTCCAAGATCCATTTTCATATGCATTGGCTGCCGCGATCTCTCGATATAAAGCAACCTGGAATAGATTGGGGAATCTTAAACTCAAAGGGCATTCCCCAAGCCAAACATCTGCAACTACATGTCAACATGAGGAAAAATTATGAAATATGACCCATTATTTACGTGTCGCCGAGAATTTGACCTGGAATTCGTATGCCTTATGAAATATGACTCATGTCGTGCGAATAGTTATAAAATTTTGACTTTTCAGGATTTTGGGATTTATGTAATTCTAGAAATACTCTATTATTGTTTGGGATAGGAGAAAAGACATTTGTACCCTTTCCTCAATTCCTCTTCCGCCATTTGGGGGTAACGGCGCGACCGAGACCGTGTAGGCCTCCCGTCTGCCGTCTGTCCGTCCGCGCAGAAGAGTCGGACGAGGACCGCAACTCGAAACCGCACAATGCCGCTACCGGAGCCTTCTCCCATGACCGCCACCAGCCGGTTCGCCGCCGGGCGCACCTCCGCCGCCTCCTCCCATCTCGCCGTCTCCACCCTCGTGGCCTCCCTCTTTGGGACCGAAGCTCGATCGCGCCACGCCGAGCCGAAGCTTGCCCGCCGCATGTCGTCGCGGGGAGGCCGGCGCCGCTTGCCGCCGTCACCACACAAGAGGCCGAACCGTGGCGCTGTACCACTCTGTAGTGCGCACGCGATCGCGCAAGATGGCGCTGGCGCCTCCGTCGCCGCACGCGCCTCGCAGGTGCTAGCTACCTCGCCGCCTCCACTACGCGCTCCGTGATGGGCAGCGCCGCCCTATTTTCTTCGATGCCTTGGATGGATAAGGGCCGGAGATGAAGATGATGAATGGGACCCATGTGTCAGGGGGCCTCTGGAACGAGGGAGGGGAAGTAATGTGTTTTAAGAGGCCCAAACAGTGGAAACAACATCCTGGAATTACAGAAATAGAGTAAATCCTAAAAAGTCCAGATTTCATAACAACAATCGCACGACATGGGTCACATTTCATAAGGCATGCGAATTCTGGGTCAAATTCTAGGCGGCGCGGCGAATAACGGGTCATATTTCATAATTTCTGCATGCCTTATGAAATATGAGCTGACTTGTACCTATTCATGTGTTGTCAGTAACGGAGAATGCCTCTCATCCCTTGTATTTTCACCATGGCTGATTTCGCTATCAAGGGCATACTCCGCCATGAGAAGGTCCTTTCGGAGCTACAACAACCATGGTCACCACCGGATTCATTTCTAGCGTCGGCTGACCAATTCAATCTGTGTGCAAATCAGTTGGTTGTTGAGTGTGGCCTACAACCAAAGCCTTTCTGGCATTAGATTGTTTAATAATCGGGTTGTCTTGTGTTTTCCTGTTAGCTGCGGTTAGCATAGGGCCTGAGTTACACGAATGCCCTGACCAACCTTCTTCCAATGTCAATAACAAGGAAATGAAATATGAGTTGCTTCAATTATTTTTGCTGAATTTTGGATTCAGTCAGTGCTATTGTTTTAATGTCTCCAAGGCATCTATATCAAAGCAAACTGTTGCAGCTTCAGTTTTATTCTAGCTGGGTGCTTGGCTGCGCCATCAGTAAATGCATAGTGACCCTTCCCCATTGTGTTATCAGCTGGGATTCCATGGAGAATTGGTTTGAGCTACATGCAGGGGGTAATACAGCTCTATGTGTGTAACATTCACTTGGTTTGCAGTTATACGTTTCAGCTAGAGGGGAACTTTGAAGTTTGAACAGCCTGATATGAAGGAAGGCAGCACAACTCTTGAGCACTGCCATTTGATGAAACATGCTATATGTTATATCGTGCTTGGCTGCTTGCAAGGGCGATGGCCTATGGAAGTATTGAAGGTGGCTGGTCAATAGGATAGATTAATCAGTTGCAGTCCAACAGGAGTGCAGTTTATGCTTGTGTGGCTGTTATCTGACAAGGAAAATGTGGATTTACTTGTGTTGCAGGCAGCAAGGATACTCATTGGGTTTTGTCGTTGCTTCTGAACTTTGCTAGTACCCCATCAAAGAAATTCCAACAATCACTCATGGTGATTTTCACAGAATTTGGTGATTCTTTTGATAAATATTGGACTCCACATGGCATCAGTTATACTGAAGCTGTTACAAGGGCTCAAATGCAGATCAAGGATGATTTCTCTGTCTCTTATATGGGAAGCAGGTTAAGGATGATTGTTCTGTCCAAGTTGTCGATTCAGTTTTAAGTAGCACTTGGGAACAAGATTCAGCAAAATCTTCCTTTCGACAATACAAAATGCACATTGGTGTTTCAGATAGATGTGCAGTTACTTCAAGTTCAGAACATGACCACATATCGGCATGGATTACGGATGAACAGAGTTTTCAGATCAATGTGCAGTTACCTAAACTTTAGATCATCGCAAGTACCAGCATGTACTACTGATGAGCAGAGTTTGCAATCTAGCTTCTTCAGAGTTTGTTGTCGATGGTGCAGTAGTGGCTTGGGGAGAAAATTTGTATCAGTCACAAGTATGGCCTGCACCATATGCACTTAGAAGCATGCTCGACTTGAAGCTTCTCGTCAAATGTAACCCGTGCAAGGAAAAATTGTGGAAGTCTACCATTTTCTTGAATTCATTTTCGAGGTTGAGGCTTTGGGATCCTGGTGGATTACTTCACAAGAATCACAACTGACAAACCATGGACCTTACCCTTGGTGATACATATGGAAGAACGACTTAGGGATAAGCCGTGTTTCAAGGAGGGGAGTATGTCAGGACCTGGACCTCATGGGCTATATATGGATTCCTGGACTTAGTCTTGGCCCAAGAAGGAAGTCACATAGGATACAACGTGATACAAATACACAAGCAAGCCGAGCGGCTGAATGGTTGAAGGGCCAGAACATGGAAATGGCGGGCTACCGATAGAGTTATCCTTTCCATCTAGATATTCATGTACCCAGAATATTCTAGAATCTTCTAGAGAGTCGATTTTTGTTACTGTATTCGATCTACGTGTTGGAATTATTGGTTGAGGACGGTGACAGACGCTTGCTTAAGTATTTTTTTGTTTCTCTCTTTCCATCTAAGCGCCGCTTTGTATTGTACATGCCCTTACCCTGTCTAGCCAACTTAATTAGTCTTTTCTATTACTCGGGTTGTTAGGCTCCTTAGAATTGGTCAATTCTTGAGACAGCACAGATCAATGCAAACAAGACATGTGAAAAGTTGAACCAACGAATAACACATCTTTGCATAACTTACACTCATTCAGATAATATTACATTTGCTCATGTCTCATAGTTCACAATTCACAATAAATATAAACACTCATTTGCAGCAGAAAGATGGACAACCATGACTCTAGTCCACACCTGTGTCTTGGGACGAACAGAAACAGTACCTCTCACAGCTGTATCACAACCATTATTCTTCAGAAAGTAATAGATAGTAGTGCAATATCATGCAAGATTATCAATGCTTGGCCGGAGGGTGGTAGATTGGAGTAGGCGAGCCAAAGGTTGGCACGGGAGGGCTGTTCTCTGGTTGCGGCTTGGGCTCTGGCTTAGGCTCTGGTGCAGGCTTCTTGTGGAAGTAGTCGAAGAAGTGGTGGTGATGGTGACCCTTGTAATAGTGATCGAACATGTGTGGAGCATGGTTGCTCACAGGAGTTGGGGACCCGTTTGTGGGCGTCGGTGACCCGTACGTCGGTGTTGGGGGCTGGTTCTCTGGCTGCGGTTTCGGCTGTAGCTCAGGCTTCGGTGGTACAACAGGCTTTTTTGTGGAAGTGGTCCCAGAAGTGGTCGAGCTCGTGGTCTTTGTGGAACTGATGATCGGTCAAGTGCCTGTGCACTGCAGGCGGATGGTAGATTGGAGCTGGCGACCCGTACGTCGGCGTTGGGGGTTGGTGTTCTGGCTCTGGCTTCGGCTTCGGCTTCGGCTTCTCTTCCTTCTTGTGAAAGTGATCGTGGAAATATTTCATGACCGGGCCAGAGATTGTCACCGACGCACAGACGCCAGACGAGGCTTGTCGTGTGTTCCCGGGGAAGGCAACGAAGGTGCCATCGGACAGGGGCGTGATCCTCGACGGCTCCTGCCCCTGGCATGGCGTGCCTGCAGCACTGTGGAGCTGCGCGACGCAGTCGTCGAGGTTGACGGAGACAGGGATGCTGAAGGCGCCGGAGCTTTGGAGCTCGCCGACAGCCTTGCTCTCGTACTCACCATTGCTGTTCTTGCATTTGATCGCCACCTTAAGACCTGATGATAGATGATGGATCATATTACATATTATTACTAACACTATATACAAGTAGCGCAATACCATTGAAAGCCGCCTCAGCATTCATGTTCTTCATCGTGCAGTCCGCGCACTTGGCTACGCCGATGACTAACGCAGCCTCGCCGGACCCAGCATTCGCGACGGCGATCGCCATCAGCATGGCCACCGCGCAAGCGCCGAGGAGGAGTTTGCGTGGTGCAGCCTCCATGCTTGCGAAACACGTCCAGCACATGAACTAGCTAGCTACCTGTTACGTATGAATTGGTAAAAGATGGGTGAAGTGCTAGGAGCGACGGTGCTTGGTATCTATATATAGCCGCAGGTCTCTCCATGCACTGCATGTCGATCGATCTGTGGGTACGTGAGTGGTTACTGACATGATCGTTTTGCTAACTTTTGGCGCCGAATTTGCTGGTTGCTAATCAATGCCTCTGTAGCACCAAATGAGCCTGTTCAAGGACCGGTGGCACAATAATATATCAACAGTTTTCTTTTGAATGGAAAAAAAGCTAATTCGTATATAACAAGTTCGTATCTACACATGAACTATTTATACATGTGTTGCTCCCTCCTTCCTAAATTACACTACAGGGGCGGGACTTCGTCGACGGGGCTGCGTTTCGCCCGAGCACCGGGGAATACCAGCTCTCGGCAAAATCTAGCTTCGCCGACCGCTGTTCTCGGTGAAGCTCAACCCTCGGCGTAGACGACTTTGCGAGATCTAGGCCATCGGAAAGCCGGACGGTAGGCAAAGGCCCGATTTGCCGAGAGCTAGGTCATCGGCGGTAAGATGCTTGGCAAAGAAATTTCTTTGCCGAGAACCCACACCTTGCCTCTCGGCAGAGGTACATGGAAGGTGACGCCGTCCACCCCGCTAAGTTTGCCGACAGTTTGGCGTTAGGCTGTCGGCAAAGGTTGAAACCTTTGCCGAGCACCGCAGCCCAGCTGTCGGCATCAATTTTTTCCCACCAAACTCGGGGCCACGTGTCCCCTTGTTCACCGAGCACTACATTGCACCGAGAGGCTTTTATGTGGCTCTCGACAAATAAATTCTTTGCCGAGAGCTCCACCACGAGCCCTCGGCAAATCCAAAAAAAAAAAAATGATTTTGACATCAAAACTTTTTCTGTAACTTAGCTACAGTACATGGAGTTCCTAGTTCAAGTTTGCAAAAATTTTTCAAACTTTTCACTATTTCAAGAATTATCATGTATTATTTGAATTTTTTTTTAAAACACAAATTTGAACTCGTGTCATTCGAATAATGGATCTAAATGATTGAAAAAATGGTATACATGCTTCGAGTGCCACGCCGACACCGAGCTAGGTGCCATGCAGCCCACACCGGGCGGGGGCGGCGACGGCGATGACGAGGCCTGCGGTGGCACAAACTCCTCAGGTGCGGGTTGAACGTGAAGGCGGCAAACGCGGCGAGGGTATACTTGCGAGGCCCCACACAACTCCCTCAACCTCCGTTCCTTCACAACCGCCTTGTTGTTCGCCCCCAAGGGACAAGGTAAGTAGATTTAGATGCCTACTTCATTTACACTCTCTAGTGAAACTAATATTATGTCTTCATTGTGCAGGAACTGGATCGTTGTGTCGGGCGGTGCCTCGCGCAAACCCGCCTCTATTATCGGGGGGTTGTGCAGGCAGCACTACCCCGGCATCGTCACTTACCACGGGCGGACAGCACCGGCCCCTTGCTGGGGAGCCTACTACCAGGGAGAAGACCCGGTCTACGCCCACAAGGCAGAGCGAGTGCTCATGGAGTTTTGGGTAACTTGCCCTCGCACAAAGCCTTTTCTCAATACATCGCATTCTTGAAAATTATTCTTAAATTTGATATCGTATTTGTATGCAAAACTTCTTCCAATGCGACGACGGAAAGGAACAGGAAGCGGCAAGAGCGCTTGAGGAATCCTGCAAGAAACTCATCACTGACATGCTTCATGAGGTGAAGCACCAGGCCATCATAACATACAACGCGAAGGTGCTTGGCAGGAGGGTGACCAAGGAACAGGCAAGAACGATGATGTTGACCCGTAAGCAGTTCATAGAGGTACAGGAACAACACTAAGCGGAGCTCGCTTTCAGATTTAATATATTTAATGTGATCTTCTAATCTGAAATTTTGCCATGACATGTAGATGATTCCCTATTGGTTGCGTGCCCATGGCCCTTGTTGGGAGCAGATGGTTGACAAGTGGTTCACGGAAGGCGGCAAAGGGCGCCACGAAGTTCGCACGGAGGCGGCGTTTGGTGATGCAGGTCCAGCACACCACCAAGGCGGCGGAGCCTTCAGTACAAAAGAATTATGGGTATGCACTTTTCTTTTATCAGGCTCAAACTTCTTTTATAACCAGTCTAGCACACTAATCCCCTTCCTTTGTTTTCGCGCATTTGGCGGGCGCATCACGGCAAGGCCTGCGGCCCGGGTCGGCCTTCTACATGTCGCACAAGGGCAAGGCGACCTCGACATTTCCTACGACGTGAACGACCCGACCGCGGAGGCATACAACAACCCCGGTGTGGGCAACGGATCGCTGAGTACACGGCGCCGGTCGTAAATCACGGGCAAGATTAAGATCCGGCGCCCATGACATTGATATCGCGACATCGTCATGGGCCACTTTGGTGGCAAGAAGCGCGGGAAGTTGGGCATCGCCGATGACATCATCAACAGCTCCGGTCGGACTAGCCGACGTCCGAGCACGGAGGATCGGAGACGGACCGGCCGATACGCCCCGGACCGAGCATGGCGATGGGCCATTTCAGCGCCCTTGAGGTTTGCATTACTCGATGTACATTCGTCTTTACACGCCTAGTAACGTTTGCATTACTGAAACAATGACAGCTAAATGTTGTGGGCTCAGGTACAAGAGGAAAGGCGGCTATGTCGGGAGCAAGCACACCTGCTAGCGAGAGAGGAAAGGAGGCGCCGTGAGGAGGTGGGCGAGACGCGGCGACAATGGCAGCCAAGTTCGAGGAACTTAATAGGTTCCTTTCCACGACGGGTAGTTTGACTACGCCACCGAGCTCCTAAGAACGATCGCTCCACGGCCGGACTCAGGCCGTTCTAGGAACTCCTATGAATATGATTGCAAAGAGTTCCGTTTTTCCTTTTCATGTATCAAGAAATCATGCCTAACACTTGCGACCTGTCTCCTTTGTGCAGCCTGGATCGGCGTGTTCAAATCAGTCGCCTCAAGCTGGTGAGCAAGCCTTCCCGTCGTCGGGAGCACAGTTTACACCTTTCCGACCCTCCCCGCCTCTAGAATGAAAATGTGGACTTGTGGGATCTTTGCCCTTGTGGCCGGACTTGTTAGACTTGTGGTGGCGAACTTATGGACTTTTTAGACTTATGGTGGACTTGTGGACTTGTTGCACTTGTGATGAACTTGTGGTGGTGATGTGGATTTGGATCTTGTGATGCTATGTGTTTAATATATTTGTTTTGTGATATATTGATGTGTTTTATGTGCCGGATGTGATATCTAACTGAATGGATGTGATATATATTATATACGTGTTTTTTTGTCAAGGAGGAAAGCAAAAACAAAAAAGAAATGGCAATTTTTACCCTTTGCTGAGCTGAGCTCTCAGTAAAGAAGGCTTCGCCGACGGTTTTTGCAAGAACACTCGGCAAATATGGGGGATTTTGGCTGGCCGACGGCCAGTTTCCCAGATTTACCGAGTGGAGTGGCTCAGGCTGTCGGCAAAGACCGCACCTTTGCCGACGGCCCGAGAACTACACCGTCGGCGAAGAATTGTCAAAAGAAATTGAAAATGTTTTTTGCCGAGAACTATGCTGGCAGGCTGTCGGCGAAGAAATGCAAAAAAAAAATATTTGCCGAGAACTATGCCGACAGGCTGTCGGCGAAGAAATGGAAAAAAAAAAAAAATCCTTTTGCCGAGAACTATCTTGCCGAGGGTGTCGGTGAAAAAATTTAAAGTTTCCTTGCCGAGGCGGTGCTCGGCAAAGATGAAGATAAGCGCCGTCGGTTGGGGACGGCCATTAACGGTCACTTTTCTTCACCTATTGCTGCGGTGGGTGCTCGGCGAATGCATTGCCGAGAGCTGGTTGTCGAGGGGTGCTCGGCATAGGACCTCTGCCGTGAAATTTTTTTTTCCGTTAGGTCCTATGCCGAGCACTCTACTCAGCGAAGCCGCCGCCGACGCCTTTTGGTCTTTGCCGTGCGTGCCATGTGCTCGGCAAAGAACCAGCTTTCCTATAGTGTTATAAGTCATCCAGAAATCTTAGAGAGCCAAAATATCTCAAATTTGACCAAGTTTATTCAATAAGATAATAATATTTATGAATCAAATGAGTATCATAAGATTCTTCATTAATTATATTATAATAATATACCTATTAGATGTTTCATTTTTTTATAATTATCTCTATTATTTTAGTCAAACTTGCGATGCTTTAACTCTATAAGATTTTGGAATGATTTATAATATGAAAAGGAGGGAGTAAAAAACTAGTAGCCTGACGGGATCGAGTTCGTCTAACCTATCCATTTACAACACTTGACAATTATGGATTATGATTTCTTACGTTGTACCTTTAAATGTAGATGCCCGGAGGCACTACTGCACTTTTTCACGGTAGGCGGGTTGGAAAGCCTATAGAGGCAGTTCTCGAACCACCTATACATTGATTTGTAGAGGCTAATGCTCAGCCACCTCTACAAATATATTTTCACATACAATGGAAATTGAGCCACCTCTACAAATAATTTTTACCGAGGCAACTAGTAAACCACGGTTGCCTCTATTGTCTAGTGCTGTCAAAGGCTCCAAACACTCTCATCAAGCGGTAGAGACATGCATATGCATAAAAACAAACACAAACACCATTGCAGACATATAGTAATACACATATAAACTCCATACAAACACATCTATATAACCTATATGTAAATGGAACCCACACTGAAGTTTGTTTGCTATAATTTCTCTACAACCATGTTAAGCTACATCATCGCTTTTGTTCTAGTTGTCTAATCTTTTTTTAATGGAAAAGGAGGAGTAAAGCACCCCTATTGGAGATTTATTTAAATCATAAAGAGTTTAGCCCAAAATTGCAATCATGAAACATACAAAGTTAGAAAGAAAACCAAAAATATTATGGAAAGGCTTCTAGACATAAGTCAATATGAGGGTGTAACATCGCTTTTTCTCCTAAAATAATCAGAGCAAATTCTTTACGAAAAACTTTATGCGCATCTACGCTTGCTTTGCACGAAGATGATATCACTTCACATAGTCCAAATATATCAACGCATCGTGATTAGAATTTCCTTGAAGAATGGAAGCCGAAAGCTGTAACTTGATACTTTCAACTATGATACCAATGTCAATACCCTATTAGGTTTTGAAGGTGTAAGCTAGCATACCAGCAAGCCAAAGAAAAGGGGCACTAAAACAAAATGTTAAACAAATCCTCCTCAACACTCAAATTATAGAGAACAATTAAAATCAGGCAGGTGCATATTGCCTCTATGCAACAAGGTCCTAGTGCTTAGATGATCCTTTAACCGAAACAAGACCTTCCTCTTGTTTTGACATGAAGATTTTCAAACATTTAAAAGCTTTGTGGACCTCGGTTAGTCAAGGTAAGAAAAGCTTTATCAAATTATCTTTTTTCGAAGTTGCGCCTATAACTACTCATTGAAAAAGAATCCAAGTCTTATGCTTAAATGCTCAATATCCAAGTGGGCTTACAAATTTGATCATGATCAATTGCTTTGTGGATTGTCTCTTGATTAGTTGGTGTTTATCCCTCAATATCGCAGGAAGTTTCTTATGTCCAAACTAAGTATTTACATATTCTTGATAAAAAATCAAAAAGTTTAGCCTGCGTTCTTCCTTAGATCCCTTCTTTTACTCGATAGTATTGCGGATCAAAATCGATGCAAAGAAAATGAATGCATTTCCATACTATAATAAAAAAAGTAAGTGTAATATAAATAATAAAAAGTAAGTGTAATATAAATAGAATTGGATCATATCACATGACTTATTCCATTTATACTCTATAGGATCTTACGGAACCTGTTCATGGATAACATGGTTGGGGTATGATCATAGAAAATATTCTCCTCGAAAGTGAACCAAACCTATCCTTCCTAGATAGGGGACTTACGTGTTGATTGGATGCGGGAGACACCTTTGGTCGTGAATTCTAATGTGGCAGATCCAATTCTCTATCTGCATGGCCAAATCAATAATTCAAGTCACACACTCCCATAATCCGCCTTATTTTCTTTTGTAAAATTCACTTCAACTATTTGTATAAAAATACTTCTAAGTTGAAGAGAAGTATCCAAATGACATGTCTTATTTTACAATAACCCATGTTTGTAGCAATGAAATACCACAACCCATTAAGTTGCTTGTAGGCACTCTTATAGAAGAGAACATTGAGGATCCCCAAATAAAAATCCATTGATCACGAAGGCCTTGTAGATTCAAGTTCTGAATAGTGTTGCTTAAAAAACCAGAAATTGATCATAGGCTTTAGGTGATAGAGGTAAATGAAAAGTTGATTCTTAGAAAACAAAAACAATTCAATGAAAGCATCATCAAGTCATAACGATGCATGGTGCATATGAATGCCATGTTTAAATTACTTTAATTATGCTTGTTTATATCACATATGCTTATAGTTATGTTTGGAAATGCTCTAGAAATGTTTAAGATACAATTGAATATTTTTCATGTTGACCATTAAGTTTAATTATACTTCTAAGTGATAGTTGACTTGGTTTGTTTAACCTTTTAGAAAACGTGTGATGTAATGCTTTTTTTGCTGTTGTGGTTAAATAAAAAGTGTAGAAGATTTTATATAGAACAAAATTTGTTTAATTACCATACATCCGCGAGGCCGGATCGATTCGGCGTGACACGTGGTGCTTGGCAGCGGCTGGGGCGGCGCGCCGGCGATGGTGGCGCGGCGGCGTGTGTGGTTAGGGGCGGTGGGCGGGAGAGAGAGAGAGAGAGAGAGAGAGAGAGAGAGAGAGAGAGATTGATCTTTATTGCTTGTTACCCTAAGAGAATACAAACCCTTACTTATATAGCCCTCCTAGTGGGACTTGTAATCCAAGCAATCTCTCTAAAGGTTTCCTTATAGAGTTGGAATACCTTTTACAAGCAATCCTATTTCTTTCCTAATAAAAGATTTCCTTATATAGTTGGAATATCCCTTGCACACCAAAAATTCCTAAGATAATTCTAACCGAACTCTTACTTTATTAATTCCCGGAGAATTCGGGGGGAAGGCGGCGGGGGGGGGGGCGTGGCGCCCCTTGGGAACCGCCTCGTTTGGAACACGGCCCCATGGGCCTGTCATCTTTGGTCCTATCTGCTGGCATGTGACATCTCCCCCCTTCTTTGGCCAGACCGTCCTCCGGGCTGGATGAAGGTCCATTTTGTGACACACGGAGGGATATCGAGGGTACGGCATGATGAACTCCACTGCGAGAACCAATTTTCCATGTACCGGGTTCCTCGGGATTATATTATCCCGAGTGTGTAGTGGTGCGAATTCGGGGAGGTAGTTGTCGGTGTTTGAACCGGCGGTTACATTTGCAAACGAGTAATTTCTTCTGCGCGTCCCAAGATCCGGATGGTGGTGCGAGATGACATGAGATTTATCTTGGTTCGGGCCAGCGTCGGCCCTAGTCTAGTCGGGGGGGGGGGTGGAGTCGTGTATCCGCTTTGAAGTGCTCATAGTAGGGGAATACAAGCTTGGTGAGAGAGAGGCCGTGTAACACCCGTGTTTTTGCATCATTTTAAAATTCACTAAAAATTTGAACTTTTTGAATTACAACTAAAACTTGATTTATTTTCCGCTAAAACCGAAACCCCGTTTTTGAAAACCGGCATTTGAAACTCTCACCATCTAGAATATTAGGTTTCCTTGCTTGTTGCATGTTGAGCTTATGGTCGCAAAAGGATGCAAGGTAAGTTCTAGATTTTAATTATGGGAGTATAACATTGCATGAGAATGATTTACAATTTTCTGCGGGAATAAAATACGAAACAAGTGTGTACTAAATATATATATATGAATATCTTTATGAGCACAACCAATAATTATTCTCGACAATAAAAGTCACGAGAATATAGGAGTGCTTGTATAGGTATTTGTAATATATTACACACATAAATGATAATCGCGAGGGGAAAACGTGTGTACACATACATGTTGTTATTATACAAGTACAACTAAATAAATATTTTCATGAATACATGTCATGAGAATACCTATGAGTGCTTGTATAAATATTTACAATATATACGTGTATTGACACACATGAAATAATAAGGGAATGGAGTAAAGGAAAGAGAAAGAAAGAAAGGAGAAATAGAGAAAGGAAAGAAAAATGGAAAACCAGCCACGGGCTCATTTACCTCCCTTCCCTTCTCTCTGGCCCAGCCCAGCTGACCTCTCCCTTCCCTTCTCTTCCCCCACGCCCGCATGGGCGGCCCAATGACCAAGCGGCCGAGCCCGAGCAACGCGAAGCCCACTTCCCTTATCTCTCCCTCACCCGGCGGCAGCAGGGCCCGCCCCTTTCTTCCTCCTCCCGCGGAAGACACGACCCGTAGCGGCCCGCTCTGCGTCCGTGCGGCATGGCGACAAGGCGACCAGCGCCGCGAGCCTCGCGGACCGTGCTCGTGTCGATGCCAGCCACCCATCACGAGTCCACGGCACAGCGGCCGGCGACGCGCCGCGCGCCGAGGGAAGGCGCCAACGCGCACCACGCGCTGACGACATTGCTAGCGTACGGCTAGCTGTCCGGCGAGAACGGCGACCGCCAACTCACCAAGGGGACCCGGTAGCGGCACCATGATGGCGACACCCCGCTCCCTCCACGGCCCGGCGCGAGCTTCAATGCCCACCGCGGCGTCGTCGACCAAGGTACGGTCCTGCCGCCATGGCGGACCAACCGCCCGCCAGCGCGTAGAAGAAGCGGCTGACGGCCGGCTCACGCCGCCGGAGGTGGCGCGATCGCGTTCGGCTCGGGGAGCACCAGCCCGAGGTCCACGGGAGCGAGGGACGTGGTCGGAAAAGATCACCGCCCACGGCGACAATATCGCCCGGCCGAAACGCGCGGCGCGGCCTATAAATACCGCCTTCCCACTCGCCAATGTCGACCTCGCCCCTCCCTCCGCAAGCTCGAGGCGGGGAACACCCGGTGCTCGCCCTACCTTCCCCTCTCCTTCTTCCCTCTCTTGAGTCTGGGTTCTCCCCAAATCGGAGGTTTCCGCCACCGCGAGTTAGGTCATGGCGCCGCCGCCGATTTTGTCGCCGCGGTCGCGATTGGTGAGTCGGTAAGCTCAACTTCATCCTCGTTCGTTTCCCGTGTGTATTGGTTGCTATCATGTGGCACAGCTCCATCCCCGGCCGCGCCGCCGCCGACGAGCGTAGCGTCACGCCGCCGTCGTGGAGGGCGAGACCTCCCGCCGCCTACGACCCGCTTCATCGAGCCTAGGGCGCCGAGGAGAGTCGAGCGAGCCCCACACGGCGAGGTTACGGCGGTAATGGCGAATCCGGCGATGCGCGCCGCCGTCGACCCGACGGGACGGGATCCCACCGACGCCACCGTTCCCGCCGTGACCGCCGTCATGGCACAGGCCAATAGGGAGCCGCCACGTCGCCATCCGATCTCCCCGTCAACTGCCGTTCGGGTGACTCTGTCATCCACGTGGGCGCCTACGTGGCGGCCACCGTGGCGTCCACTGGACCCGTGGCGCCCACGTGCATGGAGAGAGTCTTTGTGTACACAAGAGTAAATGCTAGGTACACCCGATGTTTGTACACGGGGAGAATAAAAGTACCATCCCACGAGTCAGAAAAATTCCCAGAAAATTTGTAAATTCATTATTTGATTTATAGAATTTTATCATGTAATTAGTTCCAATATTATTACATGATAAAATTATATTATAATATTACCCTAATGATTTAATTAGGGATTAATATTATAAAATCCATATCTCATGCAATTTAACTCCGTTTAGCGTGAAAGCGACTTCCATAATTCATCTAAAATCTAGCTCTATGCATCTAACCCATTGCCACCATAATGTTCTGTGTTTTTGTTTTGAATGTTCTAGTTCAAGCTAGGGTTTATCGCCCGGGCGTAAAGTAGATTCGACGACCCGATTAGGAGACTCCGTCCGAGGAACACTAGAGATGTTCGACGCCGAGCGATTTGTAAGAACCTCCCGGGCAAGTCCTTACCCCCTAATCATGACCTTAATAATGTGATGATGATGATGATGATGATGATGATAATTGGACTAGTAAATAGTGGTATGAGCGATAACGTAGCTATGGAGCTAAGCGGATGGCGTAATCATCCACGTTATCTACGCTCATGCGTTGTAACCAAGAGAAACATGAGAATGCCCTCTTGAACCCTAACCAAAAAAAGAGGTGAGTAGTGGTAGTGCGGTAGAGCCTAAATACCACGTCGGGAATCGCCGCGAGGGGGTTCTAGCGGAGAGATACTCGCCTCCCCTAAGGACCGGTTCATAGACCTTCTACCTAGTGTAATATTACACGTCTGACCACACGCCGAGATGGGGCGGCTTGATTCCACACCCCGTTGGGTTGAGGTATAGCTGGAGCTAAGGTGGCGGCGAGGCGAAGCGATCTATCGGGGGCGACTCGGATGCTATGTGATCTTCCGAGGTCGGGTTGGCGTGGTTGCTATGTGATCCTCCACGTAAAACAATTGGCGCTATGATATTGTATACACACTTATGAGTTGGCGGATGCTATGTGATCTTCCGCGATGCTATGTGCTAATGGGATGCTAAGTGATCTTCCCATTCCCCAACCCCCGAGAAGTCGTGGTGAGGATTATACCAAGATACCTAGGAGGCATCCAAGTGGGTACGGAATCTTGTTGGGCCTGTTTGAGCCAAGTCGAGATGGTAAGAGCAGTGCCTATCGTGTGGGGAAAATTGTACACCTCTGCAGAGTTACTTAAATCTATTCGAATAGCCACGTCCTTGGAATAGGCAAGTGCTAGGCTTGAACATCTATGATTAGAAATACACTTTGATGATGGCCGACCTGTGGTGCTACGACAGCGATGATATGAGATAACCGGGGAACTAGCGAGAGCGATTTTAGAGACTCTGCTAGGGCCCAAACCCTTAATAATTACAACCCCTTTGGTTGGGACTTGCGAGATGCGTTTGTACTCACCCCTCTCTTTTTACGAGATATCGGCACATGTGAAGGTAAGATCGACGACAAGGTAGAAGACCCGCGTATCGTAGGAGTCATAAGCTGTTTGCTTAGGAGAAGGACGTTGAAGCCCAGATTTCATCCATGCACAAGTCGCACTTTTGTGGAGATGCGAGGCGGTGTCATAGTTAATCCACCGCTTCTTGGTTGGCCAACTCGATATTGTAACCCGACTTGGTGACCCTTCGTCGCCACTCTAAGCCCCTATCTATCCTATATTTCTACAGCTCGATTTATTATTAATTCTGCTTACCATTATACATTTACTAATAGGCGTGTTTGTGGCATGATCCTGGCACAAACACGTGTGATTAACGACCCATTAAAAGTGGGGCGTGACAGGCCGAGACCCTCAAGTCTTAGTGCGTGGTGATGATTGAGCTGAGTTGCCAATATTGTGTGAAGTCAAGGCGTGAGTGCTCCCGACTTGTTCTACACTATGTCCGGGCTCCTTTTATAGGTCCAAGGCGGAGCCAACGGGTACATGTTCTCAAGTGAGTAGCTTCGTGGCTGGTGTCCCTGTACTTGAATAGCAAGGAAATGGCACTCGTACTTGTTGTCGTGGAAAGGGCACCATCCTTCCCCTGGTTTCTAGGTTTCCGCTGAGGAGTGCCAGTCCGGGGACGGGCAGAGTCGAGGGTCCTTTGACTTATCGAGGCCCTTACTTTTCTGAGGGGTGCCTCCCGGGGGTAGTGGTAACAGTGCCCGAGGGGTGAATTGATGGTGACCGAGAGTTGTAGCAGTACTTTGCCAAGGGTATTCCGTCATGGCTGCAGTGTCGCCTAAGGCCCTTAAGGATGGGCACGTGAGGTGACATAGTAGTGGGAGTGGTTGACCACCGGTGCTCGATAAAGGTGCGAGCTGTGCTAAAAAGTGGGTTCGGACGAGGTGATGGCTGTAGAGAGACTTCACCACCGCGGGTCCGACCGGTGAGGGAATCCGGGGTGTTAGGGCGTTCAGCTTTGTCGAGGCGCGTTTACTCTGCTTGTCATTTTGTCGCGGCCAGCGACGGGCGGGGAGTCATCGAGGGGTATTCCATGCGAGGGGGTCTCGGGCGAGTCGGATAATCCTCCCTCTCCGCGAGGGGGCTCGGGCATCGTTGATTCTCTCCCCGCACGTCAGCCCTCGGATGATGACTCCCTGGGTTCATTAGTGCCTTGATTGTGTGCCTAGGGTAACCCTTTTTCTAACCAAGGTATCGGGGTACCATTTATTTTGGTACCAGCGGTAGCCCCGAGCCTTTGAGGAGGTGGGGTCACCTACTCAAAGGTTTAGATCCAGAGGTGTCTTTCGGAGATTGACGCTTGGTCGTTTGGCCCCTGTCTCGGGGAGTTCCGAGGGGTGTGCCGACAGCGCACCCCGTCCGTGTAGCCCGAGCTGTTGGGGAGGGCGAGATGCCCTTCGAGGGCTTTTGCGATGCCGAGGCCCTCTCTTTGTCCCGTTCGATTTGCGCATCCATTCGGTGTCGCACGACGCAAGTGGGGTCATACATGACGCCTCGCTAGTGGGGAGCGGCGGTCTCGGCGTGAGGGGAGTTGCAAAGACCTTGAAGTGACAGGGCACTTCAACTTTCCCGCCGAGAAGGTGAGGCGCCACACCCTTCTTATATATTGCCTCCCGCTTTGGTCGTACTCTTAACTCCGTCGTTGTTAGTTTGCCCACCACTTTCTTTTTCCTCATCTTCCTCACGTCATCTAATCAATGGAGGGTGGCGGTTCTTCTAGTGCTGGCGGTTCAGTGGCGACCGCCGTCTCACCCACGGCTTGTTTGTCATTGGGAGGGCGGCAAGTCCGCCATCGCGGGGGGTCTCCTCCGCCCGGACGACGTCCCGGCCGTTCTTTGCGCGCCGTGGAGGTTCCCGACCGGTGCGAGCTCCCCCGCCGTCACCCCTTTCCGGGAATTACGCGACCACGGGGCCCGTTGAGGTGGGCGGCGGGACGCGTCGGCGATTTTGCCGACATCCTTGAGCAAAGCACATGGAGATGATGCACATTGATGCACGAATGCGGATGAGCTCGTTGCGGTGAGTGTCGTTCAAACTTCCGTTCGCCGTTCCTTGTTGCTCTTTTTGTTTCTCGACTTGCATCCTTTTCGTCGTAGCACGCACCACGGAGGCCGACCGCCCTAAGGGCCCTGCTGCCCATCATGGCGACCCTCCGCCTCTACCGGCACCTTTGTGTCGGGGATCGCCATGTCGGAGTCCGCGACCGGCGCCGATCACACGGAGGTCATGGGGTTCCTCCACGGGGAGACCTTGGAGTCGTACTGGAGGTACATTCCCGACTACTCCCAGGCGGCCAGCGCCGTGGTCGCCTGCACTGACGTCGGCACCATCATCGCCGAGGAGGAGGTGGCAGCGGCGGCCTGAGAGGGGGCCCATGAGGAGCGGGCGCCGTCCTCTGAGGTGGAAGCTGCGGCGACCACGGCGGATGCGTGATCGTGTGTGTCTTCGCCGAGGAGCGGGGGCTCTTCGGAGGCGGAAGCTACGCCTGCATCCTCTTATCCGTCTTAGGCATGGTTAGGTGTAGCTCATGTAGAAATGATGTAATGAAAAAACCGCTTTGTCAGTTCGTCACAGTTTAATCAAGGGAAAATTATTACTTAGCGTGTACTTTATTCCATTTGATTGAAATCGTAAAGATTCTTAGACGTGAGTGTCCGTCGGGTGGGTGAAGAGCGCACGACGAGTGTAGCCCCCTAGGCTTCGGGGAAAGTGTTTGACTTCCCAGGGGCTTTTACTTACTCGATTCGAGACTTTCCCATTAGGGGCTGCGAGGATAGCCCCGAGCCCCTTTAGGGAGACGCGTCGTTACCTCGGGGGTTTTTACTTACTGGGTCGCCCGACCTCCCTCGTTAGAGGTATCATAGTTTGCACGGTGATAGCCCCGAGCCCTTGCTCATGCGCGGGATCCGATCGGGGGTATCTGGCGTCTTTGTATCGACCCTCGGACTATCTCTCCGCGAGAAGGAAGGGGTGGTCAAGATAACCTACCCTCGTTGGGCGAGGTCACCTTGACTCAGTGAGCTGTTAACGGATAGTCCAAGTGGAGGCCCATGCCCTATTCGATAAGGGTTGGTTGCGTGGGCCGGAGGAAGTCTTTGCTTAGGTATGTCGAGGGGGTCTCGGATCCGTTCGCTAGGATCCGAGGGGCTCGATGCCTCCCTCGGTGGGATCCCTTACACAACCGCCCGGCTAGCCTTGGATGCTTCAAAGGGTGTCCCGAGCCTACCCGGCTCGAGCTGAGGCCATGTAATGGACACACCCATTGATGCTCGACGACTGTTGCCCCCGAGGCGGTTGTCGAAACCCCCACGGGCCTAGCCTTGGAACCTACGGACCGTAGTGACCCGGAGGCTGCATTATGATGAGGGGAAGAGGTCTCGAGGACTCGGATCGCCTTGCGATGGCTCCTTCATCTTCTTTGGTCTTCCCTACCCCTCGTTAGAAACACTGCGTGCGAGGGTAGCCCCCGACCCCTCGCCCGTGCAAGGGGACCGATCGGGGGCATCCGCGTCTTTTATCAACCCTCGGATTTGTCTCTCCGCGAGAAGGAGGGGGGTGGTCAAGAGAACCTACCCTCATTAGGCGAGGCCATTTTGACTCGGTGAGCTGTTAACGGATAGTCCAAGTGGAGGCCCATGCCATATTCGATAAGGGTTGGGCTGCGTGGCCTAGAGGCGCGCTCCAACTAAGTCTTTGCTTAGGTGTGTCGGGAGGGTCTCGGATCGTTCGCTAGGATCCGAGGGCTCGATGCCTCCCTCGACGGGATTCCTCACACGACCGTGCGGCTAGCATTGGACGCCGTGGGGTGTCTCGAGCCCATGCGGGCTCGGGCCGAGGCCATGTAACGGACACACCCATCGATGCTCCACGACTCGGTGCCCGAGGAGGCGGCCGTCGAAACCCACGCGGGCCCAGCCTTCAAACCCTCGGACCGTAGAGGCCCAAGAGCCTAGGTTTTGCCGGGGAGATGCCCTCGGTAGGTCACCCCTAAATGCGTCACCTTGTGGGGGCGTTAGGTGGGACCACCCTCGTCCGCTGACTCGTGATAGAGGCGAAGAGGGAAAAGTGGTCGCTCGCCTCCCGAGGTGACGGGTGCGTTTCGTGTTACGTTAAGCCCCTCTAACGGTGTTAAAAGGATGAGAACAATGAGGGTAAACTCACCATTTCACTTAAAAGCGAGGGTAAAATCACCAAATTCTCTTTTTTTTGTTTCTTTTTCGTCATTTTATATGATATGTGCCAACGGTGTTAAATAAGAGGGGTAGACAGAGGTTTCGTTTTCAGAAAAGTGAGGGTAAAAAAAGTTAAAAAAAAGTTAAAAAACAAGAGTAAAATCGCAATTGGGCTTTAAAGGAAGGGTAGAATCACCAGATTCCCAAAAAGTTAAACCAACGAATAACACATCTTTGCATAACTTACACTCATTCAGATAATATTACATTTGCTCATGTCTCATAGTTCACAATAAATATAAACACTCATTTGCAGCAGAAAGATGGACAACCATGACTCTAGTCCACAGCTGTGTCTTGGGACAAACAGAAACAGTACCTCTCACACCTGTATCACAACCATTATTCTTCAGAAAGTAATAGATAGTAGTGCAATATCATGCAAGATTATCAATGCTTGGCCGGAGGGTGGTATATTGGAGGAGGCGAGCCAAACGTTGGCACGGGAGGGCTGTTCTCTGGTTGCGGCTTGGGCTCTGGCTTAGGCTCTGGTGTAGGCTTCTTGTGGAAGTAGTCGAAGAAGTGGTGGTGATGGTGACCCTTGTAATAGTGATCGAACATGTGTGGAGCATGGTTGCTCACAGGAGTTGGGGACCCATTTGTGGGCGTTGGTGACCCGTACGTCGGTGTAGGAGGCTGGTTCTCTGGCTCTGGTTTCGGCTGTGGCTCAGGCTTCGGTGGTACAACAGGCTTTTTGTGGAAGTGGTCCCAGAAGTGGTCGAGCTCGTGGTCTTTGTGGAACTGATGATCGGTCAAGTGCCTGTGCACTGCAGGCGGATGGTAGATTGGAGCTGGCGACCCGTACGTCGGCGTTGGGGGTTGGTGTTCTGGCTCTGGCTTGGGCTCTAGCTTCGGCTTCGGCTTCTCTTCCTTCTTGTGAAAGTGATCGTGGAAATATTTCATGACCGGGCCGGAGATTGTCACCGACGCACACACGCCACACGAGGCTTGTCGTGTGTTCCCGGGGACGGCAACGAAGGTGCCATCGGACAGGGGCGTGATCCTCGACGGCTCCTGCCCCTGGCATGGCGTGCCTGCAGCACTGTGGAGCTGCGCGACGCAATCGTCGAGGTTGACGGAGACAGGGACGCTGAAGGCGCCGGAGCTTTGTAGCTCGCCGACAGCCTTGCTCTCGTACTCACCATTGCTGTTCTTGCATTTGATCGCCACCTTAAGACCTGATGATAGATGATGGCGCCCAAAAGACATGAAATACGGCCGAGAGGTTTCTTATTTACATATTATTACTCTATGTAACTTTTTACCATTGAAAGCCGCCTCAGCATTCAGGTTCTTCCTCGTGCAGTCCGCGCACTTGGCTAGGCCGATGACTGACGCAGCCTCGCCGGACCCAGCATTCGCGACGGTGATCGCCATCAGCACGGCCACCGCCCAAGCGCCGAGGAGGAGTTTGCGTGGTGCAGCCTCCATGCTTGCGAAACACGTCCAGCACATGAGCTAGCTACCTGTTACGTATGAATGGGTATGGGTGAAGAGCTAGGAGCGACGGTGCTTGGTATATATAGCCGCAGGTCTCTCCATGCACTCCATGTCGATCGATCTGTGGGTACGTGAGTGGTTACTGACATGATCGTTTTGCTAACTTTTGGCGCCGAATTTGCTGGTTGCTAATCAATGCCTCTGTAGCACCAAATGAGCCTGTTCAAGGACTGGCGGCACAATAATATATCAACAGTTTTCTTTTGAATGAAAAAAAGCTAATTCGTATATAACAAGTTCGTATCTACACATGAACACATGTGTTGCTCCCTCCAGAAATCTTAGAGCCAAAATATCTCAAATTTGACCAAGTTTATTCAATAAGATAATAATATTTATGATATCAATTGAGTATCATAAGATTTTTTTCATTAATTATATTATAATAATATACCTATTTGATGTTTCATTTTTTTATAGTTCTCTCTATTATTTTAGTCAAACTTGCGGTGCTTTGACTCTATAAGATTTTGGAATGACTTATAATTTGAAATGGAGGAAGTAAAAACTAGTAGGCTGACAGGATCTGAGTTCGTCTAACTCATCCATTACAACACTTGACAATTACAGATTAGGATTTCTTACGTTGTACTTTTAAATAAAGATGCCCGGAGGCACTACTACACTTTTTCACGGTAGAGGTGGCTGGAAAGCCTATAGAGGCAGCTCTCTGAACCGCCTGTACATCGATTTATAGAGGCTAATGCTCAGCCACCTCTACAAATATATTTTCACATACAACTGAAATTCAGAGCCACCTCTACAAATTTTTTTTTACGACGCAACTAGTAAACCACAGTTGCCTCTATTGTCAAGTGTTGGCAAAGGCTCCAAACACTCACATCAAGCCGGTAGAGACATGCATATGCATAAAAACAAACACAAACACCAATGCAGAGTCTTATAGAAGAGAACATTGAGGATCCCCAAATATAAATTCATTGATCATGAAGGCCTTATAGATTCAAGTTCTGAATAGTGTTGCTTAAAACCAGGAATTGATCGGCTTTAGGTGAAAGAGGTAAATGAAAAGTTTTTTTCGAAGGAGACGAATACTGGCAGCCCTTGAAACTGAGATGAATTGATTCTTAGGAACGAAAGTGAAAGCATCATCAAGTCATAACGATGCATGGTGCATATGAATGCCATGTTTGAATTACTTTAATTATGCTTGTTTATATCACATATGCTTATAGTCATGTTTGGAAGTGCTCTAGAAATGTTTAGGATACAATTTGGAATATTGTTCATGTTGACCATTAAGTTTAATTTGCTTCTAAGTGATAGTTGATTTGGTTTGACCATTTAAATGGGTTTGTTTAACCTTTTAGAAAACGTGTGACGCAATGCTTTTCTGCTGTCGTGGTCAAAATGGGTTTCTTTAGAAGATTACCAATGTTGTTTTGCTTAACCCCGAAAATGTTTGTTACCAGTTGGCCCCCAACACTTACTACACATAAATATATGTTTGTTACCGACGTCATTTTCATCGCTGGTTCATGATGATATAGACCAACCTGCGGTGAGAATGCTACCAACTGGCAACGAAAATGATACAAACTAGCGGTGAAAATGTAAGTCATTTCCATCACCGGCTTGGAACTCAATATTTTCATTGATATTAGTTTACACGCTCTTTCTCCCTCCTTTCCCACTTATCCTCTCTCACTGTCTCCACATGTCATTCACTTCCAGAGAGTGACCATGATGACAAAGGGGCTCCTAGAAGACCTCCTAATTAACCCCCATTGGTTAGGCTTTGCTACCTGCTCATGCACTCTAATGCTAGCCACCAGATACTCACTTTCCCTCACACTCGACACATGGCCTGTGTGCCCAGTGGCCGCAGCGCAGGTGGCCCGGCCTAGATCTATAGCGAGGATTGTGTGGGTAATCTATCACACCCTCTCCCTCCCATGGTGATGCCCTATGCAGGTCTCTACACCCTAATGGCATCGATGTGAGCGTATGATGGGCACACAGGTGCCTTGAACCTAGATTTAGCGAGTATGGCGTCATGAAATGGGGGTGCTTGAGTGTGGCGGCCATGTACCCATGTGTCCATGAAGATGGAGGGCAGTAGTTGATCTAGTTTGAGATGACAAGGAGGCAATGGTGGAGATTGTGGCTTGCATGGAATGAGGTTCTGGTGAGGGAAGACAACACCATGACCAATTGATCTTGTCCCCTATATCTGCATCTATGAAGCTGCGAGGTTGGAATTGAGATCCCTTTTGGCCGACCGTGTTGACCGCATGGGGGTGTGCAAGGGCAACTACCGGTCCGGCCATGGACAACACAGCAACCGTTGGAGCTGTTTTTCCTTTTTCAGCACTGGTTTTCTCGCTCCTCACTGCCCACTTTTACGCTGTGAGTAAAACCAGCAGTGATGTTGTGTTTAGTCTGGCGCTGGTTATTGTACATAGTATTGATTGTATATATTTTGACATTATATGGTGGGTATTGTTACAATATTTTACCTACTATTTGATATTCGTATCAATAACTTCCAAAGGGGTTCTGATATTATTGATTTTGTGATCAATGGTATCCAACCAATAACTCAAATAATTGTTCCACATGTTTATATCTATATCATGTGCCTAATAATAATGAGGCAAAATTTCTTGCTCAAATTTCACTACTACAATAGCTTACTATAGGGGCGGCTTAGGATGCCCCTGTAGGGGAGGTTTTTGTAACCATCCCTAACTCTCCATTCCTATAGTGCTTGCACTATAGGGGAAGTTTTCGATCACCCCTACTAACGCCCTTTGCGCAGGGGTGGCTCGTTTTACCGACCGCCCCTAAATAACTTCTCTGCGTAGGGGTGGCTCATAGCACCAACCGCCTCTACTAAATACAACTATAGGGGTGGCTGAAATTATAAACCGCCCTAAAATCTCTAGCTGTAGGGGCGGTTCACTCCAAAACCGCCCCTATAGATGATTTTCTGACTAAAAGATCCAATTTAGAACCGCCCCTACAGTTGAATTCCGCCAAAAATCAAATTTAGAATAATATATAATTCGTGGAATAAATAGATAATTCACAGAATAAACATATATATACATCCATAATTCATAGAATATCATCTCCATAATTCAAATTCACATACTTCAACATATAATTCACGTCACAAGTTCAATCAATGCCCTAAACTTAGCCTTTCCCACTCACGAAGATGTTGATACTTTGCATTCCTTAGTAACTTCGGAGCTAGGGTCTTTGTAGTTGCCTTTGTCATGTATGATCGATCTAATATGAAGTCACAAAGGTCATCGACAAGTTCCAAGAGGTTGTCGTCTTCGTAATGGTCACCTCTTATCCCTATCTCTTTTCTCCACTACACAATTAGCATATAGGAAATAGTTAGCATATACATGTAAATAAAAACATAGTGAGCATATATAGAGAGAGAATAATGGGACAAAGCACTCTAGGGTTTTGAGGTCACCTCCTAGATCATTGAAGTCGTCAAAGTCACCAATAACATTTTCACCATGACGAATCCGGACTATGTAATCCTTAACGCAATTCTCGTGTAATCAAATGTGATATGATGTTCTCCACGTTTCTCCATGCTATCTTATTCTTACAATCGTGACGAGGAGACATATTATTGAATCATTGGTGCGTCGTCGCATGATTCTCGCCGGCTTCAATAAATTTATCCAGCTCTTCACGGAAACATGCTTTCCACCTTAATGTGTTATACATCCAAGCCCCTATACTCTATCCTTTAGGACAACAATTAAAGAAAATACATCAAAGGACTAATTAATCGGATATATAAATGCATGTATATGGCAAACCCTAAATGGTTACAACTAAAAATGCCATTAATACCAAAGTTGTAGCATAAAACAAATACACTAATAGTTTATCATTTTAGAAAATTTTTAAAAAAAATCATAGCAATTGGACATCATATGAGAGAGAAAAACTTGTTAAAGTTTTACACTTTGAATTAAAAAAACACACACACACACATGTTAATCACTTAGCGACCATGCATGAGCACATGAACCCTAGCTCATGTAAGACGGACTAATAAATAAGTCTAATCCAATACTCTCACTAACACTACTCTGAATCGTTCATCATCACCGGTATGCCGCCGAAATTTTGTCCACAGGCGGCGATGAACCGCGCCCGGCGATGATGAACCGTCTAAGGCGTGGGACAAACTAGAACCTCCACGGACTCGACCAATACCGGCGGTGAAGATTTATATCTCTACGGTTTGAATCATTCCCTAAGTGGTGGTCTTGATGGACCTGAGATCACTCGTGGGTTTGAATTAGAACCGATAGCGATTTGACGATTGACACAAGCGGGTTGAATTGGAACCGATAGCGATTTGGGAGGGGAAGCAAAATACAATGACAAGGAACGATAAAACAAACGCGAGAGAGCGGAAGATTAACACGCATCAGTTAACAAGCGGACCGATCCATTAACAAAGCGACACAAACCAAATTAAATTGTCATAGAAACAAGTGATATAATAAATTAACATAAAAAGAAAGCGGCTGGCCTAATTAAGCCGCCTTCTTGGCCTTCTTGGCCGCCCGCCTGGCCTTCTTCCTGGCGGCCGACTCCATCTCCTCCAGTTTGGCCGCCGGTATCCCCTTAGCGAGGTTATCGGCCAAGTACTCGATCCGGAGGGCGATGATGGACTTCTCCTCCAAGTGGTGATCCACCGTTGGCGGGCCAACTTGGTCGGCCAGTTGTTGAGCTTGTTGCGGGCGGCACCGAGGCGATGCGGGATGAACTTCTCCGCCGGTCGGCAGCCATGTCAATCGTCGGCGGCGTCACCGACCCGGGCCGGCCATCGTGAAAAGTGAAAACGGGGTAGAGGGAGTGTGTTTGGAGAGCGGAGTGTTGGAGAGCGGACGAGAGATAGGGGGTTATGTACATATAAATAGGACTCAGCCGCGGTTTCTAAGACGAGGGAACAGTTGAACGCAAATGATAGAAAATTAAGATTGACACGCATCATATTAAACCGATACAATTAAGCGGTGGGACCCAAATTAACGAAAGATAAAGAGATTGACATGCAACAGATTAACCAACAAGCGATTCCTTAGCAAATTAACCACACGGATCATTGTATCTTACACATCAACACAAATCGGACAACGAGATAAATTAATATTAAAAAAAAGAAGAGAACCTAGGCCGCCTTCTTGGCCTTCTTGGCCGCCCCCGCTTGTCCGGCTTTCCGGCGGCCGCCTTCCGGCCTCCTCCTCGGTTTGGCGGTATCCCTCGGCGAGGTATCGGCCCAGAGTCGATCCGGAGGGCGTAGAAGTTGGCTCTCTCCTCAAGGGGCAGATTCACCTTTGGCAGGCCATTGTCGTCGGCCGGGCCGTTCGGCTTGGTGAGGGCGGCGCGAGGCGCTCCACGGTGAACTTTATCTCCTCCCGGGTGGCGCCTATGTCGACGATCGTGGGCGGCGAGTCCGGCTTTCTGTGAGAGGGGCACGAAAGAGAAGTTAGTGTTGGATAACGGAGGGGGCGGGGGACGGGGTATAAATGTGGCGTTTCCAAAAGGCGGTTCACGGGAAAAACGTGAGCCGGCGACCGTTGCGCCCAATAGCCGTCTCCCTCGGCACTCAACGACGATTTGTATTTTCCAAAGCACAACCGTGGAGTTAATTGTTTGTTTTTGACAAACTTTACATTGAACAAGTTAAGATTCAAATCAAATTTAAACGCTATTTAATTTTTATTTTATTAATATATAAAAAAAAAAAAAAAGGAACATATAATAAAAATGATAAAAAAAAAAAAAAAGGAAGGCCGTCGGCCTAGTCCCGTCCCTCCTCCTCCTCCTCCTCCTCCTCCGGCTGGCGTCATCCTTCTTGGCCAAGGCCTTGAGGGGCGATCCGACCAACTCTTCCACTTTAGGGGCGTAGTGGTTGATCTTTTCTTCCGCAGGTGGCTCCACCCTTGGAAGAAGACCATGGCCGTCCGCCCGGCTCCTTGACTTCACGAAGGCAGGCGGAGAAGATCGAGGGTGAAATCCCTCTCGATTATCTCTCGATAGCGGCCGATCGGCTAGCCGTCGGCATTGGCCGCCACCTCTAGCCGGGAGGCCAGAACCTCCATGTGGTCCCGCTTAGGAGAGGGCGGGGCGTGGTGGTCGTCGTCGTCGTCGGGTCGGACCCGGGGTCGGCCGCCAGCGCCTCCACCACCGGATCCTTGCCCTTGCCCTTGTCCTCCACCGCCTCCATCTCCTCCCCTAGTGCGCTTGTTCGATCGAGGCACCGAGCGACCATGGTCCGATGATTGCAAAGAGAATGTGGCTGGATTAGAGAACTGGAAAGGATGAATGCCATGATCGAGTGTGTGCTTAAATAGTGAGTTAGCCGACTACTCCACTTCCCCATGATCGAACACGGCGTCAAAGCAACCGCTTAGAATTCCCACGATCGCCCGGTTGGAATTCGCGCGATCTCTCTTGGCCGAAGCGTTTCCCGCGCCCGTGCGGTTCGCGCTCGAATTCCCGAGCTGCGTTTCCAATGGCGCGGGGCGACAAGCGATCTCCACCTTCATTGATCTTGTCGGGCCCACACATGAACCGACGGTGATTAACAAAATGTTGAAACAAATAGTTATATATGTAAAAAAATCGATTTATTGAAATCATTAATTTTATCTCAACGTTAATGCATTGAGAGTTCAACTAACGCGTTCGCCGCGCACGTACACTCCGTATTATAAATTTTCATTTTAGTATATAGGCCGTCGTGTAGGTCATGGCTTTGTGATACGTCACGGCTGCGGCCTTGAGAATCGTGTTGCTCTAGTATTCACTACCGGTTCCACTTAATTAAACCGACGGTGTCTCTCGCTTCCCATGAGAAAAGGTCGAGCACCACGCTCACTGCGTCGATGGGTTATATCAATGTCGATAATATCTTGGCGGGTGCACTTTCAAAGACCGGCGGTGATCACATATATCACTGCCGGTGGTCACCTCTGGCAGCGTGTTATGAGTATCACTATCGGGTTAAAACCGAGAACTGGCGGTGTTTTGTATTGTCAAGCGGGCAAAGCGATGCACGCCCGACGGCTGACCGCACCATTGCGGCGGGGAGCACTTGTTGCCTCGTTCTCCCATTACCCACGACCACGGTGCTTGGTTTATGCGGTGCCAATTATCCCGGCGGTGAACGTCCATATCACTTTGCCGGGGTGCCAATCGAAACCGGCGGTGAACGTCAATATCCCGCTTAGGGGTGCCAATTGAAACCGGCAATGATCGGGTCATTACCCAAAGATCGGCCTATAAAAGCGGTTGTGTGGCCCTTAGGTTTGCAATTCAGTTCTCTTGGTCCTCTTTCATGATACTCTTGATTCATTTGCTGTTCTTCTTCCTCGATCTTCTCGCTACTCTCCACATACATATCTATGGCCTCTCTATGGGAGAAAGCCCTCCACGTCTGAATATCGTTCTTATGCATCTTAGGCCACCAAAATGGTTCACACAAGAGGTGCTACAAGAGTCTTCTTCAAGATTGAGCAGCGCCGAAGGTTAGAACAATTTGTGAGATTCACGGAGCCATCCGGTTTTGTGTGCTTGAGAGGTTGGGATATTTGGATATACATGTCCATATAAGAGACACGGCATTCTTGAATAAGATCATATCGATTTATGAAAATCTGCTTCAATGAAAATCTCCTTTGGTGATCAAAGCGATTTTCATAGATTAACATGATCTTCTCCCCGCGAATGCCTATGCATCTTTGTCTTTGGACTAATCCACGGCTTTGGTCGGCAGAGAAAATGTCTCCTCCGGCCTTTGCCGTGGATTCAATGTAAATCTAGAGTTATGCCCTCCTTGTAAGATCGAGCACAAGAAACCTCCACGAGCACCGATGGAAGTCAACAACGCCGATGGGCCTTCAAAATCCCATCGGAATTTCATTGGCAAGAATCACATAACCTTCGGCGTTTTTTTTATTTTAAATGCGTTTGTACACTTTGATGAGAACATTGATCTATTCGTGGAAAGGTCTTTGTTATCATATATGTAACTTTTTTTTCAAGGTCTTTGTTATCATATATGTAATCGGATATTGTAATCGGTTTGCTCCTCTCTATATATATGTAATCGTGTTCCTTTCCAATGGATGTTTGCATTTATATATCATACGGCGCAGATTCTTATTTTGTTGACGCCCTTCTTATCTTTCATGGACGAACATAAATATATAAATGCTCTACGTACTAACCGAAAAGTTGGTAAACATCATTGAAACGCACAACTTCGGTGAAAAAGAAAGGTCCAAGTAATCTCACGACGGTGAAAGATATTACTCCCTCCATTCCACAATACTTGCAATTCTCGCTTCTAGAGAAGTCAACACTTTCAAACTGCTAGCAATTATTAATTAAAATATATAAATATTTATACTAAGTATTTAATATCATCGGGGAAGATCTTTAAGTCTAGTTTTTTAATAAATTTATTTGAAGATATAAATGTTGCACGTATTTTTCTACAAATCTAGTCAAAGTTGAGAAGGTTTGACTAGCACGCTTCCCATAATTGCAACTATTGTGGAACGGAGGGAGTACACTGTCGGTTTGAAATATATCTTTGCCGGGGTTTTAATAGAGCACCGGCGGTGAAAGAGACAACACTACCATTTTGCAAATAAGAAACCGATAGTGATGAGCCTTCTATCGCGTTTATCACCTAGTATTTAGGAACCACGAAGTTTGAGATTTTTTGGCCTCAAACTTTTTTCCTAGACGATGCACATACCATGTGTCAAGGAACCACGAAGTTTGAGATTTTTGGATAAGGTTTGGTATTTTTCTCAATTAAATTGAATTTCTACGCGACGACCCGAGTAATTACAGGTTGAAGCGGGGTTACCCACTATGAGCGAGGGGTGGTGCCAAAATTTTCCACATGGTCTCGTGTGCCCTAGGTGGCGATTCGGTGTGTAGGTTGCTACAAAATTCATAAGTTTGCAAGCTGTAATTAATTTCCTTGTATCGCGTTTATCACCTAGGAAAATCTAATAATAAAAATATCGAAAAAGAAAAACCTAAGATCTTGTGTGGGGGCATAATTTGAGTGTACATGGTTGTAAAAAAAAAATTCAAGACATCTCTACACTTTGTGTGGGAGTATACATGCTTCACAAAGGTACATGACCCCTTTCATCGGAAGCATGACTAGACAATTACATCCATAAGCTTTCTTTGGGTCATCTTCGTTGGGTGTCGTCTATGCCTCAAACTTTTTTTTCTTAGCCGTGCACATGCCATGTGTGAAGGAACCACGAAGTTTGAGATTTTTTGGATAAGGTTTGGTATCGTCTCGGCCTCAAACTTTTTCTTAGGCGTGTACATGCCATCGTGAAGGAACCACGATGTTTGAGATTTTCGCCCCAAAGCGGGGTTTACCGACCAACCGAGCCAGTGGTGCCAAAATTTCTACGCGACGACATCGAGTAATTACAGGTTGAAATGGGATTAAACATGCTTCACAAGAGCATTACATTTAATTGATAGTTCAACACGGTACAATAAGCAAAGTGTACAAACACATTAAGAAATAACCACCTCAAAAACACCCTTTAGCACCTATGCCCGAGGTGGTTACAATGCTACCCGTTATGCTTACACGAGTTAAGGCGGATAGGAGACCTCCGTGAAGAACCAATGTCTCTCCAAGTCGGCAAAGGCGGCAGGGAGGCGGGGCTCATCTCCGAGCGAGGAGCACAAGAATGCATGCTACTTGGCTCCCGCTTTTCCGTCTTGATCCAGGAGGTCCATGCAACAATGGCGTTGCACGAGCATCACACCCGGCCTACGTAAACAACGTTGTAGCTTAATCTTCAAAAACACCTTTCTAGTACCTGCTTTGTATACTTTGTCTACCCATAATAAAATATTTATGTGGAGGGCTTTCTCCCAAATAGAGGCCATATATGTGGATAGGAAAATAGGCAAATAATGAGAAGAGGTCGCCCGGCGCACGATTGGCCATACATACATGGCTCTCGCGGGGCTATTTTATAGGCGGTGGTAGGTGGGATTGAGCGGTGGTAGGTGGCAAAGTGTGATCTTATCATCGTGAGCGGTGGTAGGTGGCAGCGATTAATGCGATATTCTTGTTGGGTCATGCGACGTTTAGACCCGGCAGGTGAACCTTTAATGTCTTTGCGGTGACACCTTTGCTCAACCGGCAGTGATTAACTATAGATATGGGCGCCGCGAGGTGAAAATTTCACAAGTCATTTGAACACCGCGCCATTCTTTCTAGCCTCGACGATATATATTGGCTGGCGCGGCGAGCTGAAATTTTCCCCAAGTCATTTCAACCCCGCGCGCCATTCGTTCCCCACCAGCATCGCCCGACCGGAGCATGACCACCACACACGCCCGCAGCCGTCCCGTCGCCCCCTCATTTGCGCCCCCCGTTCTCTTCTTCTCCAACGTCCCCAACGCCGCGCCGGTCCCGCGCCTTCCCACGGTGAGAACTAATTAGCCATTTAGTTCTTCGAGATTTTGCCTATGAGAATGAGACCTAATTCGCCGTTGTTCTCGCCGCCTCGCCCGCTTGTTCTTCCTCCACGTCGACGGGGACCGCCTTACACCGCTCCGCCCGTCTGCAGCCTCACGCCGCCCCCGTCTAGGCCCGACGCCGCACCCGCAACGACCTCAAACTCCTCGATTCCGCCGGAGCAACGCCCGTCCGCGCCCTCCCCGCATCCTTCTAGGGCGCCCGTGTCTCGCACCACCGAGACAAGACGGGAGCGTCGCGGACCGCCGGAAGCTTCGGTGAGTGTGTCGATCCACGCCTTTGAGTTGTTTGTTGAAATGCCCGTATTGATAAATCCAACCTGCTATTTTCCTTTTCTATTTAGATTTTGCTTTCAAACGATTCGGGATCCTTATATAGTAGCAAATGTATTTTTAATTTGGTCTATGGTGAACAAATTAGATTTAAACATTGTGGTCATTTACAAGCATGATTGAAGACATACTAATGCTCGAAGTGTGATTGCAATGAGATAGATGTTGAAATTGATGAGTTTTGTGGTGTTAAAAATCTTCTTGTACAACATTTCGAATGACATAGCATTAACATCCTATTTTGGTTGCATGTATAGGCAAACCATGGCGTGGTATGTAGTGCATGTTGGTCAAGTGCCGGGCATCTATCGAACACTGGGAAGATTGCTCGCTCAAGTCTCTCGGCTACCACGGTAATTGTTACAAAAAATACAAGACGGAATTCGAAGCAGGGGCCTACTATGGTGAAAACTTTGACTATCAACTAGCCCTAGAGATTGATGAGAAGCCTCTCTCCATAGATATGATGATTAGGAGAATTGCGACTTGGCCTATGAAAGATGTCTTGATTTTAGTTATGTCCATTGTGATTGTTTTTCTTATTTGGAAGTTGATGTCCTAGGCTGAATTTCGTAGAACATTAGGTGGAGTTACTTGTATGTAACCTTTGAACCATGTAATGTTTTGTCGATTTTAATGAACATATGATGCTTTTATGGGTTTAAAAATAGCTGATTTCCACGAATAAATTCAAAAATTTAAAAAAAAATTTAAAACAAAAACGTATTTGGGTGGCATGGGCTCGGACAAAGGTGAATGAGAAACAAACCGGTAGTGTAACTATACCAAACACTATCGGTTTGAATTACAAACCGTCTTCTATGACGAAACATCACCGTTTTGCATTAACCAACCGATAACGTTGTCGGGTTGAAATCACCCGCCGGTGTTCACGTAAAGTTCAGCGACGGGTCCAAAGTAAACCGACATTGTTAGCTCTTCGATACACTTTGTTGTCTCAATCTAACCCGATAGTGTTATCCCCACGTTCTGTCGGTTCGTTAAAGCCCGACGGTGCTTCCAATATCAACTCCGCCGGCTGTCTTCCGAACCTACTTTGCTTGGATCAAAAATGTTCTTGGTCCGTGGAACACCCGACAATGTTCAATTGACGGCGCGTTGCGGTTCGATATCAAGCGGCAATCTCTCCTCGAATCACCGCCGGTGTTTTGACCCGTAGTATTTCGAACCCCACATCACTACCGCTATGGTTCCGGTTCGGTTTTCGGCCGGCAAAGTGAAGGGGGTTGGAGCCCCGGCGATGATGGACAATTCTCGTAGTAGTGTAATCTACCCTAGTACCTCCAAAACTAAGCTCTAGTTTGCTCTATACGAAGCTCAAGCACCATAAAAGAGAGAAAACAGAACTTCAATTACTCCCTAATCAACCATTAAAACTTTAATTAAATGGTTGGAATAGCATCTTCTTACCTTTTAGAAGTTCCGCACCAAAAGATTTGAGATCAAAACCTCCCCTTTTGTAGAGCAATTTTTGGGAAGAACCCAAGGGTCCTTATCTTTTTTTTTTTGCGAGTTTGAGTGAGTGTCCCGAGGTGGAAGAAGGTGGCTGGTTCGGCCTTATGCTATAGGGCGGTTATATCTCCAGCCGCCCTTGATGGTCGTCAAACAGGGGTGGTTCACTCCCGCCTGCCCGTGATGGTAGTTATAGTAGGAGCGATATTGAGCCGCCCCCGCTAATAGTAGGGGCGGCTCGTAACACCAATTGTCCCTCTTTGTGCCGTTTGTGGGGGCTAGTCTCCGGCCAGGCCTTGGTGGTCACCGTAGGGGTGCACGGTGTTACCGACCATCCTTACACAAAAATCATCATGCCGTAGTAGTGTTTTTCATCCAACAAAAGCTTTCATCCAACTAACAGATCTTTGTTCGCTTGCATCAACATCCCTCTTTTTCTTCCAACCCCCCCATATTCTTTATGGTGTCCTTGCCACGATTTTTCCGTACATCCAGCTCTGATCAAAGCATAAATTTAACCAACTCTGTTCTTGCAGGAAGGCTCTAGTACATTAACTCTGTTCTTGCTTCCATCCCTATTTACTATATGTCAACAGTCCTCTTCTCCAAAAACTTCATTGCAAAGATTAATAGTATTATTACAAGGTTACGGTGGGCTGGAGTCGGGGAAGAACATGAGTCTTCTCCTATAGCTTACAGAGCTTGGGAAGATATGTGCAGGTCCAAGGAATAAGGCGGCCTAGGAATTAGAGATATGGAAACAGTCAATAAGAGTCTAATCATACACTCGGCGTGGAATGTGGCCACCATGAAAAATCCTTTCTTGTCCTCTATTTTAAAAGCAAAATATTATCCTAATGATTCCTTTTTGGACAGCAACTAATCAATGCACCAAATCTATTTATTGGTCTTCAGTTTTGCAGGTCAGGCACCACCTAAGTTCAAATGCTATTTACAGATACATGCAGGTAACTCCTCCATTTGGTCCACCCCTTGGTCATTGATTTGGGAAAACATCCATGACCACCTGCTCCTCCCAGTCACCAACTCTCCCCTCCCTTCAACAGTGGCTGATCTTTGGCTCCCAAACACCCAAGATTGGAACAACCAACTACTATCCACCACTTTCACCCAAGAAGCTGTCCATGCCATTAAACACACTCCCCTTGTCAACTCAGATCACCAGGATATCCTTAGATGGACTCTTGCTACCAATGGTGTTTGCACAACCAAAGCCATCTACTCACATCTAGACTCCCAACACACCCACAACCTTCCTGATCAAGGGTCCAGAAGCATTTCAGATGAGGCAGACATCATCTCTTAGAAGGTTTGGAAAAGTAAGATCATTCCACCAATTCTTAAGACTTTTGCTTGGAGACTCATAAGAAGGGCTCGGCTACAGGAGAAAGAGCGGTAGGTACTCAAGGCATATTGACAAAAGCGATGCTTGTCTTTGTGGGGAAGTTGAGGATGACATCCACTTATTCTTCAAGTGTGACCTCCCCACCCGAGGTTTGGGCATCCTCGACCCTCCTTTTAATACCCAAACTTATTTCTCACCGAGAGGATGGTGTACAAAGGGCTTTGCCTATTTTAACACCAACCAATTCAATCAACGACCATTCTCTCATGCGATTCTTTTCACTCTATGGTATTTATGGAAGGCTAGAAATGATCATCGTTTCCAAAGAAATAGTTGGACATCTTTTTCAGGTGCATAAGGCGGCACAGGCACATATGACAACCCATCTTGAAGCACTTGGCGAACAGGTGGTACCAACCTCTAACCAGGAAGAGGACGAACCGAGATCTTCAACACCACCTTACGGTTCAGCCACTCTCTACCAAGGTATGCCTTGCTCCTCTGCAGCAATGCGGTGGGACGATTCCTAGAACCTTTTCCAAGATCGGTCCATGGCGTTCGTTGCTACACCGATGCTTCCATGGTGCCGGATCTGCTGCTCATAACCATAAAATGGTTGGGATTGAGTCTTCTTGGTCAACACAGACTCGACCCACCGCTGAGTATTTTTATCAAGGCATCTTTGCAGGTTATGTCTTCAGTGCTGATGGCTGAGACTGCAGCCATGGCTCTGGCCACCACTCTCGCCGCCCACCTAGGTCTCTCCAGCGTCAACTTCTTCTCCGACAACCTACAACGGTGAACTTCCTCAACAGTTCTGATCTCTCAATCCCGGGGTGGAGACTCAAACCTTTCACACAAATGATTAGCACGGCGGTGCAAAGTTCAGACTCCATTGTTCGCAGGATAAGAAGAAACAACAATCACATGGCGGACACTCTAGCTAAGCAGGCCCTAGCTTCTATATATTCAGGAGAGTTACATTTTTTCAGGTGTTTGTGCTAATCCGGCACATGTTCTTGAGTGCCCCTACTTGAGAGCGCTCTCGGTCTGTTTTCATTACCTCTCAGTAATGGTTCTCACAGCTTCATCTTTGTTAATTAATGAAAGTGTTTTGATGTCAAAAAAAAAAACCAACTCGCATGGACCTGGGCAGTACGTAATATGCACCTTCACAGCCAGCAAATCCTACCGTACAACCATGGAACTTGCCGCAGCGCCGGCACCACAGGGTACAAAAAAATCAAAGTTCCAAGTTAATTGCAACTAAATTTAGCTCTTGTGCACGGCACCACTCTGACTCCGTGAGACCCTGAGTCCATGCATGCGTCAACAGGCTTTGAAAGCCTGACTCTTGTGCGCCACCTTAGTCCTTGCTTTCACGTTTGGCTGGCTTAAAAAGAAATCATGCTAACGCTGAAATCCTAAAATGCATCGTTTCACTGGCATAGAAGCTATGGCTGCGAGTCAGGGCCAGCACCCGATCGACGGCCGGCGGAGCTGCTCGGCAAGTCGCTCAGCTCCGCCCATAGAATCAGTGAGCGCGGTCGACTACAACAAAGCTCTATTTCCTTCACAATTCAGATTGTAGCTCCTTGTTCAATACTTCCTCTTTATAAAGGCTCCTACATACTACATTATTAGTACGCAATCAGACGTGAGATTCTCACAAATTTTATATCTTTTTTTTAGATTAAGGAATACAAACATCCGGCCTTCACATTCACAAGTGAATGCTTAAGGCGATACAAACAAACCAGGGACTTAGCCGGCATGTCCACTAAACGGACAATCTAGTTTTAAACAAACTAAACCTTACGACCACGGCTGCCTGCAGAACAAACAACACCAAACAAGACCAACAAAGAGACGCTATGCTTCTATCCTCTCACGATTCCTCCACGATCTGAAGAGTAGGAGCGCCACACCTTCTAACAAACAAGAACAACAGAGAGACGCTATGCTTCTATCCTCTTATGATTCCTCCAGGATCTGAAGATTTGGAGCGCCACGCCTTCTAATTGTCTGCATCCAGCCTTCAACAATTCTCCCTCTTCCGCTTTAGACAGGATGGACCATTGCCTGATCCATAAAGTTCCCTAAAAATCACCTGCAAATCCGAGTTAGCAACTTTATTCTGGAACACCACATCATTTCTATTTAACCATAAAGCCCAACAAATTGTTGTTGTTCCTACTAAGATTTGGTCTCTTAGCCTTTGGATCAAATCTCCTTAACCAAGAGCCAAACATATGAGCTATGCAATTCGGTGGTTGAATGTTAAAAGCGATGAATAACAAGTTCCGTACAAAAGCGAGCCACACGAAAATTGAAAAACAGATGCTGAATGTTTTCATCCAAACCACACAGGTTACATTTAGCATCTCCTTTTTATTTTCTTTTCAAAAGATTATCTTTGGTTAATCTTACCCCTCTTTTTATGTACCACAAAAAAATTCAAAGGCACTCTCGCCTTCCAGAACACCTCCTTTCCAAAAGTTTTCTCACTCTTCATTATCTCTCTATACAACGATTGGGTTGAGAAAGCTCCATCTTTTTTTAGTCGCCAAATGAACCTATCTTTATCGTTGCTTAGGTTCACTAAAATAACCAAAGAGACCAGCTTGAGCCACACATTTAGTCTCTCACCTACTAGTCCACGCCTAAACGAAATATTCCGTGGGGACGAGTAGAGTACACTAGCCACTGACATCTTTTTTTTTCTCACTATCGTGTATAAGTCTGGGAACGACCACATTCACGGTTGTTGATCAATCCAAACATCCTTCCAGAATCTGGTTTGATTTCCATCATTGACCTTAAATTTCCTGTGGTGGAGTATCAAATCCTTCACATCCATCAGGTCCGACCAGAAGTGAAAATCTTTATATCTTATTTTTGTAAACCAGTTTATTTCAAGAAAATAAATTATCATCGATTTTCCTCCATAATAGCGGTGCTAATCTATTACAACTCGAGGACTAGGAGCTTAGTGTTGAGCTGTTGCAACACACGGACACAGTTTGCTAGTATTATATACTATATGTGTCGTGTAAAATACACACACACGGTCTGAAAGAACTTCACATTCTCAAAGTACTAGTACTATCCCTTTTCTGAAACAAACTACTGTGCTGAAATTTATTGTCCGGGCAGATTAGCACACCGGACACGCGCTTTAACATAAACTTTGCTTTTCCGATGTGACCAATGAAGCATGCGTTACATAGTGCATGTACTGTCGACGCTGCATGCATGCAAATCCAAAGTGCCGCAACTGACGTAACCCACACAACTCCAACTACTACCAACCGGCTGGACATGATGAATGGACAGGCAGAGATTGATCAACTCAAATGGACGGCATTAATTCCCGGTCCGTCTGCAATTTCGGCGCCAAAATTATGTGTGCTGGCGCCTCACCTCATGATCATGCGCGCATATGCATGTAGTATCGAGCTGTGTTTGATTAATGCATAGTCCTATATAAGGACGGCATTGCATTGCTTGTTCATCTCATCGAGTCCATCTATCCATCCTCCAAACATGGCTTCGGCTCTTGGGGGCCTCCTCCCCGGCGTTTGCGCCGTGCTGATGGTAATTGCCGTCGCTAGCGCTGCCTCCAGCGAGGCGTCCTCGGTGGTCGTCGGCCTCGCCAAATGCGCCGACTGCACCAGGAAGAACATGAAGGCCGAGGCTGCATTCAAGGGTACATGTACTAGGAATAACAGTGCATACTGAATGTTTTAGTTGATCAGTACCTAGGTCAGAAGAAGCTAGCTAGCTAGCTGCCGGTACTGAGAGTGCTTTTCGATCCATGCATTTCAGGTCTTGAGGTGGCGATCAAGTGCAAGAACAGCAAAGGCGATTACGAGAGCAAGGCCACGGGCAAGCTAGATGGCTCCGGCGCCTTTAGCATCCCGCTCAGCACGGACCTGCACGCCGCTGATGACTGCGTTGCACAACTCCACAGCGCCGCGGGCACCCCATGCCCCGGTCAGGAACCTTCTAGGATTGTGCCACAGTCGTCCGGCGGAACCGTCGTGATCCCTGGCAAGACAGACTACCCATCGGCAGAATGCGCGTCGGCAACCCTGTGCGAGCCGATCAAGAAGCACCTGTTGGACCATTTCCACAAGAAGCCCTTGCCACCCAAGCCGAAGCGAGCCAGAACCAAAACCACAGCCGGAGTACCACCCCTACACCGACATATGGATCCCCAACTCCGATCTACCATCCTCCAGCAAGGCAGTTATTCGACAAGAAGCACTTGTTTGATCACTTCCATAAGGACCACGACTACCATCAGTTCTTCGACCACTTTCACAAGAAGCCAGTTCGCCAAAGCCAAAGCCGAGCCGAGCCCAAGCCAAAGCCTGAACCCAAGCCACACCACCACTTCTTCGACCACTTCCACAAGAAGCCAGTTCCACCTAAGCCGAAACCGGAACCCAAACCCGGAACCAGTACCACCCTCCGACTCCAACGTCACGGGTCACCCACACCGATTTACCACCCTCCGGCCGGACATTTGTTTGACAAGAAGCCCTTGCTCGATCATTTCCATAAGGACCATGACTACCACCACTTCTTAGATCACTTCCACAAGAAGCCAGTACCACCAAAGCCTAAGCCGAGCCCAAGCGAAGCCAGTACCACCCTCCGGCGCCAACGTATGGGTCTCCAACTCCGATCTACCACCCTCCAGCTAGGCAGTTGTTTGACAAGAAGCCCTTGCTAGATCACTTCCACAAGGACCATGACTACCACCACTTCTTTGACCACTTCCACAAGAAGCCCGTGCCACCGAAGCCAAAGCCGAGCCCAAGCCACAGCCTAAGCGAGTACCACACCCCGACGCCCACATACGGGTCTCCAACTCCAATCTACCACCCTCCGGTAGACAAGAAACACTTCCTTGATCACTTCCACAAAGACCATGACTACCACCACTTCTTTGACCACTTCCACAAGAAGCCTGTGCCACGAAACCCAAGCCGGAGCCTAAACCGAAACCACAGCCTGAGTACCACCCCGACGCCTACATACACCTCACCGACTCCCATCTACCACCCTCCGGCCAAGCACTGATCGATGGAGTCGAGCGATGGTCAACGTTGCTAGCTATGAGTTGCTTGCGTGGTCTAGCTAGCTAGCATGGTTTGCAGTGCTGTTTTTTTCTACAGAATAAAGTACAGCTTCATTTGGGTGTGTATACTTATTTTGTGTATTGCTATAGTGTCATATACATGTAAGATTCGAGTGTGCGTTGTTTATAATATGCATGTGTTCTATGATGTACTTTATTCCCTCTTAATTATTACTTATTTATATATAGAAGTTAAAAGGTTTTACAGTCGTGTGATATGCTTCTTTTGCATGACTGAAGATCTACCTGAGAATGTTGTGTGGACGATCAATGTGCTGAAATGAATAGGGGTAATGTGAAGGTATTCTGGATCAAGTACAAGGCTGTCCAGATGTTGTTTTCTCTGCGAACAAAACCATCTCTAATCATGGAAATAAAACCTAAACCGAGGCATGCCTTGCTGCTAGTACAGACTAGCTAACTGATATTGAAATAATGAAACCTTTTAGTTTCCCTAGCAATTAACAATCTTACAGACACAGGTCGGAATTGAACTTTATAGAACCAATAACTATTGTGCCGACTGCTAGTTATTATTAGTGACACGTAATAAAAAGACATAAGGTTCAGATCAATGTCTCCAGTGTTGTTGACCCAGCTCAGCTAGTGTGACAGCAAGATATACAATTTGAATCAAGCAAGATAATGGTGTTAATTAATTCAGCCACGCATTTACATGCATTACTCCATCAGCTCCAAATTAGAACCTACATTCCCAAATACTTGATGTTTTATGATTTTTATTAGGACATATTAGTGTTCAATAGAAATTACCCAAAGGTGGTCCACATAATTAAGAAATAACTTTGCTAATTAGTTAAATTAATCCATGGAGAGCCAAGCAGGCCGCGATCTCAAGCTAATATGGGCCGAACATATATATATTTTTTGAAAAATGTTAATATACATTTATAATAATTTAATTGGCCAAAATGTAAGATTAGACTTTGAAGGGAATCGTGACGCCTAAGAGGGGGCGAATTAGGCAACTTTAAAGTTCTACTTCTGATTATGGCCTCTAGCTTCACATAGTCAAAACCTATTGCAAGAAAGTAAACAAAATATAGGTGCAACTACGGTTTGGGTATGTGTGTTGCTATCTCTACCGCAAAAAGTTATGTAACCTAGGTTCCAACCTATCAAGTAGCCTATCAACTAAGCTAGGAAAGTAAAGCACACAACCAAGGTAGCAAATGTAAATGCGGAAGGTAAAGGGCGATAGATATGCAAACTCCTGCCGATGACTCCGGCACCTTTTACCGAGGTATTGAGAAGCGCACAAGGTTCCCCCTCGTTTGAGTCCGTCGCAAGGGACAAGCTCCCGTCGGGTAACTCTGTGGATAGCCTCAGGCCTTCCCCACGTGCAAGAGGGTCTCCAACATGCCTTCCGACCATCCTCTCCTGGATGCTCCCCGTTGTCTTCACTATCAAGTTTTAAGTTTTTGAAATGTCGTGGACCTTGTTCGGTTGGTACATGGTGGCAGCCATACAACAATCGTGGTTGGTGTGGTCTCGCAAGACTACAATCCCTCTCGATGTACAAGCACGGACCTTTGATCAAGAGGTATACAAACCTAAACCTAGAGCAAGCGCATAAGCGGTGGTCTAACTAACCTAATCACTTCGCAAAGCACCAGTGTTAATCATCAAATATTTCGCTAAACATTATGCATGTGGAGAGCACTACAATGGTGTACACACACCCTTGATATGTTTCTTCACTACCTCACACCTCAAATGGCCAGTTGGATAGGGTATTCATAGCCCCCATGGAGAATGTAGTCATTGGGGTCGAAATCCATCCCTTTGCCACGCATCGGACACGCTGCATGTCCACATCGGACGCGCCCCCGTGCCTTCCGACCATTGCGGTCATCTCTCAACCGTTGGCGCTGACTAGCCGTTGCTTCTATTAGATGGCATCGAATGCACCATCTCCCTACATCGGACACACCGCTTCCAGTGTCCGATGCGGGCCCGCAGGTCTCAAAAGCAGCAAATTCCACATCGAACATGTCCGCTCTTGCCTCACCGGACGCATCAGTGATTCAAGTTACCGTTCGAGCCCCATCGGGGCGTTCTTGGCGCGCAATCGATGCACTTTTTGGTCCGTATTGGATGCATCAGGTGCGCATCGAAAACGTCAGCTGCGTGCGCCCTATGGCCTCGAAAGCCCTGTCTTCATTTGTTTCTTTTTGATCTTTGCTTTAGCCTCAGTTCCATCTTCATGCCATGGACTATGCTTGATCTTGAGGTCTTTTCTGGAGCTTCTAAGGTCTTGCTTGAGGTGTTGATAATCGGATTGCCATGTCGCCTTCATCCAAGTCATGTCTTGCATCCCGTGAGACCACAAGATAAACACTTGCCGACACATTAGTCTCATTTGGTCATATTGGTCATCAGACATCAAAATCCAAACTAAAATGGGTCAAGGTCCATTTCCCTTACAATCTCCCACTTTTTGGTACTAGACTTGTGGACCACCAGTCGGTGTACCCGTTCTTGAAGCTTCCGCATAAGAAAGTTGGAATTAGTTTCATTCTTTTGAGTTTTCGTTTTAATTCTATGTAATAAGCATTGTTATGATACATTCCAACAGTTTGTCACCTTGTGTGTGTTTCCGATTTTTGGGCACACATAAGGGTTACATATATCCAATTTGTTCTTTTAAATTGGGTATGACGGTGGCACCGGTTGAGTATTGAACTCGGGACTTCTGGGCAATGCCTTGTAGCACTAGCCATATGGACACAGGTACTTTCTCACAAGGAATGCACCCATAAGACATTTAATAGGGGCAGATATGGAAAAACTAACCCCTAATTAATGACTCCTTGGCATTAACAAGCATATCCTAAACGACCTCTAATCCTAGCCCGGAGGGAGTATGTGTTTAAACTATTGTTCGTGAGTATGTTTATTTTACTAATAATTTCGTTACGTCATATTTGCTAATTTACAATGGTATAAATCGTGTAAGAAATATGGATCCTAGTAATGGTTTAGTTATTTTGGAAGTTGATTGATTTGACTAACAATGTTGTTAGTATACAAAGTACATTATTAGTCCATGGGATGCAAACGACATGAGCCAGGCTAACATGAAGATCAAGCAATCAACGCTTCATAGAAAGATCAACGAGGACCCTAAAAGACAAGTAAGAATCTCAAGACATCATACAATGCAAGTGAACCTAGAGCACGACTCCAGATCGGCAGGCAAGTCTAATTTGGACTCCATCATCTTCAGTAACATGTTCGACTTAACAACATCACCATGCTAAAAAAAGACTTAACATCACCGCCAACACGCTCCATCTCAACGGTCTAGCGCCATGTCACAGCCCATCAAGGAGGTACCCCACCAGGCCCAAGGAGGGGGCCACGCACGCACACGCAAGGGGCAGCTGCCCGGCCGCTGCCGCCGTCCGTCGTTGTCGGCCGCCGTCATTAAGTAATAGATATTTAGATAATAAAATAGGAAATAGAATTAGATATTTCTTTATATGCAAGTCTTCCTCGGACTATAAATACAAGAGACACGTAATTAGTTGGAGTCGGTCGAGAAAAATTAAAGGGTAACACCGGCGGCTGGTCTTGGACTCTCTCTCTCTCTCTCTCTCTCTTTCTCTCTCTCACGCTGTCGCCGCCATCACCACCATCGCATGCCGCCTGACGGCGCACATGCGCCCAGCCCCTTGGCGCTACCATGCGCCCGCTGCCTTACCTCCGCCCTCCACCGCCGTTCGCCGCCGACGCGCCCGCCACGGTCGCCGGAATCCACCCAGACCGTGACACACCAGCTCCCTACCGACCTCACCCCGACAACGACCACCGCGTCGTCCGGGACTTCATCACTCCACCTTTAGAGAAGGTCCACGTCAACTTCGTTGCAGCTATCCCACAATCTCTCCTCACCGCTTCACGCGGCGATGAACTACTTTGGATGAACACTAGTGACTATGTGCGCTTTTTTTTAAAGGATCAGCGAGGGGGATCCCCTACCTATTTTTGTGTTTTCAGTTGAATTAAAGAATGAAAATGTACAAAGTTCTGAGCTTCTAGGCTCAAAGCGGGAAAAACAAGAACAAAGCAAAATTATACAACGCTATCTCTTCGGGCACTGATTTTGATTGTTTTATTCGGCTTGGATTTAGTGCACACTAGCTCAAGCTCCTCTTTGAACATTGTCTTCCATTGATTCAAGCTTCTTACGCCATTGTCGAAAATAATGCTATTTCTCATTTCTCGTTTTCCATAACACCTAGCGGGGCTGTCATAACAACTTCTTTGAAGATCAGGGAGTTGAAGGACCTTCTTCCTTGGATGATCATGTCTAGGGGTGGAAGATTGAGATCCCCGTAAATTGAGAGATAGTTCCAAAAATCTCATCTTGAACGGACATTCGAAGAACAGGTGAAGACTAGTTTCCAACATAGAGTTCTTTGCATAGGACACAACTATAGTCATCCAATTGTCTATTCTTTCTCCCAAGCATATCTCTAGTATTGAGTCTATCTCTCAAAAGCAGCCAAAAGAAAATTTTTCTAATTACCTAGGCTCTTTGGATCCCACATCCATTTAAAAGTGGTGACACGGGTTCAGCTCCCACTAAGATGGAGTAGATCCCTGTTACTCTACCGAATTTATCGAGCCCCGGACATAAGACCAAACATCGATGCATTGTATCATCCCACTAACTTTCTTCTATAGTCGGAATGATTTCTTGGAGCTGGTTGGCAAGCGGTGTCTAGGAGAGGAACAAAACTAAAAATTTTGTCCATTTCTTGGTTTAAGAAAAATCGATAGGGCATTTTGGCTTCCTTGCAAACGAAAACAATTCAGGGGTATTTTTGACACGAGGGCTGATCAATCCAAACATCGGCATAGAATGACACTTTGAATTACCCTTTGTTTGGTTTGCAAGTGGCAATGGTCCTATAAGTAACCAAGAGTTTCATTATATCTTTCCACGGAAGGAGCCCACGGGGATCTTGACTGTGGCGGTGTAATCGCTCATTGGAGTAGAAGGTGGACCGGGTTAGAGATCCAAGGCAAATCACGAGCATCTATAGAATTTGTCCAAGAATTTCATTAGAAGAGCATCATTATGTTTCGAATATCAATGATGCCTAAGCGTTGGTGTTTCTTACGCACCGCGGAGAAATCCGCAAGCGCACGGAAATACCGTTGTAGCACTTCACCCGGTGGTAAGCGGGGTATCGTATTTTTACACAAGGACGGTCGCCGCAGCTTTACTCGTCGGTCACGTGTCAACCTAAGGCAAGGGTTTGTTTCCTAAGAGTAGTGAGGTATCTATAGGCTAAGTTTTTCGGGCGGTGATTTCTAAAGTCCGTTGTCTACTCACTTCGCACCGGCCAACGCCCAATTGGGAAGCTTTAGGCAATTAGCTCTACGACACGACCCGAGCGTGGGGGATTTCAAGGGGACGGACATGGCTTGTCACGACCAAGCCGCCTACCCCTCAACCGTGGGATGCACCGCAAAGATAGAAAACCCTTAGTCTAGACACCACGTCTACACTAGTGATTATTACTCCGGCGTGTCGACAAGGCTTACCCGTCCCGGGGTCCTTCTACCGAGCACCGCCCCGAAGGAGCGACTATCAATCCAAAGCAAGTCTACAACGGCTAAGAAATATACGAAGGAAATTAAGTAGCTGCAAGATAATCACAAGACTCCTTACCAAAGTGTAAGCAGCTTGCTTGAGAGGTACAAGCCGGGCGGGTACCGACAAGTCCGCACTCCGTCCTCCTAGGAACCGCGGAACAGAGAGGCGAACCAGGCAACTCGGGTAGAAAGAACAAAGCTTCTTTCTAGCTTTTCCCTCTCTCACTCTCTAGTATTAGAAGATAGAAGAAGAAGTAGAAGAAGAAGAACTAATTCTACTCTCTTGCACAAGTGGATTTGGTTTCTCCTTTGAATTGTTGTATAGAGAGGTGAAGGAGGGAGCTATTTATACACAAGGGGGAGGGGCCTAAGTGCTAAAATCACCTAAACCGACCTGGGAACACCTTCCTAATCTGCGAAACCGACCATCCAACGTCGGTAGTGCTCGTTTTGGAAGGTAACAAACCGCCTCCCCGAAGATGGGCCCGAACCGCCTCGGCCAGTGCGGCCGCACAGTGGTCTTGGCGCACCCGGGGCCCGGCTTGGCTTCGGACTTCGGCCCGGCGGGCCGGGCCTCCCTGGCGTGAAAAAGCTGTGCGGTGGTCTTGGCCCGGCCTGGTTTTGACGTTTTGTCCCGATTCTTGTTTGGGCTTGCCATTTGCTCCTTTGGGCATTTTTCTATTTGTTGGTTTTATTTCTTTTTCTTTGTCTTTTTGGTCCAAAGTGATCATCCTTGGGTTGGTACCGCAAGTCCAAATAAACACCAAAACTTTGGAATATGTTAGTTGAAATCCCTATTTCTATGTTGTTTGGGTGTTGTGTTGACGGTGTTTAATTTGCGGTTGGTTACCGTCAACACTAACCCTGCTTGACTTTTTGGTTTACATGCTTCAACCCATGGTACAAGACAACCACCCTTTCATTTCAAATCACCTTTGTCCCGGAGGCAATACTTCCTGAAGGAGTCTATTTGCTTGACAACTTTTGGTGGTAGTTTCGGACTACACATGTAAAATGTTGGTAGAGCAGAGAATCGAATTTACAAGAATAAGTCTCACATTGAAGGATAGTAATTTACTTATCCCTGATAGTCTTTTTTCCATCCTAAAAAGCAGGGGTGTAAACTCAATCAGATCTGGTTTTGTTGTTCCAAGTGGTAAGCCAAGATACGTGACGGGGAGTTGTCCAACTTGACATTCTAGGGTTTGAGTCGGCACAAGTGCTCTTTCTGGGGTCATATTGATGGGCACCAGGTTGGACTTTGCATAATTGACACGTAAGCCTGTAGATGCTTTGAAAAGTTTACGTAGTAGTGCTTTAAGACCGAGCGAGATTGATTCCTCCCCGAGGTAGAATTAGAAGTGTGTCGTCTGCATAATGAACTATAGGAAAATCATCACTGAAGCTATCAAAAATAGGGTGTTTCAAGTAAGCCATTCCTCCCGTGCCTATTTACAACGGTTTGCAATAGGTCCGCTTGCTAGTATAAAGAGAGGGGTGAGGGTGGGTCTCCTTGCCCGAACCCCCTCTTATAGTGGAATGGTTTGCTGCGATGCCATTGAGTAGTATAGAGGAGGTACACTTCTCAGAAGATTGCCCACCCATTGAATCCATTTTGCTAGAAAACCTTTATGAGACATTATATTAAGAACTACTTGGTGCTCAATTTTGTTAAATGCCTTCGAGGTCAAGTTTCAAGATGACAATTTCCTTTTTTGGTGGTGGTATATGTGCAGGAACTGGAATGACCATGCTAGGCAATCTTGGATTGTTCGCCTTTTTATGAAGCCATACTTGGTTGGTGTGCACCAATTCCAAGATAACTTTCTGCAACCTAGAAGAGAGAATTTTTGTGATGCATTTTAGAGTAATTCAGAAAGGAGATGGGTCTATAGTCATTCACATTCTCAGGATTATCCTTCTTGGAGATTAGGGTGATGATAGATGAATTAATGCTTGACAGGTCAATGTTTTCACTGCAAAACTCTTTGAATAATATGATGTAGTCCTCTTTAACTATATCCCAACATTTCTTAATAAAAATGTCCATTAAAGCCATCTAGCCCAGGAGCATGGACATTAGGCATGTTTTTGACTGCAAGTTCTATTTCCTCAATCCGAAATCGAATCCGGTGTTTGAGATCCCGTCTGCGTCGCTGATATCTTCTAGGTTGTAGTTTAATTATGTGAAGGTGCTTACCCCCATTCTTTCTTTGAAAGCCGTCCATAGCAGATTAGCCTTTTGCTCATGATCTGTGATATAGTTTCCATCAGAGTCTGTGATGGATACAATTAAGTTTTTCTTATGTGCTATAGTTGCCATGGTGTGGAAGAAATCATGGACCCATCTAGTTTGTATTTCTCTGTTTCCAATACACTTTTTTTGATTCTAGCAGGTTGTTCATGTGGTGCTTCACCAATCTTCTAAAATTGGCTCTCTAGCCTGGACAGGCTTCTTTGATCCTCTAATCCATCAAGGAGAAGAAGGACCCAATTGTAGGTATAGATGAGTCTTGTTGAGGTTGGAGAGTTTCTTGCTCCATATCCTAAGGCCTTTTCTTACTTGCTTCGTTTTCGTGATAGGTGCTTGGTCGCATTCGCAAAATAAGGTGAATTCTCCCAATGTAGCTTGACTATATCAAAGAAACCAAGGTGTTGAGTCCAATAATTCTCAAATCTGAAGTTCTTTGATTTTGGGATGTTGCCACTAATGTGTAGAACATATGGGATATGATCGAGATAGGTGCGGGTAGGGGTTGAACATAGGTACCCGAAAAAAGAGAGACACCCGATCCACCGCAAGTGAAAACCCGATCAGTTTAACTAGCAAGTGGGTCCTGGCTGTATATTGCTCCAGGTGAAGTTCCTACCATTGAAGGGAATTTCAACAAGATCAAGGTCGAGATGACATGACATCATTCGAGAAATCACCACCTGGTTTATTTCTATTTGCGAGTGTCCTCTCGATGAGGTTGAAATCACCACCTAGCACCCAGTCTTGAAGGAGGAGGTATCAAAATTCATGAGCCATGTGGTGAAAGCCACTTTCTGGTCCGAATGTGCAGGTCCATAGATATTGGTAACATGCGTTTTTTTTGTTATCGAAGTCCTGGAGTGTAATTCAACCTGTCACTACATATGAATTGGCCCGCACAAGATTACCTTCAAAGAGACTTTTGTTCCACAGTGTGATAATGCCCCCGTAAGCTCCAGTTGATGGAGAGAACGCAAAGTAATCAATATATCTTGGGTAGAATTTTTTGATATAAAAACAGTCAAAACTTTCTCTTTTAGTTTTCCTGTAAGCACACTATTTGACATGCACTCTCCTGAATTTTCTCTCGAATGGCGTCCCATTTCTCTTGGGAGTTGGCTTCCACTACTACTATACTTCATCATCTTCACCAACAACATTGACTGCAAGCACGCCAATGACATCTTTGGACACCTTATTGCCCAAATCATGGAGATTTCTTGGGGCACCCAGTGGCGGATCCAATGGGGGGTCTGAGGGGTCCACCGACCCCCCTGGCCCGCCTGTCATACATATAGATACTGGTTAAAAACTGTAAAAAACAAAAAAAAAACACATATTTGTATATAAAAAAAATTTGGTACACCCCTATTGTGAGAAGCTGGATTCGCCATTGGCACCTCACGACCAACAAACAACTACAGAGCTTGGTGTATGTTTCAGCGCGAGGCACCGTGACATTTTTATTTTCCACGACAAGGACACTTTACAGCCAATTTTGATGCGTGTGCCACAACAGAACTGTATTATATATTGATCAATGCAAAATATAATGGACGACAACGCAGCATTTATGTTTGCATCTGCAAATTCGGCACCAATAAATTAGAAGGTTTATGTGCGGCACACAGCACTGCAGGCCACACGTACGTACGTTCGTCTCGGTCGTGGTCGTGTGGAAAATCGATCTGTATAAGCTACCAACAATCAGATGATGCAAGATCACAAGACGAGCGACGCATGCATGCATCAGATCGTTGAGAGACGAAAGAGATAGGCAGCTCTTTGCACATGCATTCATTCATGACAGCCGAGAATCTGCACGTCCTAGTAGGAAGCTAAAGTTTTGCCACCTTTTGCCATTATTGATCTCCAACGCGAAGTGACGGGAGCATTTATGTCACTGCACGGTACACACCAGCCACGACGACCTCAATTGTCATGGACAGAACCACTGTTTGCTTTAGCTCTAATCCTAGCGAGGTTGTAACAACTTGGTGTAGTATAATATTCTAAATTAATTTTCTAAATTGTATAATATCACAGTGCACTAAGATATTAAATAATACTAAAACACGACTATTGAACGATATTGAAATCAACTTGGTGTAGTATATTCTACACTCTAGAGTGTAGCACTTAGTTATTAATTTTTCTAAATTGTATCACTGACTCACGGACATGGCAACTTCCACTGCCGAGGGCACCTTACTCGATGCTGCTATCCATAGGTGGAAGACTAACTAATTTGGACATCTATGGATTTTGACAAATGGTCTAAAAATTCAAATTTTCGTGGAGACCACCTCTTCCTAGTTTATTTTTTTGAACTAGAGAGTATCCATCATGGACATCCAACTTCCACCTAGACTGCTATCTCGAAAGTACTTCATACCCAAAAAGTTTGACGTTTAGGACAGCGACACCTGTCTTAAAAACATAACTTTGACATCTTGTTATTATAAAAATATTTATCGATGAGTGATATATGTATACTTTTATAAAAATATTTTTCAAGACAAATCTATCCATATAGGTTTTACATTTGCAAACTCAACAACGTAAAAGTTATTGATGATTTATATTCTCAATGTTTGATCCAAACACAACAACACTAGCAGCATCAGTTGTAGCTTGGGCTCTATCGTCTACTGGGCCAAAAATTGGGCTGCTATTAATTCTTGGCTGGGGTACCGTAAAGTAGTCATGAATTTTTTTTTTTTGGCATGAACATTAAAGCCCAACGTCCACCATGGACCAAGTAAATTTGGAGCCAGTTTGGCCATGTTGAGTGGGTGTCTGAATATGTGATTTTTCATAATCCTTTTTTATTTATGAGATATTGACAATTGGATATATGATCTTGTAATGACCATCAACGAGCAACCCCAATGTTAAACCCTTACTCATCCCAAGCAAACATTAAGGCTTAGGGCTCAATGGATCAAGAGTTGCTACTATGTTAAACATACTACAAGTTGCATGCAACTCAACATTCTCTTTTAATGTTGTCACTTTATACAGACTGGCCTATATTACCTTAGTCTTCATGGGGTGGGGCTTATGGCATTCTTGTCATGGGTGGTTTCGAAGGTTTGAAATCTCTTTTTGCAACAAATTTAAGTTCCTCTAATGATACTCACGAATCACTCATAAATTAATGTATATGAATCTTTACCAAGGCGCTATTGATGCAGTACAAAGAGATGTGTCATTTTATGACATATATGGCATGACATTTGATCCATACGTCACTAAATCGACTAGTTTATGATGTTCATTTTTTGAACATTTCAACTTAGTGACTTAACTAAATACTAATCACAAAAAACATCTTAAAGGCACTCAAGTTCTACAATATGATAATATTTTCGTGTCATATACATCAACTGCAGTCGTCATAAATGTATGACATGGATGTTGTGTCATAAAACTATTTATTGTATTTTTAATATTGTTGTCCAGGTGGCATATGGATCCAAGCGCCACAGTGGAGTGGATCCCATGTACATATTTTTTAATACATTTTATGTATTTAGGCCACCTATTTAACCTCCTAGTAAAGCGGCCAACCTAGGTACCGATTGTTCGTGGACCGGAAGTAGCACCTACACAAGCACATCACGGCACTTAATTAAACATACTTAATTCTCTAATTCAAAGTTTTTGCAACTTTAATAGTTTAATTAACCGTAATGCTATGAACCGGATATCCGAGCTCGCTCCGTTTCCCGGGCCACGACGAGAGCCCAACAACGCATGCTCTTTCGTTTCTTTTAAAAAAATGCTCATCCTCATCTATTCCTATCCAATTGTTCCTCATCTATTCTTATCCACTCGGTTCCTCTTCCTATCGTTCTTATCCATTTTCCCGCCACCTCGAGCTCACGGTTGTTGGCCGGTCTGAGATGCGGATGCAAAGACACGACCATTGTTGACATTTCTTAACGTAATCACATAAGGAAGGATTTAAGATCCAACCCCAGGACAACGCCCTTTAAATGTATAATGGTATCTATCTAAATAAAGTTAGCCCGGAGGTGGAGTTAATCTCACATCCAACAAAAAGGTTAGTCGGGGTTAAAGAGTTAGACGGAATTAGTAAGGTGTATATCTACGCATCATTATCTATAGTGGAATTAATCTCACCGGGATATGCATAAGAGGTGTACCACACATTGTAGCATTACCTACGTACTAGTTTGTCACCCCAAAGAACAACGCTAAGAAATGTGTGTATGGTATTCTTAATATGCCACTTGAATCTTTGTAATAATATGAGCATGATATCTCGCAAGCGCACGAGATAGAAATACCATTGTACCACTTCAGGGAGTCTATCCAGGTATCGTATTTATATTTTACCACAGGAAAGGGATAGGTTTATGGGTAGATAGATTGATTCACTTGCGGTGTGGTAATGTAGAGTAAACCATATGAATCTCACTATGTGTTGATGTTTGTTAAGTGATAAAAGAACAATGAAGATTCTCGCAAGCGCCTGAGAACACCATTGTAGCTTTTCCGTAGGAGAGTATTCTAGAGTATCGTATCCACAGAGAAGCTTTGGGTAAAGAATCTAATAACTCACAATCATGTATCTACTAACTTAGCAAACCAACTAGACTAAAGTGAGAGGGTAAATAATAAATGATAAATATAAATAAGACTATAAATAATAAAGTATAAAAAGTAAACTATGAATAGAAACATGACTATAAGTATACATGATAAATGAATAGCTTAGCTAGTTAAGAGGACAACGGGAGAGACAAAGGTTCCTAATTAGTTCTCTATAACTTCGGATCTAAGATAACTGAAGCATGGATAGATATAGCAATCACACAATAACACTTTGGGACATCAGAACACTAGCCATAGAAAGGGGTGAGAAGGGGACTAGGAAGCTTTGACTAAAGTCCTACAAACACCAACCCGAACGTGGTGGAATACATCGACCATCGTGGTCGGGGAATTTGTCTGTCACCACCGAGGCTACCACAAACTATCCATGGGATTAGGTGCAATCTCAGGTAACCTCTAGTCTAGACACCATGTCTACACTATTAATTACTACTCTAATCTCATGAGAACTAGAACACTCGATGCGAGTGGAGATCCCATGCAAAAGCATAACAACCATACCAACCATATATAAAAGGCATAAAAGTAAATAGAGAAGATATAAATATATTAAAGCATAAGTCTTGTAGAGAAGATACAAAGACATACCATACTCTGAAGACACTTCCAGAACCATAGCGTAGCTCCACTCGCCCTAACTCTCAGCTAGATCTAATCTATTACATTGAAGAGTCTAATCCTAGATCAACATTGAAGAGAGAGAGTTCCTCACATTGGGACCCCTCTCTAATCAATGAGATGAATAATGAATTAGGGTTTTGGGGGTACCCCTGCCCTTGCTTATATAGGCCGGTAGGATGAATCTCAGCCATTGGATCAAACCGACTTGATTGGACGGCTTAGATTGGATCTCAAGGTCAGTGATGGGAAGCTTCCAGAAGGAGGACAAGTGGATCCTCCGTGGAGGGCCGCGCGGCGCCACAGGCTAGGCCGCCCGACCCCACCTATCAGCGGTTGGGCCCGGCACAGCGAGCTGTCCTCTTTTGTCCTTTAGACCCCTCGGAATTTATACTAATCACCTTTGTTTGGTCCTTTTCTTCCGTTTCTCTATTTTTCCTCTTTTCTTTAGTATTACGGAATATTCGGGAGTTCTCCTGCAAAAGCGAGTGTGCACCAAGACTTGTGGAATTGATTAGTAATAATAATATTTTATATTATTTATCTATGATTTAGTAGGAAAATATATACTTAATTTTGACGTTATCTACCATCAACACTATGCTCAAACTAGCATGAGTCACATAATAAAGATAAATAAATGATATGATAAGCGCCAAGTCAAAGATCATGGTATGCCACTAGAATGTATCATAAAAGGCTATATTAACATGGTGTAGGTAAAGCGAGATAGTTCCTAAGTTACTCATAATCATATGGCAATGAATACTATGATTAGTGCAATACATCTAGTTATCGTGGCATGAAAGCAATATATCTACACATGGTGAACATTACTAAGGAAGATCAAGAACAAAGCAAGTCTACCATAGTAATAAAGCTCAACTTGCCCTAAATTGGGGGGGGAGGGGGGGTAGACTACAAAGGACTGAATGGCAATATCACATCCAAGGTCTACCACACAACCTAGAATATAGGGTGCAGTCGCAGGCAAACGTTGTATAAACACCACGTTTACACATTGTCGACCACCCACAAAGAGTGCACCTCAGTGGGCGTTATGCGACTCCATGCTAGTATATAAAGACAATCTAACTAAACTAGATATATAATCATAATAGACATGGAAACATATAACTAAGAATATAATCATTGAATAGAGCAATGTCATAACAAATGTAACTAACAAAATGCTTACAAATTAGATATAAGAGAGAAGCCACGAGAAGCTTGGGTCCGCTACTTCTTGACGATCAGGAATCCAAGGCAAGCTTGACTTCCTCTAGAACTAGCCTAGATAGCTAATGCTCTAATTATGGTGGAACTAGGGTTTGGGATCTTGACTCGATATCTTGATGATGGGGCTTGAATGACTTGGAATGAACTTGAATGAATTAGGGTTTCACCCAGGGGTTAGGGGGTCTTGTTATATAGCCTTGGAGGCCCTTGGATCAAACCGACCTTGGTGAAGGGCTTAGATATCTCCTCAATGAAGGTGGTGAACCGACCTTGGAAGGCTGGAGGCGACAAGTGGGGCCCTGGAGGCGCGGCCACCCCGGCACTATGCCGGTGGGTCCTACCTTCGGGGGACTATCTTCTAGGGTCTTCTAGAGTGTTCTTACTTGGTTGCCAAGTTGAGTTGCGTTGCGGATAAGTCTTCGCATCGTATGGCTTACAAACTCTGGTGTTTTTCCTATTTAATCCATGAAAATATATAAATAACCAAAACTCATGGAATTATGTTAGTCAGGCCCCTAAACTATGTACATATTTATTTCAAGCCCTTATTTCATGTTTAGTTGACTATTAATATTATACCATAAAAGATACCAACAACCGTCTTTGAGGTGAAGCACTCAACCATTGGCCTTGCTAGGCACGGCGCGTAGTCGGGCTCCAAGTCGTGACGCACCGTCGTCTTCTTTGACTCACGCAGCCACGACCTCGGCCTCCGCGCTGGAGCGAGTTGATGCCTCTCTTATACAATCTACGCCCATCGCCACCGCCCATCGCCTCACGAGCATAGGCGAGCGGCGGGTCTAGCCAAAAGCATGGTATGTAGTCACCTCCGAAGTCGTGGCGCTCGTGTGTGTCGGCCACCCTAGACGCAGCGTGTTGCCTCCCTATCCAAGTCGTGCGGCATTGGCCCGCTTTGCATGCTCATGCGGCTAGTTCCTCATGCCCACCGAGTACCCGGCGTCGCAAGGTTGCTACCTCGGTGAACACCACACATCAACAAGCCTCCATTCTACCGAGCAACAAGGAGATGGTGCGTTGAAAGTGCATGTTGTAAGAGCATCTTTCAATTTGTTTCAAGTGTTTCAAAGGTACGTTGCAAGTATTTCATATTGATTTTGAAAAAATAGATCAGGATAGTGCACATGTTGCAATGGTTTTACACATTTATTGCGAGTGTTAGTTCCAAATGTTTCATATATGGTTTTTTCAAACGTATGTTGCAATTGTGCTTTTTTCGAGATGTTGCACATGTTTCACACATATGTTGCAAGATCATGTTCGAAATGTTTCAGCCGGTCTGGTATTTATGTTGAAATGTGTTTATGGTGTATGTTGCAAGTGTTTTATGCCATGTTTTATATACATGTTGCTAGTAAATGTTCCAAATGTTTTATTTAGTTCACAAACATGTTAGGATTTTTAAGTGTTTCATGTTGCAACTATTTCATGTTTCTAAGTCCTGGTGCTACAGCCATAAGGCATAAGGAAGGTGTGCGACGAGCCGAATGATAGTGAATGAGGGGCGTGGTGTGCCTGGGGTTCTGCAGACTAGGCGATAGGGCTTCCTCGTCTTCGTCCCAGCTTCTAGGTCCCACTCACACAGAGAGATGACGGGTGAGGGGAAGGAGCGCTAGGCGCAAGGTAGGCCGACACTATCGTCTCATGGCTCAAAAAAGGCAGATGGAAAAAGTTACATCATCAATGTTGTGTATTTTGGTTCAAACTACTAGTTTACTAGGGAGACTATGCTGAATTTTTAATAATCTCTAATAATTAATAGAACTTAGGTGTTGTTTGGTAGCCACTCGTGGTGTTTCTAGCCGTGAAGTTACACTAGAAGAAATTTAACAAAAACATTAGGCAACAACAGAGGAAGTTTGGCGAGATATGCGCCAACATGATGGCTCGAACACGGGATCTCAGTTTAGTCTCAATGAACCAAAGAAGTGGTCATACCACTAGGCTAACAAAGATGTAGGTGCAAATTTTTGCAAATGATGATGAGGCAAGCAAAACTTTGATAGAAATTATGGGTGGTTTGCCAAAAAGTGCAAGGAACATCATACTTAGCCTACTAACTATCAACACCGATGTCTATAGGCATAACCTAGTCGAAGTTGTTCTACTTCCTAGAGTTGCAAATGAAATTAAGCGGGATGCCCTCGAGCCAAATGTCACACCATGATTTCCAAAGGAAGACCAGAGCCGTCATATGTGTGCCCAAGAAGTCCACACATACAACACAAATGTAGAAATATCATAATTCAATGTTATAAAGTGGATAACATATACCAGCACTTACAATCATCGAGTAAGTAGAACAATGGCTAAGACTCACTTTAGGCCCTATGTCATCAGGGAAAGTTGACTGGGGGCTTCATACGCCAAGCACTTCGACAATCCTCAAGAAAACTCCACATCATCTTTATTCTTTTTCAGAGCAACACCTTACTACAAAAACACTGGGGTATGGGGGGAATGGCAAGGGTGAGTCCATGTCAAATTCAAAAAGTACAGACAAAAAGTATATGATACGGAAGGCTTACACAAAGATAGGCTGACACTATTTGACTGCTCTAGCATTTTAAGGTAACAACATATCATTAATTTGTTAATGGTTATACAACCCTGATTACTATTGTGGGTTAAAGATCTCAGCCCTTATTTAAAGTGCAAGTAAGAATTAATTGTATTTTAGTATCATCATTAATATCATTATTCATTATCATCACTCTAAAGGTAAACCCTCAAATAGTAACTAGGGACAGAACCCCTAAAACACGGGATACCCATCCCTCCTAAAAATGAGGTCTCAAAATCGTCCAAGTATCCATCATCGTCTTCATAGATCCATGCGAGTCCAACTCTAATCATGTGGGAGCTCTTCCACTCTTGACCGTGACCACGGCTAGTATACTAGTTTAAAACTCTACAAAGGTGTGCACTTTCACTTCAAGTCATTATTTCCATTTTCCCGGGGTGGCCTTTCCCCCAAAACTCTTACAAGAAGAGCAGGAAAGGTTTCACTACAAGACCTTTCATAGGTTTCAAAGGTAGGGGTTCACTCGCTAGGAATAACCTAGGCGTATTATGGCAACCGTCCCTGAGTCGACGGATCTCTGTGTCATTGCCATACTAAAAACTATGAGACCCTATGCGCCATCTTAGTTGAAAGATCCACCCTATAGTGAGGGACGTGTTAATTAGTCAAGCTAGAGCCATGTAGCTTAAAATTGCACTATTGTCCTAGGTGGCCGCTCCACGACTAAGTCCTTAGGGAGAGTGGACACGGGTAGCTCCGGCAAACCGGACAAGCTCCAATACTTGTTCCCCCTTTATCCACCAAACCAATGATGTAGTCTAGCATCCTTATCTTCTCCAACATGGCCACAACCATTGTCCATCATCTAGATTAATATAAGGAATAAGTTTTACTATCATTAAACAAGTGAGTAGAAGAGTGGAGCAAGATAAGCAATCACTTTTTGCAAGCTATCTACCCAAAACCATCCCATGGTAACTTTTGGATAAAATGTGGCTAGTCTTTCCTTAGGGTTCATATGATTTAGACACAAGCAATGAAAGTATATTCATAATTGAACATGAGTAGGTACAATATGATCAAAAGGTGTATGCACTTGCCTTAATCCAATGCCTAGCTGCTCAGAATATCTGTCTTCTATCTTCTGGTCTCTAGCTGCTTCTGCACTTGTCGGTCCTCAGCTCCTATTTTCAGTGCTAACGAACAGCTCTTCGTCTACTCGCAGCAACCAAGTAACACAAACGGATAAGCAATGGAAACAAGACTAAACAATCATCAATCAAAAGAGAGGCTAAAGAGAGCAGATGATGAAATGGTAGGGCCTGGTACTACGGACACAAGAGCGCAAAAATGATCAAGAATAGAGCTACCGTTAAAAGGGACATGACTAACGGGTGAAGCAACATAACAAAGAGCTACTCGATCGATTTACTTTAGTTAACAAAATATTTATCATTTTGGAGCGCGCCCTAGGAGTGGTGAAGAGAGCGGGAGAGCCTTGGACAAGGACGCCACGGAGAGGGAGATCAACGGTGGTGGCCGGACCTCTGTACGGCGGCTATATCGATGGTGCGTGAATTAGGGTTAGGGTTCAGGGGAGGCATGGGCCTAGGGTTCCAACGGGGCACAGCGCACTAGGGGCTTACCTAGCCTGGTGAACCTAGGGGCGTGTGCACGATGCTGATCGGGCAGTGGCGGCAGCATCCGCGTGATGCGGAGTGCGGGGATGAAGGCGCGTCCGGCTGTCGCATGGGGCCACACGGTCGTGATCACCGCTATTTGTCGCCGCCACAAGCCGGGCGGCCCATGCGGAGGAGTGCTCGCATGGGGCAAAGGCTAGCAGGCCAAGTTGGGCCGCTGGTTGCTGGTCAGGCTGAAAGAAGCAACAGGCCCAAAACAATGAGAAGGAAAAGGTGAGCAGAAAGGCCTTTTTCTTTTTATAAACCTAATTTTAAAACCTCTTTTGCAAAAAGCTTTTGAAACCAGAAGAGACTTTTAATGCTAGGTTTTCAAAACCATATGAAGAATTTGAAATACCTTTTTAAACAAACCTTTCATCTCAACTTAAAAGAATAGCTTTTGAAGGTTTTATTTTCACAAACTGAGAAGACCCCGTTCGGGGTTAGATTGAGCATTTTAGAATTTTTTTTTTCTCATTGAAACACAACATGACAAGTGCATACATAAGCAACCAACAAACAAGGACACTCTTTCATTGCAAAAATTTTATAAGCCATATTTTTCTTATTTTATATTGTCAATAATTATTAAATCTTGGTTTTTATTTAGTGTTTTCAGTATAACAACCCAAAATGGATATTTTGGGGTGTTATACCATAGGAAATAAAGGTCACATAATACTCTGCTTGTCATATAGAACTTGGTTCAGATTATTACAATGTGTTTTTACCCTGTTCTCTTGAACTTATCAACAATTGTACAATGTTTTTCTCTCATGATAAAACGTTATTAGCTGGCTTGTTAGCCGCAGAAACCATCAGCCAAACAACCATTGCACATGTACTGTATTTTGTATATAGATTATATTACCACTAAGTAGTATGATTCTATAGGAGAGCGTCGCCTCTCCGGGAAACAAGGTTTAACTTGTCTACAGCTAGGTTTTATGATTGCGAACAAACATCTTACACAATTTTATTCATCAGTGGCTCACTAGAAATTAAAAAAAATATATCATGAGTGGTTAGGCAACGTATCCTATGCAACTCAGCTTTGTGTAAACTCGTGCAACCTATGCAACCTTCAATTAAGGTCCACGGGATCTAGATCCGATAATCGAGGTTTTTTCACTTAAACCCCTCCACTGTGGGGGTTTAAATCTAACCCATGTGTATCTAGATGGGAGGGTTTAAGTGCAAAAATCCTTGTGGCTTTAATTGGTTTGTTGCCACAGGTTACACACTAAGCTGGGTTGCATAGGATATGTTATGTTTCTGAGTGGTTATGCCTAGTTATGTACAAGTATTTTACTGAAGTAAAAAAATGGGTCTCGCTTGGCCACCATTATTAATGATTCTAAATAAAACTAGTAGGAAAGGCACACCGTCAGCATCAGGGCCTGTCTCCTTCAGTTACTAATAGAACTAGCAAGGGGGCAGCATGCGCGCGTGCGTGGTGTGTCTGGATCCTTTTTCTTGAATAAATTTTGGCAAATAGTTTTCATTCCTTTTAATTTTACTATTCACTACATTCACTCCGTTGTAGTCATTAGCATGATCTTTCTTTGGTTGAAATCTATTGTTATCTGTATTTCATTTTACTGTCCCATTCCTATCATATGGATGGTTTTGTGATTTTTATGAATTCCAAATCAGAATAGTCTTTAGTTTAATTTTGGTGAGCCCCATTCGCTGATAAATCCATTGTCGATGTCTCTCTAATTGCTTGTACCTCATCTAAATTTAATTTGGATCATATATTGTGTGTGCTAAAACTGATGGTTCCATCACATTGTCGATTATATTTATTGAAGGCACTACAACCTCAAGTAGCCACTGGACACCCTTTTTCAAAACATTAATCAATGCCTAACCACCCCCACCCCACCACACACACACCCACCCACCCAAAGAAACCAAACCATCGTATGTCGCACGATGTCCCATGTTTATGGTGCTTGGACATGGTAAGGTTTTTTCTGCCATGTAATACATGGACATATTTACTGGTAATTATAAAATTCAACGGTATTGGTTCTACTCCTTTTTCTTGATTAATCTAAGGCCCCGTTTGGATTTTTGAAATCGAATTCTTCAAATAAACTATTGGTGTGGAAGAAGAATCCATAGAATCCGTTAAGTCGGAGAAGAAGGATCCATTTTCTATCTCCTACCCTATGAATTTAAGAATGTTGTATGTAACTTTGGAAAGTTGTGAAATCTCATTCCAAGCCAAATAGCCTAATTTCGTAAGAGATTCCAATTTCTCCAAATGAAGGGATCTAAACGGGGCCTATGTATTTTCTAGACATTTTTGGCGTGACAATTTTGAAATTACTATAATAACATAAGATATGTTTTATGTAACTTTTTCTCTATAATAATATGATACCCAATTCCCAGCTGTAATTCTTGCAAAGAGAGTGGAATACTGCCAAAAAAGAAAATCTTCTCCGAGTGACAGTTGACCGTAATTTTTGGTGCACTTTGTGAAGGCAGTGCAAACTTTCCGAACTATACAACTCCACTATGAGAAGACAATCCGTGTCATAACACTACTAGAGACTTTTCTAGACACTTACTTTTCTATCTTAAACAAAATCTTCACTACCTCCCTCATGCAAGGCCTAGACTGGGAAGCGACCTGCGTGCATGAAACCGCAAGGTCCAGTAAGCTCAGAGCCTTTTCTTGTTCATCTTGAGGCCAATACGTCATCTCCTTATCCATGAGGCTTATGATGCTGCAGCGATCTTCATGCTCCAGGTTAGTTCTCATCCATGTTACAATGTCAATACCATCTCCAAAGGATGAATCAAGAGGCGTCTTCCTACATAGGAGCTCAAGGAGCACTACTCCATAGCTGTAGACATCAATCTTCTCGGTTAATCTTGTTGAGTAACCATGCTCTGGGTACACATAATGCAGACCGTGTCAACCCTGAAGTTCAAATCGCCAGGGTGATGTGACCAAACAAATATAGTATATATATATAAATAAAAGAACCTACCTGGAGCAATGTAGCCAAGGGTACCGATGATGGCAGACACTGTTGCATCAGCATTCTCATCACATACAATTTTCCCCATGCCAAAGTCTGTGAGCTTGGGTACTAACTCTGCATCTATCAGTATGTTGCTTGTCTTGACATCCCTGTGAACAATCATGGGTACACAATCATGGTGCAAATAAGATAGGGCTTGTGCTACACCAAGGGCAATCTGCCACCGTGCCATGCAGTCAAGAGGCACTCGAGGCTTCCTTTCATGCAACAGGTCGAAGAGCGTTCCCTCGGGCATGTACTCATACAGGATTAGGCCCACACTACCACGAATGCAGTAGCCATCCATCCTGACGATGTTCCGGTGCTTCACTGTGTTTAAAATTTTCATTTCAATGGGGAATTTGCACTGGGACAGATCAACTGTCTTGACTGCCCATTCTTTACCAAGTTTGCATTCTGTCCTGTAGACTGTACCATGCCGGCCTCTTCCAATGACATATTTCTCACTCCAGTTGTCTGTTGCCCGAAGGATATCTTCATAGGTCAGGTCTTCAGGCAATTCCTCTGTTGTGTCCAGGCTATGGCGAGAGGCATGACTTGCTGACAAGTTATGTGACCTCTTCACAATGTAGTAAACAGCACACAAACTAGCAACCATGACAGCAAGAGTTGACACTACCAATGCCACAATAATTCTTGTCTTGCTGTAGTGTGGTTTCCCAGCAGGTTGATTGCTGGAACGATGAGCACAAGCCGACTCTACGCATAACTGAGGATTGCCCACAAAACCATCAGGTGACTTTGCTGCAAGCTTAGCCCAGCTTCCAGGGACCTGACCAGATAGCTCATTAAACGAAATGTTGACAACCAAAAGTGAGACCATGTTGCTCAGTTGCGACGGGATTGGGCCGGACAATTGATTCATTGACAAGTCAAGTAGTTCCAGATCTTGAAGGTTGCCAAGGCTACTTGGAATTTGGCCGCTCAATCTGTTGTGGCTAATGTTAAGAGCTTTGGACAGGTACTGCAGGTTGCCTAGGCTGTGAGGAATTGCTCCTTCCAAACGATTGTCCCCAAGCTGCAGCTCAATTAAATCCTGTGCTGCAGTGAAGGAGTCTGGTATTGTTCCTGTGAGGCTGTTTGCGCCAAGTAGAAGACTTTGCAGGCTACCAAGTGTCGTGATTTCTGCAGGTATACTTCCGTTGAGAAGGTTCTTTCCAAGATCCAAACAGAGAAGATCCGTACAATTTCCTAATTCATGTGGTATAGGACCTGTAAGCCTGTTTGACGACATGCGCAGAGTCCCAAGCTTGGTCAAAGCACCGAGCTCACGGGGTATCGGTCCTGAGAAGAGGTTATTGGAGATATCAAGCATTGTTAGATTGCGCCATGAACCAAGGACAGCAGGTATCACACCATGGAGCAGATTACCACTAATGTCCATGTAAGACAGTCCTATGTTTGTGCCCAAATGTGCAGGTATGTTCCCACTGATGAGGTTGTTGTTCAGAATTAACCTCTGAGAGACTCACATCGAACAATTTCAATAGGAAAGCTTCCGTTGAACTGGTTGTATCCAAGATCAAGAACTCTGAGCTGGCCTCCAGTACAAAGACCAGGTGGAATTTGCCCGTGAAAGTGGTTGCCGGTGAGGTCGACCAGAACAAGTCCAGGTGTAGTGTTCAACCCCAGGGCCTGCGGCAACACTCCAGTGAATTTGTTATCATACAGGAAGATCTCTCTCAGGTTTCTCATTTCAGTGATCTCTGCAGGTAGCTCGCCGCTAAGGCTACTATTGAAGAGGTATAATTTCTGCAGTTGGCTAAGCTTGCAAATCTCCGGTGGTATTGTCCCGGACAAACTGTTGTTCTGGAGCTGTAGCTCAACCAACTCCTCGCACTTTCCAATTTCAGGTGGAATTCTTCCAGAAATGCTAGTGTGGGCCATAGAGAACTTCTGTAGCCTGCTTAAATTGCTGACGAACACCGGAATTGACCCGGTGAAGTTGTTGCGATCCAAGTAGAGCATTGTCAGTGAGTGACACTTCCCAATTGCATCTGGCACAGTCCCGGTAAACCCGTTGTTGGACACCACCAATTCTTGCAGACTCACGAGCATACCGATGCTCTTTGGCAGCTCCCCGACGAACTTGTTGTCGTCAAGGTAAAGCATCTGCAAATTCGGCAGGGAGGCAAAGAAATCTGGCACCTCGCCGCCAATGCCGTTGTAGGATAGGTACAAGGTGGTGAGGTTGCCGCAGTTGGCGAGGCTCCGGGGCATCACGCCCGAGAGCTGGTTCGAGTAGAGGCTGAGGTAGACGAGCCTGCACCGTGCGGGGAACTCCGGCACTGGTCCAGACAGATTGTTGCCGCTCAGGTCCAAGTAGCTGAGCGACGGGAGCGCGGCGAGCTCCTGTGGGATTGTCCCGGAGAGCGTGTTGACGCTGAGGTCGAGGTACTCGAGCACCGGCGAGCCCGAGCCGGAGATCTCACCGGCCAGTGTGTTGTAGCTGAGGTCGACCTTCCGGAGCTGGCGCGAGGAGAGGAGCTCCAGGGGAACAGCACCGGTGAGGAGATTTCCTTGGAGCAGGAGCGTAGCAACCACGGAGCACGCCGTGAGAGCGGCGGGGACGGCGCCCGTGAAGCGGTTCCAGCTGAGGTCGAGCGCGACGAGCGCCGGTAGAGCGCAGAGACGAGGCGCGGACGCCGCGAGCGCGCCGGACAACCCGGCTCCGGAGAGGTTAACTGCCGCGACCGCGCCGGTGGCGGTGCACTGGACGCCCAGGAACGCGCAGTGGCTCCTCGACCTGCGGCCACTGGTGGTGGTGGCGTTCCTCGCTGCCCTCCACGACGGGCGGAGGACGCGGCGGGAAGCTGGCGGCAGGGACGCAAAGAAGGCGTGCAGGACGGCCGCTTCACCGGCACCTTCAGACGGCGCCGGCGTAACGGAGAAGGCGAGGATGGCAAGGATTAAGAATGCGGCGGCACAAGACATGGCGGGGAGCTGCAGCATGCTGCCTTGAGCCTTGAGAAGGAGGCTGCTTGCTGGTTTCTTGGGCGTGCCGCGTGCCGGCGCTTTGAAGGGAGGAACGGGAACAGAGACTGCTGTGCCATGGCGGCTGCGGTTGTGGAGGGTGGGCTAGTACCGGCCAGCATCAGCAAATGGAAGTGGAAATGGGCCCCGCCGGATCGGTGCTGCGGAAAAGGGAGCTGTTGGTGTGCGGTGGTGGCCGGCCACCGAGACAGGTGGCGGGCGAATCCAGTCTGGTGGTGCGGGTGGAAGATGTCGACCTCCGGCGTGGTGGGTGCCATTGGAGCCTAGCACGCTGCACGGCTTGACTGGTTGCGCGGCGGGCGGGGCCTGGAGGCGACGCCCGGAGCGGCTGGAGGCGACGCCCGGAGCGGCCTGAGTGGAATTTTTTAACATGAGCTCAGTCCTTTTTTCCATCAAACTTTTGTGTCCTCGGACAATCCTCACTTACTTTTGACGCTACCGAAGATTCAGGAAACTTTCTTTGTATATCTTATACATATACACTAGCATATGTTTTCATACCTTAAAGCAAGCAGAACCTAATATATATCCTAGAGTCGACTATCGTTGGACGTGAGTTGCTCTAATTCTTTGTAGTTATGAGTTTTGGTTACATATTGGATAAACAAGACATTCAGGATACTTAGAAAAGTAAACAAAATGATAGAAAAAGAATAGTTATTCTTTGATATTAGGTAGAGTGATACTTGCTGTTGAGTTGCCCTTAAGCGGGCCACCCGAAGAGACGAATGAGACCCCAACGAGGAATTTGAACCACACTCAATAGAATGTAGAACTGGAGCTCTTTCTTATTAATCTCGACCTGTCTTTACAATGCCCTCCCGGGGCCTATTTATAGCGGTACATGGACTCTCATTTGACCCTTTTGCCCCTCTAGATTCTACGCATCTTGGAATATTCTTCATGCGCGGGGGGGCTCCTTGGTCCTTCCTGGCCTGCGCTCCCAGCGTCTCCACCTGGGGCCCGCACGCCATCGTCCATAACACCTGGAATGCTTATCAGAGCGAATGAGTTAAATCAGCCGAAAGCACGAGCTTCCGGCGTACTGGACCGGAAGCAGGGCTTTCGGTAACCACTAGAGAATCTCATCTTGGAACCGGGCCGCGGCCACTAAGGCCGAAAGCCAGGACTTCCCGCCGTCGGGGCCTGGGAGGCGCCCTGACCGAGAATAGTGAACATTTGACATCGAGCGGTGCCCTCGCGACCGAAAGCGGGTCCTCAAGCGGACCACGCCGTCGATTCGGCTCCTTGTGTTAGGGCCGGATTCTGGCCGGGCCGAATCTACCGAGCTGTTCTCGATCGATCCCGCTCTCGTGATTCGGCTTCACCGGTAATTAATCGAGACTCGGTCCACTCTAGCCGGATCTCTTTGAAACAACTCGAGCTTCCGATCTATCCGAGACTTTTGGGCCCGGCCTACCCATTCGGTTGCCCGGAGCCGAATAGAGGGGGTGGCAAGGGTTCGGCCTCCCAACAAGCCAGCCCCGGGCCGAATGGGATCCATCTCTTGGTCCCGTTTCGCCCCACAATTTGATTCGCCGGCCCCGGAAGAAACATCCTCCTCCTTGAACCGAATGGAATTCTTTGCCACCTTATCTCGCCGCTTAGTTTGCTTGCTTATGTTATTTAATGTGTATGGTTTGTTAACGTTATTTCGCTATTCAGTGATTTGACGTCTACGTATATTTCGATTTTCTGGCCCACGTATGATGGCCCGGGAATCTGAAGGGTTCCGTTTCGTTGCCATGCCGTGGCCCATGTATGACGGCCCATTCAGTATAGGGTGGCTTTCTCGATTGGCACAGCCTTCTCGATTCGAGAGCCCCTGGTTATAAAAAAGGCCCCTCTCCGATGGAGGTGGGACTCCATCCTCTCGCCGGGCGCTTGAAGGGCGATTGACCTTATTGGTTCTCGAGCCGTGCTTTCAAGCCTCCCTTATTCCTTTCGGTTCAGGTAACTTTCTTTCCGAATCCTTCTCTATTGTCTTTCTAGGCGGCTTCTACTTAGGTTCGTCGCCAATTTCTTTTGTCAGTAGTTCCCTTTTGATTTGATTTCGGTTCAGACGGTTTCGCCGGAGGGTTTAAGCCCGGTTGCTAGTGGGCCGAACTTTGATTCGTCAGTGGCGGATCGGGTGTTGTGGGGATGCCGAAATCTGGCCGGATTGTGCGTGGGTGTTAGCAAAGTGAGGGCACTCTAAGCGATTCGGCTAGGGATAGGGCAATTGACCGAATGATGGAGGAGTTCGACCCGGATGTGGCGAGTGGTAACGATGGTATGCCGAATCCTGATATCGGTCTTGCCGATTCGATGCTGATGAGGTCGCCGGCTCGGCACCTCCGAGGATGCCGCTTGCACCCAACCCGAAGGTTCAGGGGAGAATCGGGGACCATCCCGGATCGGCCGCCTGCTTTGGGCCGGACATTCTCGCGTCACCGAAGCCGATTTGGACGATTTTGTTCGCAAGGGTTATATGGACAATGCCTCTCGGTTACTCTGCCGCGCTTCAGACGGTGAACGGATCCCCTCACCGAAACCCGATGAGGCTCTTGTGTTCAAAGATTTCTTTCAAGCCGGATTTCGGCTTCCTTGTGAGGATGAGTTTGTTTCTCGAGTGCTTCAACGGTTTCGCTTCGGGATTTGCATCACTTGACACCGAACTCGATTTCGCGACTTGGTATGTTTGTGATGGCCATGAAGATGCTTCGGCTCCTCTCTCGTGTGGACACATTCGCTAAGTTTTACGGGTGTCATTATAAGCCCCAAACGGATCCGAGATAAGCGGACCGGGAGCCATGTGTTGTGCGCTTTGGTGCTTACACGTTTATACCGAAGAAGAATTTCGCCCCACTTAGTTCCCACGCATCGAATCAAGTGGGTGAATTGGACCAAATTTTGGTTTTATGCTCGGGTCAGTGTCGAAACTGAGACGGATGCCGAACGCATCGGGTTTGCCCGCGGGCGTGGTCTTGTTAGTCGATGAATTTCTTGGATGGACTCGCAAAGCTCCATACCGTGATGGGGCTCCCCGGGATGCGGAGGCCACTCTTGCTTTTTTTATTGACACGACCGAAAAACTCAGCCAGTCGCGGATCTGGTTGAGGAATGGGTGGTGCTTGATGTTCGGCCCCTCGCTGCTCGGCGTCGGCCGAGCCGGATGTCAAGAAGGCCGTTATCGTTGCTACCGCCCCCGCCGTTTTACTATGGACCGGAGCTTTGTTGAATTTGTTAGCGATGAAGTCGATGTTGTGCTCGGGCCCTTATGGGGATCGCGAGCATAAGGAAAAACTTCAGATTTTGAAGGAAAGCGCAGAGTTAACCGCGCATTTGACTTGATGAGAGTTGCTTATGATGATCGGGCTTACTCCCGCCGAAAGCAAAGAGGCTAAGGCTGCCTTAAAAGGCGTGGTGTTGACGCCGCTGTAGTCATTGGGCATGAACGGACCGAATGACGACCGATGGTGAGGTAGGGTGTCTCTTGACCGGGAATTGCGGCGCTTGATCCGAACTTTTCTCTTTTGGAAAGATGTTATGTTTCGGCCCTACTTTTGTCTACGAATACAAATTTTGAAATTCACTTGTACCTTTTAGCGTGTCGTGATGTTTGTTTTTACTTATCTTCGTGTCTCTCGGTTGTTTCGGTGGTATGGCTCGAAGAGGATTCAAGACCCCCGTGCCATGCTTCAGGATGAAGATACCCTATCGGGCGACCCGTATGGGCCCATGAAGAGGAAGGATGCGTGGTCCTTGCCTAATTTGGGCCGAAAAGAAGAAGTCTTCAAAGCAAGCTCGTCCAACCCGATGCCTGCTTTCGCAACCGAATCCCAAAGAACCAAAAGGCGCACCTCGTAAGTCACGCTTTTTCCGGAGTTTGTGATGACCTCCGAAATCACTCGTGGTTGCCTATTTGGCCACGGCGAGCTTTCTCTTGAGTCTTGCTCCGGTGATTTTGGCGAGATGGTGGTTTATTCCCTCGCTCAAGATCTTCCGAGACTATGAGCCCTAAAAGAGAGAAGACTTATCGGCTTGCTCGTGCTTTAGGGGCTGCTTCGACGCCCGGGTGATTGCTAACGTGAACCCTCGCTCTTTGCCCCTTCTTCCCGGCGAAAAGGGGGGCCGAAGTTCGGGGAAAGGTGTGCTTTGGCCTTTTCGGCTCCTCATACCGAAAAGGAGTTGTTGAAGCTTCCTCCTCTTCGCATGTTTGAGGCGTTGAAATATTATGTTTGGGGTAAGTGTCGCCTTATCTTTCGTTTACTCCTGGCATTCGGTTTTGGGGTTTTTGAGTTAAGCCGAAGCTTGTTCTGCACCATTCTCGCTGGACGTACATTGGAGAAACAGCTCCAAGGGGTCGAAAAACCTTCCTCTCGTGCCTTGGAAGCCGAAAGAGGGAAAGTGGCAAAACTTGAGGATGACCTCAAGAGGGCTAAGGCTTAAAAATTCAAGACCCGAGTCCGCCTCGAGGACGAAAAGGACACGCCATTCGCCCTTGTCTCGGTGTTGAGAGTGAAGTTCGCGTTGGAGTCCGGGCTTATCGGGACTTATCTTGTTTTCTTTTGGCGACGAATTGCTCCATTGCCGAATTTGGGCCCAAGTCACTTTTGACTTGGCTTGTCACGGAACTAAGGGGACTTGATGGTCAAATCGAGACCGGGAGGGGTACGCTTGAGACACTTGGCGCTTTTCGGTTCGACCCTACTAGAGGCCGAATGTGATCATCCGACAAGATTTGTCTCAAGAGGATGCCCGAGTATCGCGCAGACTCTACATTGTTGTTCGGTCGTGTGCTTTAAACTTTTATGAGGAGTTTTGGCGTAAGGGCGGGTGAGATCTTGCTTTGCTTCTTGCTGCTCTTTCAAGGGCCGGGTATGTTTCGTCCCCGTGATTTGTTTTGATTGAAGAGTTTGTAAGTTTCTATCTTAATGCCTCTTACTTCTTGACCCTTCTTTGCTTTTTTTCGTAATGATGCGGAAAAAGCCGAGATCAAGGCCAAGGTGAGAGCCTATATCGACGCCGAGGGGAGCAAAAGACGGTGAGCCCGAAAGCCCTCATCCGAGGACCCTCAAAACCGGTTCCGGCTCTAAAGGTCCTTCGGCTGCCGATGAAGCCGAACCACGCCTCCCAGTCGGGCGACGATGATAGGGTAGTTTGAATTGCTTTTGTTTGGCCCTGTCATGACCTGTCTCTTTTGGGTGGCTTGTGTCTTGAACAATGTATTGAACAACGCAGGTTCCCGAGGGGGGGACCGAAAACTTTGTTGAAGAAAATCCCCTTCGAGTCGAGGGGGCTTTGGCGTTAGTGGCGCTTCATGGAGTAACTTTTCGTCAATTTTTTCCTGACCGAATGGATCGCTTTTTTATTAAGGCCGCCGCCGGGTTCGCCTGACCGCCCGTGAGGTTGAACTCTTTTGGAGGACTTTTGTCCCGTCGAGAGGCAAATCGGGTCTACGAAGGGGCTTGTTTATTGACCAAGGAGGAAGTGGAGGATGCGATCGAAGGGCTTGAAGCTCCTCGGTATCGCTATTGTAATACCGACTTTATCTCTCGAGAGTGAGTTTATTCGCAAGGTTATTGCGGATTCTCGTGCATTCGGTTGTTATCTTTTAGGCGAAGGTGATGTGAAATACCGGTCGCTGGTTCTCCATCTTTTTGTTGCGAAGAAGTATTATCTTTCTACTCAATGATGAATAGAGCCTTAGCTAATAAATGCTTTCTGTCATTTGGCTAGTGCTCCTCCTTTGGCCGTGATTGTTGGCTGTTTCGGCTATTGCGAACATTGGCGAGAGTTTCTTGTTGAAGAAACATCCTCCCCCCTTTTTGCAATGGCCGAGACGGTTAACGCCTTTTGGTGACGTTGGGTCTCGTGACGAATCCGGCAACTTTTCCGTGTTTTGTATAGTCGGCTTTAATAGCTTTATTTGATCGAAATGCGGCTTTTTCAAGCAGCCTATTAGGCTTGTGAGCACGCCATTGTGCTATATGAAACATATCTTATTTTGGTTTTGATCTTGTTTTGGTGTTGCCCGTCGCATTGAGCGGTGCGTGTTGTTGAGACTGTTTTCTTTTCGACGCGTGAAAAATTTGGGATGGCCTAACAATCATGGGAGGATCTATTTTTGCTTTTCCATGGTATTATCATGGATCCCCAAGTGGGATGCCAACCGGAGGGCTGGCCCTTTAGGTCCTACGAGCCAGTGCACTTGGTTTCGCCATCGACGCCGAATCGCTGCGGTCGCATGGCGCCGTTTAATGCGACAATCGTTATGAAAAACTTCCGTGTACTCCTTAACCGGGGCCCGAGCTCTTGGTTTGAGATCGAAGCCGGAGCTTCGGATTCCCCTACCTAACGGGTGCCGATCTTATTATTGTATTGTTTCTAGGACCGAAAGTGGTAGCTTTCGGTCACAGGGGACCGAATATACATCCATTCGGGTTCTCATGGGTTTTTGTAGGGTCAACGATGAGAGCGCCGGAGTCCTGTTCTCCCGCTTCTCCCACCTCTAGGTTAGAATCGAGGGATGCTTTTTGAGTGGTTGGTCCTTGAAACCTGAAAGCTTTTCTTTCGCTAGCCAACGGATTCTAAGAACCTACGGCTAGAGGGTAGGCTTTTCTTTTGATCTGCTTGACTTTCTGGGCTACTTGGGAGTGTTCTTTATTATTAAAGACCCTTGGCTTTGAAAGGAAACACCTCCCCTTTTGTAATGGCCGGTTTTTTTCATGACGCGGAAGGCATTCATCGTTTCTATGCCGAATGTGGCGGATGTTTTGAGTTACGATATCGGCGGGGCCAAAACCAAGTCGTTTTGCTATGTTCCGGTCCCGTGTTGTTGGCGAGCACCGAGTGCTCCCCTTTCGACCTTTGTGATCTTGACCGTGTCGCGTGGATTTTTGCTTTCGCCCGGCTTATGCTTTAAGCAACCGGATTGAGCGCGAGGTTCTTTATGTCTCTTTCGCCAATTCATGATTTCTTATCCTTAATACAAAGCCTAAGACTTGTCTTTCTCGGCTTGTCTTGACTTGCGTCGTGTTTGGCCTTCGCTCGGTTTCGGCCGAAGGTGCTTTTCCTTTCTTGACTTAGGCGTAGGCTTTCTCGCTTTTTATTCTGGCCGCAGCACACTCGCTCGCCGCTAATATAGGGTTTCTTCATCTTAAGAAATTGAAGGCTACCGGTTTCGCTTGCCTTGTCTTTCGCCGTCCTGCGTGGCCTTTGGTTTTTTCTCCGGGTCGAAGAGGTTTCCCTTTCTTGACCGATAACGGGCTTTACGCCTTATTGACGAGCGCAGATCCTTTCGCCTTTCGTCAATACAAGGTTTCTTGACCTTAAGAAATCGGCTACCGTTTCGCTTGCCTTGACTTCCGCCGCCTTTGGCCTTCGGTTTTTCCTCCGGGTCGAAAGGGTTTCCCTTTCTGACCGATAACCGACTTTCTGCCTTATTGACGAGCGCAGGATCCTTTCGCCCGCTGCGTCAATACAAGGTTTCTTGTCCTTAAGAAATCGAAGGCTACCGTTTCGGTTTGCCTTGACTTTTCGGCCGTCCTTGGCCTTTGTTTGCTAATCTCTTCAGCATATACTTTTTCGGATATGACTTTGCCGAATATGCGAGGCATTACTGGCCATGCTTTGCTTTCGCTAATTCTCTTGTGGGGGTCGTACCTGAATGCCCTGCCGAGGCTGCCTCCCCTGGAAGCCCTCAACCCCTTGCTTGGGACTTTTTTGGGTTTTCGGCTGGTAAGAGGACGCGAACTTCTAATGAGTTTCCATAATTACATCTGAATATTAAGAAAATAGAAAATTACAATTCCCAGTTTTTGGGGAACGTTTCTTTTGTCTTAAGGAGCCGGAATGTCGCCCTTTGCGTTGCCCGATAAATTCCCTGCGCTTCCAAGGATCAACTAGCTATGGCTGCGAGATTCATCTTACTTTGTCCTCTTTGAGTTCATGGTGTCGGGATGTTCGGTTCTGACATTTGCTCTTGCCTTGCTTGTATGGAGCGTCTTGTTCACTGACAAATCTGTCTTTTGAGGTGTCAAAGTAGATGGTTAGCTTACCCAAATTAATAAGCGAGAAGGCACGGTTGCGAAGAACGAAGCTAAACTGTTATGAGGTTAAGACTCTCTTATCCTATGTGACCTGCCTTGAAACTAGTAAGGTTGTAAACCTGGTGTGGTTTCCCCATGCACGCGGATGACCGTTCGTACCGGTTAGAACATGGGTTGAGGCGTGCACGAAGCCGGAACCCTGGTTCTCTTTTTCCTGGTGTGCGACCGAAACATGTGTTTTGAATTGTCGCGGCAAGGTTGCTTATGCTGAAGGTGGCTGTAAGGCTTGGTGGCGTTGGTGTGTTTAGGTCAAAAGTGGAACATGCTGGTGCTCTTTTTATGTTCGTGCGAGAATAACGCATCGATGTTGCAAATGACTGAATTCCTTGTAGTCAACCGAAAAGATGGATCTATTCAGACGAAGGAAATTCCGTCTGGTTGGCTTGGTGAGCGTGGATGCACCTGGTCGTGCCACATGCCCAAAGGGGCTGGCAACCGACTAGACGCAGTTGTGAATACAGCTAAAGTTGCAGCTGTGAGAGAACAGTTCAACATGCTAACTCTTGGGCTCAATATAAATGCTGTAGTGAGCCCCCCGGTATTGAGTGCTTACAGGGCGCGGCGATGGAACTTTCATGTCGCGTCGGAGATAGCTTTTTGCTTTTAAGAAGGGGGGTCTCCGACAAGGTATGGGAGGAAAAATACGAATACCCTTAGGTTATCTGTGGCTTGACGAAAGTAGATTCGGTCCATTTACGGTTGCCGCCTTTTGAGGAAGTAAGGCAACTCGTACAGAGCGGGAGTAGGTTGCATGCAAATGGAAGACTAGGCAAGTTGTCCTATGGGTTTTGTCATCTATAAGTGGATTTCAGGATCTGTTACTTGAAAAGGAAAGATGCTTACCTGCCGGAAGACCTGCATAGTTAGTGACTCATAAGATAGAAAAGGAGTAAATAAGAAGGGCACGGGAAAGGCAAAGTCTCTTTCGCCTCGTATAATGAGGTACCGGTAACAGTGGCCTTTAGTATACTATAGTGGCCAACTTATGGTAACCGAAAAGGTTGGGTGGTGAGACCCGAGGCCGAAACTTGCTCGGGTATTGGAGATCCCTTTGTTTTCCTTTGTGAGGACGAATTGCTTCTTTCCTTTTTGTCAAACCTGCATTACTTTTCTCGACGAAGCAAAGGTCAAAAGCTTTTTTTTTTTTTTTTTGACGATTGATAAACCTGTTTGTAACTTTTTGATGAAAAATACATTTTGTCAAAAATGAAAGGGGGCCTTGCTGCTTACCGAAATGGCGTGCTTACCAGAGGGCAAAGCTTTTTGGTTGAGATCAACTTTTTATCCTTTCGGCACAAGATGAACAGGAAGTGTCACCTGAAGCTTATGCCGAAGCTGGCTTCAGTTGAAGTTTTCATCAGTCTGTCTTATGTGATAGAGAGAATTCTCAAAACTTCTTCGCCCCCTCTTTTGAAAATCTGAAGCATGTAGCGTGCGGGAGCTCGTCTAGGCGCTGCGAATGATAACCGGCCGAATGTATTTAGTTTGGCTATCTTATTAGGGTAAATACTAAACACGTATATTGTTGCAAATTAAAAGAATGGCTGTTTTGGACAGCCGAAAGCATGCAATTCGGATGCCTTGCGCTGAGCCGAAGTAGTATAGCTCTGCTGTGCCGAAGGCGAACAAACGGTCTAGGCTATGCAAAAGTGCTTGCCAGGGCAACCGTGTGGTGTCCGGTCAGGTGCCCGAGGTGATTAAAAGGTACTATGTAAAAATAGAAAACACACTTTGCAACGGAGACGTTGAATAACAGAATGTGAGCTATCGTGAGTTTTATGCCGAATATCTGTGATGCTTTTGAAACAGCATGCACACGCGTTACTGCCGAAAAAGTAAAGATATCTATCTTGATCTATAATGACGAATCATTCTTGTGGCTAGCTCAAGCGGCTGGGCAACGTTTGTCAGATGAAGAGACTTGACTAACAATAAAGAAACATTGTTTCCTACGACAGGTAAAAACCGAAGGTGACGAAGGAAACTTATCTCTTTTCTTGGATTGGTGAGAGTTGCAAAGCAAGCTTTGAGTTTTCGTCATTTTGGCGAACGGAGGAGATGGCCGCGATGTGTTGCTCCGGGCTTTTCGGCGATTATGCTATGGACGTGAAGGCCGTTACAGCTTGCACAGCCAAATCATCCGGTTGCCAAAGCAATTTTGTTTGTATCTTCTTCCTGCGAACGAATGTACTCTTTCGGCCATGCTAAGCTTGAGCATAGGGTTAGCTTGTTAAAGAATATATAAATAATAAACAAGCGTTTGGTTTTGATTAACGGATGGGAACTTTCGGCAACCGAAAGGGTGCACTTTGGTAAGCTTGAGTATATATCAATGAATAAAGCAGGTATCTAAATTCGGTGACCGAATTAACTGCGAAAATGCCTGGGCTCTTGGTTCTTACCGAGATGCAGTGCTTACCAGAAGCGGTGCTTTCGGCTAAAGGCCAGCTTTCTATTCTTTGGCGCTGGATGATAAAGAAGCGTTACCTACAGCTTATGCCGAGATTAGAGAAGTGCCTTGTTCTTGAACAGATTCGTCCACTGCGCCATGCCAAGATTTTGACCGGGCGTCTCGAAGAATGGACAGCCGAATTGGGGGTCGGGTACGAAGCCTTTTTTCACGATTGCCGTCGTTTGCCTACTCAGACCTTGTTTGTAGATGGCTCTTGTCACAGGAAACCGAATATAAGCAGTTCGGTTAGTTTGTTAAAGTAAATAAACAAGTATATATCGTTATGAAACAAGAAAATGTTGTTTGAGAGGCTCATTCTGGAATGCGATGACGCAATGCCTAAAGGCAGGTGGGCTGCTTCTTGCTTTTGACTTCTTTCGCGATCCTGTCAGACTTATTGGTAGTGAGGATGAGGTGCGCTCTTTCGGCGCCAGCTCTTGCTATCAAACGGGTCGGAGCTTTCGCCGGATCATTCACCGCTTCTGAAGGCTGGGCTTTGGCTTTTCCTGAACCTTTCGGTTGCTCATTGTTTTCTTCTATTGTGAACTGTTGATGTCGTGCGTACTATGCCTGCTGGGTCAAAAACGTGACGAAGGGTCGAATGCACCTTGGCTTTTTCTGGTTTGCTGCTTTTGCAGGTCTCGGGTGAAGATTTGCTTTGTACCAAGGTAAAATATGAGAGAAACTTTATTAGATTTCGACAAAAGCTTTGTTAGACTGGTGAATAACCAAAGAGTGTGCTTAAGCGTATATTGAAGTATGACTATGGCACTTATACCTTCATCGTGAATTGCAGAGCTTTATTGCTTATGTGGAAGGCTTGCGCTTTCCGTTTGAGAAAAAACGAAGTGGGATCTGTTTTCACCAGGATAGAAATATACTTCCCTTTCGGACGAGATGCATGTTGTCTTTTGTTCGTGGATTTGCCTTGGCCGAATATCTTTGCCTTGGTCTTCTATTTTCCTGCCATGGAAAGGAGGAAGGAAATGGTACGAAAAGATACCTCTTTTACCGATGCTCGCCCTTCCTTGACGATTCTAGCCTCGAAGTGGGCCCGAGGCGACCCGCCCAGGCATGACTTTCCTACCGAAGCCGTGGGTTGCCTCGCGACAACCACGGTGGGCGCCTAATGTTGGAGTTGCCCTTAAGCGGGCCACCCCGAAGAGATGAATGAGACCCCCAATGTTTGAACCACACTCAGCCGAATGTAGAACCGAGCTCTTTCTTATTAATCTCGACGCTCTTTTACAATGCCCTCCCAGGGGCCTATTTATAGCGGTACATGGACTCTCATTTGACCCTTTTGCCCCTCTAGATTCTCGATCTTGGAATATTCTTCATGCGCTGGGGCTCCTTTGGTCCTTCCCTGGCTGCGGCCCCGGCGTCTCCACTGGGCCCCGCAGACGCCATCGTCCATAACACCTGGAATGCTTGTCGAGCGAATGAGTTAAAATCGGTAGAAAGCACGAGCTTCCGGCGTCTTGGACCGGGGGCGGGGCTTTTCGGTAACCACTAGAGAATCTCATCTTGAAACCAGCCTTTTCGGCCACTAAGGCCGAAAGCGGGACTTCCCCGCCGCCGGGGCCCCCGGAGGCGCCCCGAACCGAATAGTGAACATCTCGACATCGAGCGGTGCCCCTCGCGACCGAAAGCTGGTCCACTCAAGCAGCACTGCACGCCGATCGATTCGGCTCCTTGTGTTAGGCCGGATTCGCTGGCCGAATCTACCGAGAGCCCGTTTCCTCGACCGATCCCGCCCTCGCGATTCGGCTTCACCAACCAATTAACCGAGACTTCGGTCCACTCTAGCCGGATCTCTTTTGAAACAACTCGAGCTTCCGATCTATCCGAGACTTTTGGCCTGGCCTACCCATTCGGTTGCCTGGAGCCGAATAGAGGGGGTGGCAAGGGTTCGCCTCCCCAACACTTGCCTTATGTAATACGCATGAGATTATTAAACTACTATGTTTATAGAAGCAATAACGTAAATGCACCAGAATTTGAAGGCATTAGGTAAAAATCCTCTACCATTTTGTGGGCCTACATTAATTAAAGAATTTAACATAAAGCAGAGTTCTTAAATTAATGTACGCCTAGTTAGGTAGTAAAAACACAAACATGCACGGCCAAGGCATTTCAACTCACAAGATAATCTTTTAGTGGAGCACAATAGAATCCTTTTTTGAAAGTGCTCATAGAGTCGCCTCAGATGGTCATAATTTGTATTTTTCACCTTTTGTATAGGCACAAATCCTCCATAGTTTATTTTGTCAACAAAGAGGGCCATTTAATTGTTGTAAGTGGTGAAGCGGCTTCAATAATTATCTGTTCATAATGGTTACCTGTGCGGCTATGCCTTCAGTAGAGCACTCGCAGCTATGTGGTGATTTTTTTTTATTTCATTAGAGCAATCGCCACCATCTTACTTAAAGGTAGTTGACAATTGACTGGTCCTCGGTGGATGATGGTATGAGTTGGCTTTAGAAAATTTCAGCTTTATGCTTTTTATTAACTGCAGTTTTGAATATTTTTTAAACACTAGCTGTTCATAATTATCTTCTTACCTAAGAACAACCTAAGAATGTTTTTCTAAAACTTTTTACACTAAAATTGACATTTTTGAATGTCTTCGGCTTCTCCACTTCAAAGATAAAATCCTACTCCAGCACAACAAAGAAAACAAAAGACTCTGAGCTTACCATTTTTAAACAAATATTAATCCCAATAGAAAAACGCCATCCATATGATCCAAAGAGTTGCAATGCCATCATCTCAACCACACTGCAGCTTTGAATCAGTTTTTTTTTGGTCCTCACTAAGAGGCAACAACATCTAGAATCGGAGCTACTGTATGCCTTAAATAAGTTAAAATGTTGTTGTTAGATTTTGTTAAATCAATATTAATCCAATAGTACAGAAATGATTTATAGTTGCTGTAGTTCTTGTATTTTTAGACACTGTTTCACACAACACCAGTGTGAAAGAAGTCAAAAATGGTGTCATCCCACTGACGCCAAGCCTGAGAATGAGAACTACCCGTGTAAATCATTTTACATCCTATCAGTGGTGGTATATTTAAGTCAACTGCCTGTGTAAATATATTTATTCAAATAGCACAACTCTGACATCTTTATTTGTCTTGTACCTGCTTGCACCATAATTTAGGCATCTCTATAAGCCTTCATAATTTTTGTCTCTTTATAGGATATAATAATTCCTACACGCGGCGGGTCTTTGGGACACCTACAGTCAGGGGAGTAATAATAATAAAATTCTTTTGCATGGTATGTATTAGCTGGTATTTTGTTCTCCTTCAAAAGGAGGTCTGCCATAGGACGCTACAAGCCTACAACTCGTTGATGCTACATCAATCCAACTGAAACAAGCTTTTAGCATCAACAACTCAAGGACAAATCACATATCATCCTCTCTTTGGTACATCCCTTAGAATCCTTTACTGCCATCTTCAAGAGCTCCAAACCTTTTGCAAGGAACGTTGATGCAGCAGATTTTCTTCAAACGTAGCTAACAAAACATGGTAGTTTGGTGTTCTAAAACACCCTCTGAGTGAATCGTTTAGTGGAGATTAACCACTAGTATAATATACAGATGATACTTTGGTAATCCTCCTTGCTGATGCTAGAACTCTTTTTAACTTCAAGGGACTTCTTACATCTTTCTCTGGGTTACATGTAAACTTTGACAAAACCTTTATGGTGCCCACCAACATAAACCCTCTAAATTCACTCTACACTTAGCCAATATTTTTGGTTGCAAAGTTGCTTCTGTGCCATTCACCTATCTTGGCTTACCCTTGGCACAACTAGACCCACTATACAAGATTTCAATCCTCTCACTTGCATAATTGAAAGGAAAATTTTTGGCTTTAGTAGAATGCCAGCCTATCAGATTTGTGCATTACCAGTACACTAGGGACCGAATAATACTCTTGCTTGGCATTTTTGATAATTAAGCACGGTGTTTCCAGCGTCAAAAGTGCATACAAGATGGCTCAAGCTGATTTCTGAGAAATAGACGCACCAATGGACAACAAGGAGGGAGCAATGGGAACGTGATGAGTCCGGCCCACCAGGAAAGACCCAATCACCCCCAAAAGACTAGTTTGATAGTGGAAGGGTGACTCTCCCTTTTAAGGTGGCTTCCTTCTCCCAAGTTAAGCAAGGTGGGATTAATTTGGACGGGGACGGCTGCCGCCTACTGTTAATTGCAGCGTCTGGTCAAACCATGCTCTCGCTGGCCACGACCGCCGCCACATCTTGTTGTGTGTCCGCCAAACCGCATACACGGCCTTTGCCTACACTGTTGCGCGCTCGGCCAAATCGTGCCCTAGGATGTCCTCATCATTCTCACCCCCTTAACAAGGGCCCAGCTCTAATACCAAATGATAAGTCCGGCCCACCAGGAAAGGCCCAATCACCCCAAAAGACTAGTCCGATGATAGGGAAGGGTGGCTCTCCCTTTTAAGGTGGCTTTCTTCTCCCAAGTTAAGCAAGGTGGGATTAATTTGGACGTGCACGGCTGCCACTTACACTGCCAATGCCTGGCCAAACCACGCACGCTGATTGCCGCCTACACTATTGTGCGCCTGGCCAAACCGTATACACAAATTGTCGCCTACACTGTTTGCGCCTGGCCAAATCTTGCCCTAGCATGTCCTCATCAGAACGCCAACAGCCTATTTAAGGACATATGGAAGCTCAGATGCCCAAATAAAATAAAGCACTTCCTCTTGAGATTTGCACATAATAGTCACCCACCAGATGCAATTTGGTTTGCCGTGGTATGAAAATTTGTACCATTGCTGTATTGTGATCATTGCTGGATATGGAAGCTCAGATGCCCAATTTCGTTAGCAATGACGTGGAATCATTGATATCAAAACCCAAAATCCAGCATTACTGCTCAAGCATTTGGATAGGTTCTCCTACCATGCTAATAATATTGCTTAGGTGAAATTAACCTTGTGTAAACTTTATGCTAATACTCTCACTCCACCTCATGCAAGAAGTCCAATTGGACCTTTTGTAATCTATCCATGATTAGAGACAATTATACAAATGAAGTATGCTACACTTCCCATTCGGTAAATGTTGGTTGGTGACCAAAACTTGACACATCTAACCTTCAGCACAAACTATGGCTGCCACATAAAGTGTGGCGAGCAACATCGAAGCCACACTTGTGGCAACGTTTGGCACAAAAATGCGTCCATGACAAGTGGGTGAAGGTCAGAAAGTGTAGCATCCCATAGTCGTGGCAGTGAAGCAAATAAATGTTAAAGAAATTGTGGTGTGACTAACATTTGGCGCGGTAAGTTGTGGTCAACAACCAATAGATCCGCATACAAAGGTTGAATGGCCTTGGCAACACTCCACTATTTTTTGGTAAAGAAAGTTACTACCTGGTTTGCCATGAAATGGTTGTCGATTGCCCATGGATATAGACAGAAGAGAAATACAAAAGGAAAAGTGCACCCAAAAGTTCAAGTAGTACAATTATTTTGTAGGTAAATGGAAGTTATATAGTAACAAATATTTACCCAAACTTATTGAAGAGGGAAAGATGGCACGAGTCTAAATAAATTGAGAGAAAACACGACCATTTTGTAAGGAGGTGTAAATTATGAGGTTCCTTGTTAACAAAGTTTTTATTTCATATAAAATCAGAAGATACAATAGAAAAACTAACGTAACCTATTTCAGTTTGACGGAATGTGTCGAGAAAAACCCTGTGTTTTTTTAGATGGACAAACACATACACACAAAAGCAACAAACATATACATATATATCTACACTTATATAGAGAACCCCCACTCAGGAGTTCTTTTTCGAAATGCAAGCATGCCACCTCAACATCCACTAAGACCATGACATCCAAAGCCAGGGTCTTCTTGTTTGAACTAACTAAAAAAATATTATAACTTACAAACCAAATTAAATTTCGATTACACCATTTAATTGCTTTTAATAAATCCTTCAAAACAAAGATCTCATATGGATATATTTTGATAAAATTACAAGTAAACGCCAATGATAATAGTTGGTATATAGTAAAGTAAAAAATAAATAAAAAGAATGAAAAAAAAAAAAAAAAGAAAAAAAAAAAAAAAAAGAATAAAAAAGATGATAGTAATATCTAACTCATAGATTTCTCCTTCATAGCCCGAGGCATCGCGCAGGAATCCTCATATGGGTACGTCCAAACATATATACTGAACAAAAGCAACAAACATAGTTCATAATAACCGATTGCCATACTTCCGTGGCTAATAAACCGCTATTTGTGAATAAAAAAACACTGTAAGCATAGGGCTGTATTAATTAATCTACTAATAAAGGCTCATATATAAATTCATAAAACCTAGAAGTGTGTGCAATTGGATTAGATAGAGAGAATACATTCATAAAACCAGGAAGTGCGTGCATTTGGATTAGATAGAGAGAAGACCCACAGACTGAAGCGGCAGCACAAAGAAAAGCCTTAACTACTGTAGACTGTAATCCCGCAAGCAAGCGAATCGAACTTTCCCTAACTGGCGTCAATGGCGGCCGAGCCCAAGATCCTAGAGCTCTCCAACGGCAAGATCACCGCGAGGATCTCCAACTGGGGCGCCACCATCACCTCCCTCCTCGTCCCCGACGCCCAAGGTCCGCATGGTTCGCTTTTTTCTCTTTGTTTCGCATCCTCTTGGTTCTTCGATTCCCCGGTAACCCATCCTGTTGGCTAAAATCGGCGCAGGGAGAATCGCGGATGTGGTGCTCGGATTCGATGACTTGGACCCGTATGTGGTGAGAGACCGCCTCGAATAATCCTATCCATTCTCTACTCTGATTTTGGTTTGCTTGTCAGGTTGTTGTGTGATTGTGTCCTCTGACTTTTGAGTCCTGAGTGAGTTGAGCGGATATTCCCTGACTAAATTGAAGCAATTTGTGACTTTTATTTAGAGAAGCCTAGTAAGGATAATTGGAACCTTATCAGATTCTCTGATATTGCGGCAAATTGGTCCAAAAATATTTTTCAGTACAGCTTCAGATACAATGACAAGGGGAGAACTTTTCCAATGGAAAACTGGTAGCTTCCTGGGACACCTTGGGTGCCCGCTATCCAGACTAGGAATCCCCATCGTTTATTTTTTGGAAACTCTGAGTGAGTTTGAATGTCAAATTTTGTAGAGATGTACATCTATAGTACATCTATAGATGTACAACATTTCAATATTTTTGGAAACTCTGAGTATGTTTTTCTAAGGGGTTTTCATGATTCTATTGAAGTGTAGTTTGCCCTGAATATTTTCCTGTGATGCGTAAGGTCTAATGCTAATTGAAGCAACGAATCACATTAAACAAATAAATTGCCGATCTGTATGTATCCGTTCTTACTTTTGGTGTTTGTTAACAACCTCAATGGTTTTGGTCTTTGTTACCAAAGCAAACCTGAAAGATATTTGGGTGTTTGTGACCACCCCTAACTATGCTTCATCCAAAGGTGTCTGGACATAACTTGTTCAGTTCATGTCTATTGATTAAATAGCTGTGTCTGTTTCAACAGCTGAGTATAATTCCATAACCCAAAATCAAATAATGGTAATCATTGAGATATTTACTGAATAATATGTTATGTTAAATTTTCATCTTTATTGTTTTGAAGTTAGAATGGTACTCAAATGACCAATGCTGATTATTTTTTTATTTATTTATTTTTTGGCAGAAAGGCATGTCACCTTATTTTGGCTGCATAGTTGGCCGAGTTGCAAATAGGATCAAGGATGGGAAATTTAGACTAAACGAAGTTGAGTATTCGTTGCCCATCAACAACGGACCTAACAGCCTTCATGGTATGGTTTCAATCACAGTGTGTGTGACTTTATTAGATTAGTGACTGATTTTAATGGAACACCATTGTCTATATGTAACAATTTAATTGTTTGCATGCATATCTTTATTATCAACACTCTCTGTAGAAATTAACACCCATCGTGTAAATGACTAGATGAATGAATTCTATGGTCAATTCTCAATTGATATGTCTGGAGAAATTAGAATAAAACCACCTTTAAGTCTTCAGTGCTCAAAATTTATGTTTGCATTGTGGTTTGTGTTTATGTGATATACCGATAACTTTTCATTGTGTTGGGTTTGTGTTTATGTGATATACTGATAACTTTTCATTGTGTTTCAATTGTTTTTTTTTTTTTTTTTTTGACCGAATGTGTTACTCAATTGTGAATGCCAGGTGGGCTGAATGGATTTGATAAGGTTGTGTGGGATGTTGTAGAGCACAAGGATGGTGAATGCCCATCAATAACTTTTCAGTATCACAGCAAGGATGGCGAAGAAGGTATAGCATTGTTGTTTTGATTGCAGGTTCCATGCTTAACCATAAATAACCTGGCCAATTCAACATCCCTCAGGCTATCCAGGGGATGTAACCATTCGGGCAACATACTCACTTTCTGAAGCTACTACTCTAAGACTTGACATGGAAGCTACACCAGAAAACAAAGCAACTCCTATAAGCCTGGCGCAGCACACCTATTGGAACCTTGCAGGCCATGCCTCCGGTGACATCTTAAATCATTCAATACAGATATGGGGAAAGCACATCACTCCAGTTGATGAAAACACAATTCCCACTGGTGAGATAATGCCCGTTAGCGGCACTCCTTTTGATTTCACAACAGAGCACAAGATTGGAGAGCACATCAATGATGTTCCTGGAGGGTATGATCATAACTACATGCTAGACTGTGGCGATGAGAAGAATGGCCTGAAGCATGCAGCCAAGCTGAGAGATCCATCAAGCTTGCGGACCCTAGACCTCTGGACTGATGCCCCTGGCATGCAGTTCTACACCGCCAACTATGTGAATGGCATCAGTGGCAAAGGGGGGTGCTGTGTATGAGAAGCATGCTGGAGTATGCTTGGAAACCCAGGGTTCCCTAATGCCATCAACCAACCTAATTTTCCCTCTGTAGTTGTTCGGCCTGGTGAGAAGTATAAGCACACTATGCTGTTTGAGTTCTCAAACTGAATAGTGGCTGGACTGCACAAATGGATCTAAAACATGTTGAATGAATAAACAAGCAGAAGAATAAGATGTGATAATGACTGTATCTTGCTTGTCATGGAACTAGAGAAATGTCTTAATGAGGATGGCTGTGAAACTAATGATTTTCATCACTTGATATAGAGTCCCGTTGCAGTAATACTCCATCTTTGTCCTTTACCACAAACATCAGTTGCATATGTAATAAAAAGAAAACCCATTCAGCCTGGGTATCTAAAAAAAGAGAGAAAAACTTTCTAACGCAGGTTGAGAAAACAGGCAATTGCATTAGGAAAACTTTCTTATGCAGATTGAGAAAACTGGCAATTGCATTAGGAAAACTTCCAGAGGTTGAGAAAACCACCGAACACCTGCCATACCAAATACAATGGCACAATAGCTTTGGCGTGGGGGCAGACGAGGGACTTTTTAAACCTTAGCCTCAAATTCACTCCAACAGAGAGTTTGAACTCAGAGCTTAAGAGTGCTACTCAAACCACCTAACCAACTGAACTAGTGCCAGCGTCTGGGTATCCCTTGATGCGCAGACTGCTATTCATGCAAATTTGACTCCATCTTTCTTTTAGGACACTTTGAAACCATCTTTTGCTCTACTTCTTTCCTGAAAAGACTACTTCATAAATTGTAGATTACATGGCAGGAACGATCAAGGTACAAAATGGTTGAGTTCAAAGAGTTTGGTTAAAGGTACTGGCATCACAAGTGTTTTAGTATTCAATACATGTGTGTTTCAACAAAACTCTATTCTGCTTAATGAAATATGCGGCTAGGCGTTATCACAAAAAAAAAATACGTGCGTGTTTCCCTTAATAAATGTTTTCTCAAAGTTAACAAAAGTACTGCAAAAAAGTGGCATGATTCATCTCCGTGTTACATTCAAATGACAGAATGCTGCAGTGACGGAGGTTTTTACTTTCGTCGCCTGCTCAAATGAATATGATATCTCAATAAGCTTCGGTTCCGATCCTTTCAACCCTCCGAAGCAGATGGCAAAAGGGACGCCATTTGCAGCATACCCAGCCGAACAGTTATTGCCGGATAACCGCCAATGGCAAGCAGGCTGTGAGCAGATGCACCTGGGGCTACAATTGCATCCAATTGGTTATCATGCATTATTTTCTCAAGGCCTCTTTTGCACAGTTTGTTCAGTTTCAAAATAGCATGCTCCTCAGTTGGACCAATGCCACTGGTTGCTTCAGATTGTAGAAGGTAATCTTGTCCAAATTCCGCCATCCTTTCCTGTGACCAATGCAACAATTGTACGTTTATGTTCAACGAAAATACATAGGAAATTAGAGGTGCATGATAAGTAGTATGTATCAAAATGAAATCTTTCCTGTGACCAATATTTACCTCAACGGGGTGCTTCTTGTTGAACTCAATTATGTCTGATAATGATCTAACAGGTGAACTGGCCAGCTCAGATAAGTAGGAGTTGAGTGACAGCTTGAATTCAGCAAGCATCAGAGCACGCTCGCCACTTTGCATTGCATCATTAATGACATTCATGCTTGGTATCTCAAGGTTGTCTACCAAGATGGCACCCATTTTACTGTCAGTGGTCACATCATTCAAGGTAAGCAAAAGCTCCTATATGATAGTAAAGGATCAATACAGTAATTTCTCCTTCAAGTAATTCATTAATTGATCAATTCCAGATAAAAAGAAAGTCTTAATAATAGTCTTCACACTGGATCCCATTAATCCGATAAGAAACTGAAATAAGCTATCACAACAGACCAAACCCACTGTATTCTGTTTTCCTATTGCGTACTCACCTTTACTCAAACATCATTTATACAATTACTCAATATACTGAAGAAAGTGTCCCCAAAGGATGGTTGACCTAATCTCAGGGCAGAAGTTTTGCTAATAAGAACCCTGAATTGGATGCACCCTTGTGATATAGAATTTCTTTCACTAGATCACAATGCATATTTCAACTGCATCAATATACGTTTAAACAAGATCATTATTGTTTTGTAAGAAATCGTTCTATTTTTTTGCTGGTTGAATCAAGAGCATTGTTCCATAAATCAATAATTTACTTGCAGATAAAGCATGATAACCATATAGGATCAAGATGTTGTGGCAAAGTACCTCATAATTTTAAAATGATCACTGAAGACCTGTTCTTGGACTGAACCAGAGGGAAAACGGAAGAAATCCTTCCTAAGAATTCCCAACCTCTTCCCTCTTAGTCCGTCTATGGTCAAGAATTGCCTGTATCCACCTTCTGGTATATATTGTGAAGCCATGCGAGTTGCCTCTGCATCTCGAGGGTCATAACCAACAGTTGCTTCCAACACATGCACAGCATCTGAAACTGTCCTAGTGATGGGACTGCGTCACCAAAAATTTTAGAAAAAAAAGCTTGGTGTGAATCCAGATGGTGATACATATTTAAGGGGAAAAACTGAAAGAAAAGAAACAGCAAAAATTCCTTGACACTAGTAGGTAAAAACATGCCTCGATCTGGTGATTAATTCAGCAGCATTGTCAAGTGTATGAGAAACAGCATCCTTGGCTTCAAAGGCACGCATCAGAATCAGATGATTATAGGTTACTCACCCAATTGTGTCCATCCTTTGTGAAATGATGATGACGCCGGCGCGGCTGGTGAGACCCACGGTGGGCTTGATTCCGACGACGGAGTTGTAGCTGGAAGGACACATGATGGAGCCATCCGTTTCAGTCCCAATCGTCACCGCCGCCATGTTCGCGGCCGCTGCAATCGCTGAGCCGCTGCTGGAGGAGCACGTCGTCGCCGACGGCACGTACGGGTTCTGCATCAGGAATCCAAAATCAATCGACGTCGCAATGCAGCAACGGTTTCTGCAAGAAACCAATTTGCTATGCTATGAGTATCCAAGAAACCGAGGGAAGAGGGGGACAGCGACCGACCCTGCCCTGGCCGCCGCGGGGGCTCCAGCCGGCGGGGATGCCGGGGCCGCGGAAGTTGCACCACTCGCTGAGGCTCGCGGTGCCGAGCAGCACCGCGCCGGCGCGCCTGAGCCGCTCGACCACGCCGGCATCGCGCGCGGGCGTGACCCGACCATGGCGAGCGACCCGGCCGTAGCGTTCAGCACCCCACCGTCGCCGGCCGCGGCGATGTTGTCCTTGAGCAGCACAGGGACGCCGTGCAGCGGCGGGAGCGCGCCGGAGCTAGACCGGGCGGCGGCATCGGCACGGTCGGCGGCGGCGAGCGCGCCGTCCGGGTCGAGCTCGATGATGGCGTGGAGAGTGGGATCGAGGGACGCGATGCGGCGCAGGTAGAGCTCGACTAGACCGCGGGAGGTAAGTTCCCTGGTCGCGAAGGCGCGATGGATCGATTCGATGGTCGCCTCCTCCAGCTCAAACGCGGCGACCTCGCCCCTGCCGTCACCGGCGAGGACAAGGAAGAGGATGCTGCATAGCGACAGTGTCATTGCCATGATTACTGTGCGTGGACTGAAGGCGGGTCATATGACAAAATTTGAGATGCAGAGTTATGTTGATCCATCGATGGGATCTGGTGTTAGTATTCTGACAATTCAAGTATTTCATTATTCTGAAGAGTATGACTGTTCTGGACATGCACAATCAGTAGAGGTTCCTTCATTTGTGTTGGGATTTTAAGCTCTCATATCACCGCATCTTCACAAATGAAACTGAAAAGATGAACTCCGATCCTGCTGAATTTCTGAACTGAAGCACTGAAACTTGCTTCAGCAGAGCTGTTGCTGGTTTGAGAACTAACATTTCAGAAGTACCGAAAAGGATAGGTTTCACACAATTTTGATTAAATCAGACTAATAGGATCAATGTATTAATCAAGTTTGTGTAATATTGTTGGGATCTAACTTTGATTTTTGTTTAAACTTTCGTCCCCAAACTTTGAAGATTTCAGGATACTCAGGTCATTTGCAAAACAGAAGCTGAGTTATACAACGAAGGTGGCTTCTCAGGACATCGGCTTCGCAGAGGAAAACAACAAATTTAAGAATTAGAAAGATATGGTCAAGATCCAGCGAAGATGATTACGGCAACTTCGCTATAAAGTTCTGAGAATCAACTCTCAAGAAACAAGAAGCATCGCGAAGGTGAAGATTACATCTGAAGCATCGCGAAGTCAAAGAGAACGTCTTCGCAAGGAAAGATACATCATAGAAGTTCGTTTCGAGGATTCTTTGTAATTTTGTACGGATACGAAGTCGGGGGGCTATAAATACCCCCCGACATCCTTTGTAATCGCCATGTTGAATGGCCACTTTGTAAACCATTGTCATCATTAATAAAGTGTTGTCCGAGTAATCACCCAACATCTTGGCGCCCACCGTTTGTGTGAGCAACGATCAATCCCACGGCCATCAAGAAATCATGGGAAGACCTCCCAAGAACAAGTCGGCAAGTGTTGCCGAAGAAACAACAATGTAAGATGAAGTACCAAGAACGAGCGAAGACAATATCTCCAAAGAAATCACTCCCCAAGAGAGTCAAAGTGAAGAAGCAAGAAAGTTACAAGAGTGAGAAGAAGAACCGATAAAAAAAACAAAAGAGCTTGAGGCTTGCAAAGCCGTAACGGAAGAAAAGACAATGAAACAAAGAATAGAGGAAGCCGAAGCAAAGTTAAGAAGGTTGAATGAAGAGCTCAATGATCAAGACCCGAAGTCATCATCACAAACGAAGTCAAAAGCAGTCGAGAACAATGAGAAGGCAATAGTCACAATCGACCTAGATTCTCCATTATCGTAGACTTACAAATGGCAAAATGGCCAAAAGGTTTCAAGTTCAACGTCATACCAACTTACGAAGGTTTGACGGATCCAAGACAATTCTTGATGAGCTTGAAGCAATTTGTTGAATCGGGAGGAGGAGATGATAAAACACTAGCGAAGGCACTAATAATGGCAATGAAAGGACTAGCTCAAAAGTGGTATGCTTCACCCAAGCCAAGATCAGCGAAAAATTGGGAACAACTCGGAACAACTTTGCTAGTTGACTTCCAAGGATTCCAAAGATACGGGGACCCGACAAGTGATGATTTGTTCGATATCAAGCAATATCCAAAAGAGCTAATAATCCAAAGATTACAAGAGGTTCATCCAAATGAAGACCCAAATTCCGGATGTATCGGACGAAGTCGTAATCATATTTATGTCGAGAGGCCTCGAGGGGGACAATTGTCTTCGCACCTCAAGAGAGAAAGGCCAACAAGCGTTGCTTTCCTATATGAGGAATTTCAAAAGTACGCAAGAATCGCGATGACTTGAAAAAGAAGATCAAGAAGAGAACGCACAAAGAAATCAAGCGAAGTCAAATAATCAGTTCAGGCCACAAAACTTTGAGCGAAGACAATTCCAATACCAGCCACCACTTCGTGTAAATCAGATTAACAATGAAGCAGTGGAGATAATATTCAAGTTCAAAACAACCAAAGCGAAGTCAATATAACAACAGAAATTTCAACAATAATCGAGAGGGGGTTTCAATCAAGCAAGATTTGGAGAAAGAAGAATGTTAAAACCCGAGGAGATGTATTGCATCATTCATGGCAAAGGGGCTGGTCACACTTCTAAAATGTGCCCCATGGTAAAGAAAAGTATAGAACAAGTACAAAGCAAGAAGGCAATACACTTAGATAGCTGCTTCTCCGATTTCTTTGGAAGAACCCGAAGTTTGTCTATTCCAACTCCAACAAACTTGTAGGAATCTAGATTAACCCCACTATTCAAACAAAACTTCAAGGTATTTTCTAGCGACTTGGAAACTTCTTGGTGTGTGTCAACAAAGCAATTTATGGAGTCGGATGATCTCCAATAACATCTTTCATAGACCCCACATCAATTGTCTTTTCCTTAGAGGAAGTTGACGCATCAGGGAAGAAGTGAGCTAAAACAAAAAGAAAAGAAAATTCACAAACAAAATCTAAAAAACAGATGAACACCGAAGACAAAGTGAGGAAACTTACAAATCTTTTCACCCTCTTTAAGAGGACATGGAATCTTTCGTTGAGCCTCGACATTGACCAACGACTCCGATAAACGGCTTCGCTGGTCTGCTTCAGCTTCTTCATCCACTACATCATCAAAATCATCAAAAGAAAATTGAGCAATCCTAGTTCCTTTTTTATGAAGCTTTTCCTTCACAACTTTAACAGCTTCCTGAGCTCTATCTTTCAAAGATTTCTCTACAAAAACAAGAAACAAGAACAAATCTAAACAAGTAAAAAAGGAGTAAAATAACTTAAGATTTGTATTTAGACCTGTCTTCGCCAAGCGTACCAACTTATTCTTCAACACTCTTCTCGAAACTTGAGCGAGGCATCAAACAAAGCCAGAGACAATTTCATTTTAAAGCACCAAGCATCTTCACTTCTTTCGGGAACCCTGTTTTCAGAACCGAAGAAGGATTCTCCGGATTCACTAACAAGTGACCCATGTGAATATTTCTAGCTAACTTAGCTAACTTCGGGACAATCACGTTCATCACATAAAGTAGAAGTGGATGTATCTAACTTCGGGGAAAGTCGGGAGTTGGATCCCTAAGTCTAGGTGAAGAAGGAGATGCAAGTACCCGGTAGGAGAGGCATCCATCATAGCAAACATCACCATCGGCACCTTCGCCAATTTTGCCCGAGATGCCCAAATTGCGCGAGGAACCAAAATTACGTAAATACTTCGCAAGAGGAGTAAGCAAAGCCGGTGTTAACCCGGTAGGAGCAAAAGTTTTGCAAATTCGTCTCACCTCCAAATCTTCAACAAAAGTTCCAAGATTGGAACCATCAACTTCGCTATCGGACAAATCCAAATTGTCAAGCAAAGCGCCACCACCTTCTTAGCCTTCTTCTTCCGAGGCTTATCAACACCGGCTTTTGCCGGTGTCTTCGCTGAAGAAGACGGCTTAGCTTTATCAATTCTCTTCCTCTTCAAATCTTTGTCAGCTTCCTTTTTATCCTTCTTACGAGCATAGACAGGAGGTGGACGAATCTTATAAGTTATGTTGGCTAAATCAAAAATACGATTTAGCCTAACATAGTCCTTGCCAATAATGTCATCCATCGGTTTCCTCTCAGCGTATGGAGGTACTTTCCAAGCAAGTCCACGGCTACGCTCTCAACATCGGCAACAAAATCTTCTTCACTTCTAAACCGCAAAGGCAAGGCATCTACGGAAAATATTCCTTATCCCTAAATTTCTTCGTGTGATAGCGAAGAAAATCCCAGCCAAGCCTAAGTGGCCAAACACCAGCAGCTAGATATTCTTCAACAAGATCTCAAGTTGATTGTTGAGAAATGACCCTCTTGAAAGCCTTCAAGCATTTAGAACAGGTTTGGGACTTAGAAAATTCTGGCTTACATTCAAAGCGTTCTTTATGCATACGCGAAGCCAAGGGGTAAATTTTAGCAACTCCCTTTCTACCACGGTTTTCTTCAACCATAGGAACTTTGTGATAGAACCAATAGTCATACCAGCCATCTGCCCACTTGTTCTTCGAGGCAGGAGAAATATGTTTTTGCCCTCGGGCAGTTTTGAAACTGCAGCAACCAAAGTATAACTTCACTTTGCGTTGTTCAATCGTCCTAGTCCGAAACTGAGTATGTAGCTCGTACAAAGAACAGAAAGGATCTATATCTGGCTTTGTGTTTTGACTCCGCACAGCCCAAAGAAAAACAAATAACTTGACTATTGCGTTAGGAGTCAAGTGGTGCATCTCAATATTATATTTCTTGAACACTTCTTCAAGAAAATTTTGGGGAGGCATGCAAAGTCCCGCAGTAAACAGATCCTTGAAGACAACACATTCATCGGGTTTAGGTTTAGGAGTCTTCTCATCCGGCTCTGCCGGTCAGTATTGATCCGCTCTTAAAACACCATCCTTAACCATCTTCTTAAAATCATCATCAGTCATTTTGCTTCGACCAAAAACCAAGGAAATTCTATCATCCGGAAGCAACTCGATTTTGAAGCCGAAACATCCGAAAAACCCCTCATCCGAATTATCATGCCGAGAATTCACTTCTTCGTCGACTTCTTGTTCTTGAGAAGCGGGCAAGATATCATCAATAAGGGCCATTCTAAAATAGAGGAAAAGTAACACTTAGAATCTTAAAAACAAAGATAAAAAGTAAAAAGATATACTTCGGAAGAAAGACATACCCGAACAATAAAAATTAAGAAACTTCGATTGAAAGTTGGAACTTCGACCGCAAAAGAAATTTTGACTTCGCGTCACAAGAAATTTTTTTAAAAAGGTGGCCCCTCTTGAAAAAAAGGTGAACAAAAACGGGGGGTCCTTTTGCTATTTATAGACCCCTTCGGTCAAACGGTCAAACTATCCCTAAAAAAAAAACAACAACAACAACCCTAGCGAAGATGTCCACGAAGTCAAAATCAAAACTCAAAGTCCAACTTCAAAGTCCGGGGACGACGTTTTTGGATCGAAACAAAGTTTTAAGAAAAACTTATTATTCGTGGGTTTCATGCCTTTGAAGTCGGCCTTAAGCCCACGAGGGGGGCCTTTGTTGGGATCTAACTTTGATTTGTTTAAACTTTCATCCCAAACTTTGAAGATTTCAGGATACTCGGGTCATTTGCAAAACAGAAGCTGAGTTATACAACGAAGGTGGCCGCAGGACATCGGCCTTCGAGGAAAACAACAAATTTAAGAATTAGAAAGATATGGTCAAGATCCGGGCGAAGATGATTACGGCAACTTCGCTATAAAGTTACGTAATCAACTCTCAAGAAACAAGAAGCATCGCGAAGGTGAAGATTACATTCGAAGCATCGCGAAGTCAAAGAGAACGTCTTCGCAAGGAAAGATACATCATAGAAGTTCGTTTCAGGATTCTTTGTAATTTTGTATGCATATACGAAGTCAGGGGGGCCTATAAATACCCCCGACATCCTTTTGTAATCACCATGTTAAATGGCCACTTTGTAAACCATTTTCATCATCAATAAAGTGTTGTGCTGAGTAATCACCCAACAAATATCTTCCCAGCTTTCATGATCCTTGTAAAACCAATGACACTGTCAATTCAAGTAATTCCTGATGGCACTCGAGAGAAGTACAATAAATACAGATAATTAATAGATTTTAAAAAGCAGAATCGTCTAATCATGGCAGTTATTTGGAGCAACTAAATTCTTGTTTAAATGAGTTATGACAACCTGCTAATTTGCCTAATCCAAAAGGAGCATAAGACATGCAACAAGAAGACTAAATAACTAAATAGCCAAAGGGAAAACGAATGCCATAACTGTTGCAAAGTAATATGTAGAAAATAGTCAATTTGAACATGGCATTTTAGAGCTTCTTGGGTTGCTTTCAGTTTTAGAGGTTTCCTACTTTTTCAGTTTTATTAGTGCTTCAGTTTCTAGGCTTCATATTTTTCTTCATTAAAACATCTCTCTTAACCAGACGAAGCGTTCATCTCAAAAGAGAATGGAAATATGTGTTTCTAGAACACTCCTTGAGTAGCTTCACAATAAAATGGAGGTAAGCACTATCTTTACCTTTTTTTCACTGCTACAGAAAACACTGATAGAGAGGCCTCTTTAAGCATAGAAGAGACTTCTATCAAGAATAGTCTTTGCGCCAGTGGTGACCACATCAACCAAAATAAAATTCACATAGGGAAGTACTGAACTATTACAACATGAAGCTACAGTAGCATAATATATAGGATTAGGGGTAGAACGACACTAATGGTGCTATCAACACGCATGGAAACCTACTACAATAACAGCTACTACATGCATCTCGGAAAGAAAGACGATTAAGGCAGGATGACAGGAATGGTCCTATCGAAGATCCAGTTGATAGGGATAGGTGTGGGTTTCTTTTGTGCTTTGACCCTTCTCTCGTGGGCCTTCTCTTCCATCCTCTTGATCTTGAACGGCAGCTCGCACAGGTAGTCCCGCGCGCGCCTCCCTCGCCGGTGAGCCCCGCCGCAAGTTCCTCGACGCCCCACTGCCGTATGAGGTGCTCGAGAATGGCGCGGTAGTCGGAAACCGTGTACGTGCCGGCCTGCTGCGCGATGGCGATGAAGCGCGCGTAGAAGTCGCCGCCGCTGTGGCGGCCGTCGTTGATGAAGGCGGTGGGCATGTCGATGCGGCGCCGCATCATGTACGCCATGGCGCGCACGGCGGCGTCCGGGTCGGCCTCGAAGAGCTTACCCACGACGCAGGTGTAGGCCGCCTCGTGCCGCTTCTCGTCGGCGGCGACGGTGCCGCAGATGCGGGCGAGCGCGGCGTCCCCGGCGCCGCGCGCGCCCACGAGGCGCGCCGTGTTGCCGTGCGCGATGGCGGTGGCGCGCTCCTGGAAGGCGACGTAGACGAAGCCGTGGAACGGGCTGGCCGGCGCGTGCACCGCCATCCCGTCGCGGATGAGGCGCTGCACGGTGCGCTCCACCTCGCGCATGTCGAAGCGGCCCGAGAGGTGCATGTAGCGGTTGAGCACGTCGCCGTGGCGGTTCTCCTCGGCGGACCAGCCGCGGATCCAGCGCGCCCACGCCGTGGCGTCGGCGCCCGTCGCGTCCCGCACGGCCTCGAGGCGGTTCAGCCCGCTCGGGTACGTGGGCAGCGCCTCCTCCGTGACCATGTTGGCGACGAGGCACACGAGGAGGTCGTCCGGCACCCCAGCTGCTGCCGCGCGGAGGTCGAGGCACGCGGCGTGGAAGCCGTCGCTGCCCAGAGCCGCCGGGTCCGGCAGCAGGTCGGACGGCTGCCACGACGCCTCCACCGGCTTGAGCAACGGTAGCACGTGCTCGTCCACCCACGGCTCCAGCTGGCTCAGCACCTCCAGCCTCTCCGGCGCCAGGTAGCTCCGCCACTCCTCCTCCGCCTCGACCACGTGCTTCTCTCGCCGGCGTCCGGCAGCGGCCATAGCCATATTCCTGCACCTCCTGCAGCATGGACGACGACGACTCAGCGTCGTTGCATATACATACGTCGACAACTCAACACAAGCCATGTCTGAACTGAAAAAAAGAGTACTATATATGTGTCCCATCATACTCTCATGCACGTACGTACCAGTCGCTGCGAGTAATCGCCAGGGCATGGACACCATTGCCGCCGCCAGCAGGTGCTTTGCACGTACCAGGAGCACTCGGTTTACACGACAGGTGCCCAAACCTGTTAAAGGCGGCTGATGATGCCAATGCCATGGTCATCGTGTGGAACTGAAGTAGCTCGCGTACGAGATCACTCGAGGCTCAGTGCCTCACAGTATACACCGGTGGTAAACCAGATGATGCTTCTTCTAGCTGCACGACTCAGCACCACACCTGCAGGTCTTCGGGGCGTTGTTTATAGCTTGAGCTGTTGAGCTGTTGGCTTTTGGCGCAGTTATTTTGCTGTTACTACCGCGCAGTTGTTTGGTAGGAGTGAACGGCAAGAGTTACTCCGTATTCAAGTGTCGAGCAGTGGCATGCATTGGCACATGTACAGTACCTGACTCTTGACTCATCGATGTCCTTTCGTATCAGATTCCGACCATATTTCACATGCTTCTCATCAAGGCCGATGAATGCAAGTATAGGTCCTCCCGGGCCCCGATCGGTACTTTTAGCAGGACCATATTAAAAACGACCGATGACTGTACGAGTAGTTCAATGTCTAGTTATGCCGAACAAAGCGCGCTCCGCATCGCCGCGGAGGGGCGGGGCGAAACCCTAGCCGGCCGCCGCCACCTAGCCCGCCGCCGCCACCCCTCCCCTCCCCAACTCCCGCCTCGCTGGCCGAGCGTAGCGGCCGGGGCGCGACGCGAAGGAAGGTGGCGGTGGGGGCGAAACCGCGGCGACTTTCCCGCTCCGACGCGAGGAAGGAGGTGCGAGCCCGGGAGCGGCGGCGTTGGACATCACCGGCGGGTAGCGGCGGCTCAGCTCCCACGAGGGCGGATCCGGCCACCTCATGGCCGGATACGCTCGGGCTCGGCTCTCTCCGTTCGTTTCTCCGTCCTCTCCAGCGCCGGTGAGGCCTGGTCTGCTCGGCATGGCGGTCTCGGCGGCCGCATCCCCACCCGGTGGCGCGGCGCTCCTCCCCATCCTCTCCCGGCGGGGCTGGGCGGTTAGTGGGTGAATGGCCCCTCTCCTCCCGAGCCCCTCCCTCCCGATGGTGGCCGCCCCTTTCGTCTTGAAGGCGGCGGCGATGGTGGTCGGAGGCGCGGCACCGGGCCCGGATGTTCTAGATCCGGTGCCCGGGAGGCTAGATCCGCAGCCCGGATGGTCGGATCCGGCTTGGTGTTGGCGGCGGTGTGGTGGCGGCGGCGGCGCTTGGCGGCGCTTGGCTCGTGCGGCGTTGGGGGGCGGTTCTCTCTGCCGTCCCTCCCCCGATGCCCTTTTGCCGCTGGGCACCATGGCCGTGGTCAAGTCGGAGGCGGCGGCGGTAGGGATGCGGCCGGACCGGCTCGAATCCGGTGCCCCAGGCGGGGCGGCGCCCGAAATGGTAGGAGCACACGCCCGGTGACTGTTGGCGGCAACGTCGGCATCGACACCCGGCGGGTGTCCAGCCGTGGACGACGCCAGCACGGCAGTAAAGGCTGGTCTTCGACATGTCGCCCGGTTGGCGGGGTGGCCGACGCAGCCGGCCACTGGCCGGGCGTAGCCGGGCGTGTCGATGCCCCTCGGGCAAGGCTTCTGCAGGATGGGTGGCAGCGATGACGGTGGTGCAATGCTGGGTTCCGGCATCTGGGGCGATGTCTGTGCTGGGGTCCTTGGGCGAAAGCCCGACGACAGTGACGCCTGAGGGCGCCACTTTCCCTCTTGAGGGCATCATGTCCCCGGCATTTCCACGGGTGAAAACCCGCCCCATGCTTGGGCGAGCGACGGCGGCAATTGACATCGTAACCTTAGGCGTCGTTGTGGAAATTGACTTGGTCGTGATGTCTCCAACATTCCGGTGAGTCGTCGTTTACTTTGTTGTGTGTGTGTGGGACTATCACCCCTGTAGCGGTCTGCTGCAGGCGGACGCGCTTCTTGCACGTGTTGTCACAAACTCTATTCTCCTTATTATAATCAAAGCCGGAAAACCGGATCTTTCAAAAAAAAAAAAAAAAAAGACTGTATGAGTAGTTCTGCTTTCTCTACTCCAAATTTTCAAAGTGCGTAGCCTGTTTCTATAAGAAATTTGGACATCAACCCTTTTTACATGTTATTTTCTTGTTCCATCTCAACTCCCCTACCACTTTTTGCTACCAACACCCGCACTCATACCAACAACTCACGTCAAGTGATGTTTGCTGGTAATTACAAGTATTCCTACATAACAGTAATTTAGTTCACTTGATGTATTGTATTGCCTACTTAACCATGCACTAAAAGTATAGGTGTCATGCTTAAGAAATCATTTCGTGTTCAATGCAATGTTTCATTACGAAATCCCATGAATTTTGTGTGATAAAACCCGTATCCTTATATAGTTATTAAGACGGCCGAGAGAGTGGTGATAGATCCTATTTATAGGGATGAAAATACGCAAATATTTCCTGATGCTCTTCCATCCGAAAGGGTCAAAACACTAGGATAGTCCGTAATGAATCCAAACATTTAATATCTGACTACATACATCCAAATCCGAATTCTCAATCCTATATGTACATGGTATAGATATTAATATCCGAACGATCCATATTCGGTTTTAAGATCCGAAAAAATATGGGATGTAATGAGATAGGGAACATACTCGTAATGCACTACCATCTATATCCGTCCGGTTCATCTCGAATCCTGTTCACGTCACCAAGACAAACACAATAGAGGTACTCCAAGAAACTTTCTATTTCAAATTATAATTCGTTTTACAATTTATTCTATTTCAAATTATAATTCGTTTGACTTATTCAACCCCAAGTTTGACCACTGCCTTATTCAAAAATTTGTGCAAAATATCACTTCTTTTGGTGTGGCATGCTTTATTAACAAATGGTCCTTAAGAATGACTTAAATTTGACTATGTTTGCATAATTTTTTTGAATAAGACAAGTGGTGAAACTTTGGGTTAAAAAAGTTAAACAATTATAATTTGGAACAGAGGGATTAACAAAGAAGGTACCTTATCCTTGAAATGGAATCACATTAATGTTTGAAACGCTTTACAAATTAGGCAGTAGAAATATTGAAAAGAGTTTCATTCTCAAATAGAAGCGGCGGGACAGGCAAAATGAGGCTTACAACATCTCCAAAAGTTCCCTAAATTCCTTTGTCTTTGGTTTTGGCAAGATGAGAAAAACCCCCTCTCCAACCACTCTTTATCCATCCTACTAAATCTTTTAGAAGTTGGGAAAAAAATCACCCTATTCCATGTAAAGTTACACGTTTCTAAGTCGCGCGTATCTAAAGGTGGAAAGAATAAAGAATGTAGGAAAGGGTTCCTATACAAATGTACAAGAGAAAAAAATAATATAAAAGTGGTCAGGATAATTTAGAAATAATATAGGATTTATGATGTAAAATTGTCTTCTATATTTTACGAGTGGATTATTAAAAACTCTTGAAGATGGACTTTTTTTCTCCCAATATAATTTTAGGAGTTGGAAAACATAGACTTTTTAGAAAAAAAAATTAGGATACTCTTAGCTTGTTTGTTCTCTGCAGTAGTATGTCCATTAAGGTTCAAGTCTTGACTTATATGTGGGTGTTTGTATTTTCCAATATTCTATTTCATGATTTAACAATGTGATAATATTTCACTAGACGCATTGTTTGTCGACAGCAAGGTGCCTACGTTGATTTCATCGATATTAATACATGTCGTCACAACCATTAAAAGTTGACGGCTATGATTATTTTGTTGGATTAATTAAGCCTGGCCCATTAACTATCTAGCAATTGAAACTCCAAAAGGCTCACAATTAGTGCGAAGTAGGAGGGGGTTAGTATCAAATGGCTCATTAAGAGAGTGCTAATATTATCACATTGTTGAGAGGGAGAGTTGGGGAGCCGCGCGTACCACGGCCGTGCTGAGCCCAAACCCGTGGCCTTGGCCTTGGCCTGAAGTATTGTGCTCTTTTTTGGCCCGTTGGACTTCACCGACGGCCACCATGACCAGACGAGGACGGCGCCGGGTCAACCCGGGTCCATTGCAAGGTTCAGTAATGGATCCCTATATGCGATGCTAGGTAATGGATATGCATGTGTGATGCTCAAATAGTTCATGCTTAAGTATATTGTTCTGTCGGATTTATGGATTAAATCATGCCGTAAAATGACTAAATATTAACGGATTTCATTTCACAAGAGTAGAATGTGTGTGCATATACGTATACGATTGTCTACGTTCTCATTTTCATCGAAAGAAAAACAATTGGTACAGCAAAATGGGCTATTGTTCCAAGAACGTGCATTGCGCAGTGACACTGACACGTTGAATGGGATAAAAAGTATTATGCAAAGATTTGTGCTGATCGATGCAAACAATGAGCGGCTCCATGGCTTCCATCGACAGAGAGCGTCTCGTGGCTGCACCAACACTTCCATAAATTCCGAGCTTGCCGCGTAGTGGCGGCGCCTCTCATCAGCTTGCAGTGCGCAGTGTGTAGAGATCGACAACGGCGCTGCCAATGGCCAAATTCGCCGCCGCCACCGCCACCACCGCCGCCGAAGACATCATCCGGCTGAGGTGCTTCGACGGTGAGGAGTTTCACGTGCCATCTGCACTGGCGCGGCGTTCCGGGGTTGTCGCGGCCGGCATGGACACCGGAGAGCACGCGGCTACAGGGGCGGTGCCCTTGCCCGCTGGAGTCACTGGCCGAGTCCTCGCCGCAGTGATCGCGTACTGGATCGGCCGCGATGCCGTCGGCACAGGGGATCTCGGCAGGTACGATGAGCAGTACGTTGCCGGGCTCAGCCACGACGTGCGTGTGGACATCATCAACGCGGCGTTCCACCTGGGTGAGCCGGGGCTCTTCGAGCTCTTTGGGCCACCGGTTGCCCCATGTGCTTGAGATGGTAAGTCGACGCAAGCGACCTCGGTGACAGTATATATGTACTCCCTCCTTTGGCAAAAAATGTAATTATGCAAACGCCGCCGCACGGGGAGCTGGCCTCGTGATGGCTATGGCGGTGTTTCCCGAGTAGGTGGTGTGTCAAACAAAGGTCTATGTTGGGGTTTTGTGTGACAAAGCTCTCTTTTATAGTAAAGTGTGGAGGTAAGGTCCGTTCTTGGATCTTGTTTGTGTTTAAATAAATTTATTATGAGCATTTGGTTCGATTGGTTATGAAAATATATATGATAACCATTCTAATGAATGATATTTATTGTGTTTCATAAGTATAGTATTTTTATATAATCTTATTAGTCAAAGTTTACAAGTAATTTTTTATTTCTTTGGGGTCCTTGTAGATTATAGGCGGGGTAAATTGTCGTCATACGTATCCTTATACGGTGTACTTGTATTGCTTTTCCATTAATTAATACAGGTATGCTTTATCAAAAAAAAAAAAAAAAAAAAATGTAATTATGAAAAAACGTGCCAGTCAAACAAACTTATGTGTGACAAAGTTTATAGTAAAGCATTTGTGTGTTTAAATAAATTTATTATGAGCATTTGTCTGGTTATGAAAATATATATGATAACTATTCTAATGAATGATATTTATTGTGTTTCATAAGTATAGTATTTTTATATAATCTTATTAGTCAAAGTTTACAAGTCATCGAGAGGCGAGAATGGTACTAATCCGTTTAAATTGTAGTTCGTTTGACTTTTTCGGACCTTAAGTTTGACCATTTCTGCCTTATTCAAAAATTTGTTCAAAATATCACAACTTTTGTTGTGGCATGCTTTAATAACCAAAGGTCCTTAAGAATGACTTAAATTTGACTATGTTTGCACAAATTTTTTAAATAAGATGAGTGATCAAACTTGGAGTTGAAAAAGTCAAACTAATTATAATTTGGAACGGAGGGAGTATGTTTTTGTGGACAAAGGAAGTACTTTTTAAATTTGTCCATGAACGAGAAGTCTAATGTTCATTTGGTGACATGTGAAAGATGGAAATTGTTGTTCCTTCTTGTTGCTTATAGTTGAAGTCCACGGTGCAGAAATTTTGGAAGGGGGTCAATAACAAAATTTACTCTTTAAATCATCATTGGATAGTCATTCGAGTAAGAATCACTTTTTTATATCTTGGTATCCTCCAACAACTTTTATATAAAATCCAGAATGGATGATGCCTCTATTTAAAGGTAAAATTAAAAAGGATTTTTAAGGATATTTTTTCATCAAAATCTTTATTCATATAAATTAGGAGTTAGGAAAGATATAAAGAGTCCTTGTAAGTTGTTGTTGTTATGAAGATAATGGAGTTATTGAAGGACAGTTGAAGATGCTCTCAGAATGGGGAGGCTCTTCTATTTGTTTAATCACCACTAAAATTAGGGCATGTTTGGTTAGAGGGACTAGGAACTAGACTAATACGGACTAAAAAGTAGTCCCTAGCCCTTCCCAAAAGTCTATTGGACTAGTAACTAAATGAGACTAAAAATTAGTCTCTAGTCCTCTTGTTTGGTAATTTAGGGAGTAATTGGGACTAAAATTTAGTCCTCAATCTCTAGTCCCCTCTAATCCAAACAGGACCTTAATGTGTAAAACGGTTCATAGCATGTTTATAATATGAGAAAAACATTCATGCATGTTCTTGCGTTTCTTTGTATAAAATTGAACTAATTAATGTGAAATTCATATGTTATCTTTATGAAAATCTTACGTTAATTACAAACAAACCCTTAAATGTGTTCTAGTTCATGTGTGGCAAATATTAATTTTAAGTACGAATAATTATATTATGCGTAATTTAAGATAAATAATGTGCAGTTAAATTTGCATATGGACATATTTGCAAAGAAATATTTAGTCATTGTTTCAGATGTAGTACATCAATCCAGGTTATATATAGGAATTTGAAATAAATTTTATCCTAATCTACCTGAATAGAATATAGGTCTGAATTTCACCCAAATCCACGCATCGATCGAGGTGAAGCACCGGGTAGCACAGATTACAATACTTAAATCAAAACTTTTACTCCTTGGAAAATACACTATGATCGGCAAGACAAAAATACAAACGGGAAATTAAAGTGATCCACATGGTCGAAACGGCATTAACTGGAGAACGGGATGTTGATCCGACGGTGGGAGCTTTGCGCTGTCATGCCCGGAACCTGAAGAGGTCGAAGAGCGCGGCGTCGCCCAGGTGGTGCGCGGCGTGGATGAGGTCCACCAGTGCGTCGTGCTGCAGCCCCGCCATGAACGCGGCGTCGAACGCCGCCCCGCCAGCCTTGTCGTCCTCCGCCTGCGTCGCCGCGGCGCGACCCTCCCAGTACGCGGCCACCTTGGCGACCACGGGCCCGTACACGTAGCCCGGCACGTCGACCACGCCATCGTCCGCGGCCGCGGTGGCGACCAGCAACGACCGCTGCCGCGCAAGCGCCACCGGCACGGCGACCTTCACGCCGTCAAAGCATCGAAGCACCACGACGCCGCCCTCTTCCGCCGCCGCCATGCTTCTCTCCGCCGCTTGCAGCAACTTGTTTCTTTCTTGCGAGGCACTGCACGAGCAGGCGGCGGCGCGCACGCACGCATATTTATGCGTGGGCGGGTTCGAAGTCCGACGCGCGCGGCGCTTTGTCGTGGCCGGGTCGGAGCTGGAAAGTGTTGGTGCGTTACAGCGTCCCGTTGCGTCTTTGCGTGCACGCACACGCCTGATCGGGCTCGCAAACGGACGGCTCGGGGCGGGCGCATTTTGGACGAGGCCATGCAGCAGGAATCGTTACGGAATTGGGGTGTGGGTTCCAGGGTTTGCGTTTCTGCCATTGCTTTTCCATTAAAAAAATCCAAGGTACTTTAAAAGTTTATTAATTTAAATTTCAAAAATATGAAAATTTGAAATCAAATTTTAGGATCATAAATGGTTTTGAATAATGAAAACTTTGCTTTTGGTCTTTTTTTCCATTGGGGTCATTTACAAATTTTTATTTTCAAATTAAGATAACTTTCAATAGAATTTTATAACCGTAAATGATTTCAAATTACGATAGCTCTCAAAATCAACATATAATAGTCTTAAGCCATGTTTAAGTTGCTACTGTATATTCATTTCCTTGAAAGCAATGGAGTACAATCACCCGTTATACAAATAATAGCTATCGATTACAATTAGACAACATCCCATCTTACACAATATTTGATACTACAAGAGAGAATAATTAAAAGAAGAAAAGAAACACATACAGTACTTAATCATCACCCATTGCAAACACCAAACATGACTCACCCCACCCAAACAGCCAGCAGCAGCATCAGAGACCCGTGCCCATGGCGCCAAGCACAGCGGCTACGCAAAGAGCGACGACCATGGCGGTGATATGGGTCCCACGGCCCTCCTTCCAGGCCCCGCTGTCATAGGGACTATTGTCCACTAATGGCTGGGCACCGAACCCGGCTGCGGTGCCGCCCACGGCAGCCGCGTCGTGATCTCCCTGCCCGAGCTCAGGCCCAGCCACCCCTGCGGCACCACCGAAGGCCGCTGCTCCGCTGCCGACATCGGCCGCCTGGGGCAGCTCGGCCGAGTGGCCGTTTCCGTCAGGTTCCTGGCCGAAGGGGAGGTTGCTGCTGTGCGCGCCGAGCGGCTCGGCGAAGGGCGGGAGCGCGGCGGCGAGCCCCGGCGATCCCGGCGCGCCGCAGTGCTGCGCGTGGCGCGGCTCGTCGCTGGCGCGCCACGCGAGCTCGCCGTCCTTGTCGCGGATGCGCATGTCGCCGTCGTCCACGAGCTCCAGCGTCTCGAGGAAGTTGGTGCCGTCGGTGTTGGTCTCGCCGTGCCACACCTCCTCGCTGCCGTCGAACACCTCCAGCCCATGCCACGAGAAGAGCAGCGCGCACGTGTTGACGGTGCTGATGGGATGGCACTCCGACTCCCACACGCTCGTTCCTCCCTCGACTGCACCAGCGGCAACACCGGCCTCCGTCCCTCGCCCTCGACGGCGGCCGTCGTGGTGTCGATGATCTCGACGTAGCAGAAGTCGGCGCCGAGGCCGCCGGCGCCCGGCAGGGTGTGCGTGCGCACGAAGTAGGCCGCGTACTTGCCGGACGGCGACGTGAGGAAGAGCACGGGCGGGCCCCCGCCCGGCGGGATGCTTGCCAGGATTTGCTGCTTAGTTACGCGCTCGATTGTCCCCAGAGGCGACGTGGCTGCTGCTGCCAGGGAGCAAGAGAGGAGGATGAGGAGTGTGGCGATGCAAGGGAGGAGCTCCATGATGACACTAGGTTCTTCTGTTGTTTGCTTGATAGATAGTGTGTTTCTCGCTAATTGGGTTGTGTTATAGCTGTTACATGCATGCATATATATATAGTCTCCGAAGATTGGAGAATGCATGGAGAGGGTGGAGTCGGAGAGTTCAGAATGATAGATTATTAGGATTTGATTTGAAGGTCAAAGATGGGGATACATGCATATTGGGGAGTGGTTGGAATTGGATCACGGGCGGAGACGGACACGGAGTACCTGCTCCATCGATCTTATATCCAATACAACATCGATAAGGGATTGGGTGAGAGTGAGACAAAACCTGGGTATGCGTACGTACTCTTGGTGTAGCGTCGCCAGTTTATATGTTACTCCCACTTTTGTGTTGATTATTTTGGTAAAAAAAAGTAGGTTTCGTGCTGGTCGGGCATGTGAGTTTCTAATTAGACACCTGGACTCATCCACTTCATGTATTACGCACATGTATTTGAGTGCACCGAGAGAGACTGTCACAGCCCAAATCCATTGGGCCGTGGGTGGCGCCGGGACGGTCGTTGACACCCTAGCGCGGATTGTCGTTGTGGGGAAGAAGGGCCGCGTGGAGGGGCGGCATGGCGGAGCGCTGGGCAGCGGCGGCGTGCGGCAGCGCGTGATTGAGGAGACCGGAGCTGAGGGTAAACCCTATTTTATTTATTTATTTCTTGATCTGAAAAGGATACATCTCACTTTATATTTATAGGGAGAACTTAACTTGACTTGCAAGCAATCCGGAATCTTTCTAATTTGACCAAACTTAAACCCTAAGTAATGACGATAACGAAGACGGCGGTGGCGGCCCTTTGGGGGCGCGCCCCTCCTAGGCCTGGCTAGCCCATGTGCGGTGTGGTGTGACAGAGACCTAATTCCATGGTGTGACAGAGACCTAATTCCATGGCTTCGTCAGTTCTCAGTGAGCTTCTTTTCAGGTCGATCGAACCCTCTAGACACTTACGGGGAATCGGTTTCCTGCTAAGTTTAGCGTTAGTGCATATGTATGAAGTATTAAATATAGATTAAAAAATAACTAATTATATATATATTGAGACTATTTTGCGAGACAAAAATTAAAAGCCTAATTATTAGTCCACGGTATGACAATATAGTGGTACAATAAACATATACTAATCTATACAATACCTTCTAATTTTGTAGAGACTCACATCTCCGTCACAAGACTCAGACTACTGTTCTTTGCACAGTCCCGACTTCGCCTCCGTCCGATCTCCAACAGCCTCGTCACAACCATACAACACCTTCGTCTCCCACCCCTGCCCCCGTGCAGCAGGCCACAGCAGCCATCGACAGCCACGCCTCCCGCAACTCCACACCGACGCTGCCGCGCTCCCCACCTCACCCTCCACGCCGCCTCTACCGCCTCTGCCCGCTTCTCGCCCTCTAGCACCACCGCACCGCCGCCGTCGCCGATTTCAGTCTCCACCGCCCTGCCGGCCGCCGCTCCCTTCGTTGCCGCCGCCACAGCCGACCTCGGCCTCCACCAACCCGCCCGACGCCATTGACACTCAGGTGAGTCCCTACCTCTACGAATTGTCATCTCCCTCTTCAAAGTTTTGTGTCCACCGCCCGTATGCACAAATCAGCACACGTCTCCTCTGCTCCTGCTGTCCTCTGCTCACCAGGTGCTCGACGCAATGTTTAAAAGGAGCATATTACTTACTGCTACTCTCTACCTGCAAACATGCTATTTTTTTTTACCTCTCTTCGGCACATTCTCGAAAAAAAGTATTGTTTTGGGTGCAGCCGTAACAAACCATATTTCAAAAGTCATCTGAAGTACGCAAATAAATTATTGCAGGACAGACCCAAAACTAATGAAGACCTTGCTGTACTGCTATGTTATAATCAGAGGCCAACAACAACAAACCGCAGTTCATTGGTCTCAACAAATGGCTCATCTGAATGTGAACAAACACATTCAAAACTTTGTCAGCCGGAATCGCAAAATAGGAAGCATATCTGATGCTTTAGATACAGAGATGTTCGAAGTGAATATTAAAACTCTTGCTGCTATGGTGTCAGGAATATCTACAACTGAAGTTACTTATATGTCTCCATGATATCCATGTGTGGTTATGCACCTTTAGTTGAAGAGAAATACTGCTACTTTGGCCTCATGATTTCTGTACAGGCTGCTAAACCTAATGTACACGAATGTCGGCACAGCTTCTCAAACTTGAACCAGAGAGTGGTGGGAAGCAGGAACCATGTTCTGCTTTCCTCCCATGTATATACTGCCAGCAGAGATTCGAAGCATACTGCGTTGCCATCAAAGTATTTGACTCATACTGTTGCAACGAAAGATATAGGCTCAACATGGATCTAAGCAAAGGGTAATTCTCAGCAAAGAAAAGGATCCAGTCAGCAATGTCCGTGGCCAGAGAGGTCATACAATCTTAGAATTTTAAGTATGGCCCATGTTTGTTAGAATAAATTGAGGAAGTATTTTGGCTGACTTTTGTTTGGGTTCACCTCGAATGCATACGTAAACTGATTACATGTACCTCTCTATGACTTTGTAAACACCTTCAATTAAGCTTCATATAATGTGCATCTTTTTTTTTTCTCTTTTATTTACACCGTTTACGGCAAACCTTTCCTCTACAGTTTTTTTTTGGTGGATTGCTCCTTCCTGTTCGGTGGTGGTCGATGAAATTGTCAACAAGACTATGCTTGCTGCATGCTAATATTGTGTACCTATGTTTGCAGGGTATCCAATTGCAGACTGTCACTGATCCCCCATATTTGTCCAGGATTAGTTGTATGAGTTTGATACTTAATATGGTTCCCTTAGTTACTAATGTTCCATGTTTTTATTGTATAGATTGCCTGCTGCAACTTCACAAGTTTGTGTCTGACGAACACCTGCATCAACAATACATTTGGTGGTAATTACTCTAGCCGAGCGGTACACATCCTGGTGACTCCACCATCTACCCCTTGCATTATGTACACTACATGACCTCTGCTTTGTTTGCCCTGTAGGTTTTTTAGGAAATCCCTGTTAAGTTTGGTTCACATCTTTGCATTGATTTTGTTTGCCTGAATAATGACTTATGACTTCCTAGAGCATGGATGTGCTGTGGCATAGCTGAAAATTATGTTGTCACAGACAATTTCTCTTCAGCCATGCAGCAGTTTAAAGTATTTGTTTCAGAGATTACTTCTTTTCCTCTCGGCTATCATCTGTACTATGAACAAATTGCATTATGTATTTTCTTCACTGAATAATGCAGCCATTCAGCCATGCAGCAGTTTAAAGTATTTGTTTCAGAGATTACTTCCTTTCCTCTTGGCTATCATCTGTACTATGAACAAATTGCATTATGTATTTCCTTCACTGAATAATGCAGCCACACAAAGGTACGATCTGCCTGTTCATTGTCATTTTTACCTTTCCTTTGTCCAAAGATTGATACTTCCTGCTTTCATGTCCGACCACATAACAACTAAAGGAGAGTGATACAGGGGAAAAAAAAAAGGCAGTAGCCACTATGTTTTTGCTACTGCTATACTAAAACATATGTTTCTTAACGTCATATACCTCACTGCCACTTATCATGTATGCACTTTTTCTTCACGATTTGTGCTTCCAAATGACCTATATGATTGAATTATCCTTACTAATGTTTGCTGCCCCGTGCGAAAAGCACGGGGGTACCTGCTAGTGATGTATTAATTCTTCTTGCGGAGTATTGACGAAATATGCATTTTATTTTTATTAGAGTATCGATGAAATCTGTATTTTCTTTTTTATTAGTATCCGAACACCCATGAGACACGGTCACTTGCTAACCTTTAATCCCTACATCCAAACACCTAATTAGTGTAGAGTATTTGGTTTGAGGAGTCAATTCATCTACTACACCTATGTAGGAAAGACCCACTAGAGAGTTCTCTTGACATGCAGCTATGCCACCTAAGCAGCCCCACCCAAAACTACAATCTCCCACTAAGCCTCATTCATTTGTTGAAGCATTGACAAGCACCGTAGATATCTTAAGTCGTAGTAGTAGATGAAATGAACAGTCATGTTATGGCCATTGGTCTCCTGTCTACTCCACTACCCCACTCATAAGTTGCTATCCCTCTTATTAAACCTGAGCCATCCTGCAGGTGCGAGCCCAGCGATGAAGACGGTGGCAGTGAGTCCAGCGATGGAGATGGCGACGCACATCGGCCCCTGACATCGAGCGGCCATCGTTGACGGCGCCGATCCCGCTCTGGCGCTCTGCACGACACCGAGTGTCGTCGTCTTGAGTCTCGACCATGGCCACCGGCACCACGTCTCCCTCATCCCGCCATGGCCGCGAGCGCCGACAACGCCGACGCCGAGGCCGTGGGGCGAGCAGAGGTCCGCCATGTCCCTGAGGAACCGCCGCGCCGCCCGCGAGTAGTCGATTCGAGGTCGTCGGGAGCTGGCGGGGCACACCACCACCACCCCTGCAGCATCTGCATGGAGCTCGAGCCTCCGTCGTCCGCATGCCCGGCGACGAAGCGGGCCTGCTCGCTCCGCTCGCTCGGGAGTGGAGCAGGCAGGCGGATGTGGAGCAGAGGACCGACGCCACCCCCTCGCTGGAGCTGCGCTCGCCGAAGCCGCCCTCGCACGCCCGGCTCTGCTCCCACCCTGCTGCGCCCCGGCAATCCCGTCGGAGCCGAGGCCGATGCCCGCCGCTGCTCTGCATCCGCCTGCCAAATGCCCCAATCCGCCTTCCAGAGGACGGCGCCGGAGAATATCCCGCGCCCGCCAAGGAGCCGCCGCCCGGTCGCCCGCCGAGGTCGCCAGGAGCTCGCCCGCATGCGGGGCGAATGGATAAAGGAGGAGAGGGGAATAAAAGGGAAAAGGAAAAAGGGGGAAAAGAAAGAAAGGAAAATAGAGAAAAATAAAAGGAGAAAGATAAAAAGAAAATAGAAAAAAAAAAAAAGGGAAAACTATTATTATTTATTTAGAATTTTTATTATTCAACTATTGTAAAAGGGAAAGAAAAGAAAAAAAAAAAAAAAAAAAAGAAAAGGTGAGGAGAGAGGAGATCGTAGTTGGGATGATTGAATAAAATAATATTTAGTTGGTATAGAGTAGAAATATAAATAAGGGAAGGGTGTGGGAGAAAGTGATATAGAAAAGAGAATCATGATGACTAGGACGATAGATAGAGAGTATTTAAAGGATGACGAGTGCGGATAGACTTATGTGACATACATTGATATAGTTAAATTATGTTGTTGTATGATTCTTATTTTTCGATCTCTTGCATTCCCGCAGCAACGGCGGGAAATCCACCTAGTTCTATATAAAGTGATGTAAATGATAAGATTGGCCATGCATTTTTACAAACAAGAAAAAAACCTTCATCAATGAGACACGATCTCTGGATCCGAGCTCGCCCTTCGGCGATTGAAGAATGCCTTGCAATGAATTACGGATCCTTCTTGTATATCCTCGAGAGGAGCCTCTATCCCTCTTTTGTTCAACACTGTTGCTGACATGTCAACGGTCCTTATTAATAGAGCCAAGGAAGATGGGCATATAAGTGGAGTGGTGCCATGTCTAGTAAACGGTGTTTTTTATATCAGACATGCAATATCTTGGTGACACAATTTTCTTCAGAACATGATCAGCAAGCCTGAAACATGGAGTTATTACTTTATGCTTGTGATCAAGCATTTAGTCTTAAAATAATTTTTCATAAAAGTAAAGTGAACTACTTTGGCGAGGCCTATAAGAAGTAAAAGACCAATATACTAAGCCTTTTGATGTAAATCTAGTGATTTTCCTATGGTGTATTTAGGAATTCCTATTTATTTTAGAAAGCATAGGATTGTGGATTGGAAAACAGTCGAAGAACGTTTTGAGAAGAGGTTGAGCAGCTGGAAAGGGGAAACATCTTTTAGGAGGGAGCAGTACTCTACCATTGTACATGATTCCTTTAAAAAAAAAAAAAAATCCCAGAGGGATGTTCAAGAAATTTGACTACTTCCGCTCTAGAATTTTGGAAAAGCAATAACTAAAAGAGAGTATCATTTAGCCAAAATCATACTTTGTCAACCAAAATCTTCAAGGGATTAGGAATTCATGACCTGTATATTCAAAATATGACTTCTTAATAAATGCTTTTCAAGTTACATACAACAGATAGGACTTGGCACCGATTAATTCGGAATAACTATTTAGGATCTAAGACATTATGTCAGGGTTATTAGAAAAATCGAGACTCACATTTTTGGGATAGTCTTATGAAGGTGAAACATGATTTTCTCTGTTTTCGATCCTTCATTAAAGATGGATCCCAAGTGAAATTCTGGAAGGATAAGTGGCTCGGAAACTCACCTCTAAGGGAACAATAACCTTGCTTATACAACATCGCTCATGCGCTCAAGTTCTTCGACTTTGTATGGGACAACCAAGTAAAATAACCTTAGTTAAAGGAAGTCAAATATTGATGGTGGTACCACTAGCGAATAAAAGCCAGACCTCTTTAGTTGTTTGACATGTTAGCATGCCTACGAGGCTAAGCTAGGCAACAACTTCTAATACGAAACACTCAAAATCAGATGCCTCGGATTACTACATAGGTTTTGATCCAAACAAAATGCTTGAAAAAAACTAAAATAATTCAAATGGAGATGGAGATTTCCCAAAATTGTATGTGTTGTCGTCAGTTGATTGTCACTAGTGGCGTCACTTGATCGTCCCTATCTCTCTACAACTCGAGAGGTAGGGGAATCCATGGATCATTGCCTATGTAGTTGTTAGGGTAGATTAGGGTTGTAGTTTGGTGGTAGGTGTCCTAGGGTTTTGAGTGGTTGTCTTCATGACAAGGTTTTGGTTCTTAGAGGTGTCATTTCCAGTTCAGAACAAGGTTATTCACCCTTTATTTCCATACCTTAATAGGATTATTTTGACCAAAAACTCTACGCCAAACCGAATCTCTAGCTGGAGCTTTAGATCGATATTGGTGTTGCTCTATTATGTTGTCAGCCGCTTTTGGCTCTTTTAGCAATGGCACCAACAATGTCATGTGAAAGAAGTGTAGTCGGTCATTGGATGGTGTCGGCGTTTCGAGAGTGGGTGCCTCGGTGCCGGCAATAAAGAATTTATAAGCCGTGTGCCTCCTCCTCGATGGCGTAGCGCAAGATGAACCGCGGGACGCGCCTTGGTTTATCTGGTTCAGCCAGCGGGGCCCTACGTCCGGTGAGGGGTGTGTCTGCTTGTGTTACCTGGCGGCTCAAAAAGGTGAGCCTGCGATGGGAATTTCTGGGCGGCCATGGGGAGAGACGCTGGTCTCAAGCCCCACGATCGTGGTTATGGTGGTGGCGGTGTGCGGTTTCTGCGTGTGAACCGGAGTTGAGCGGGCTCGAATCGAATCCCCTCTAATGAGGCATTACTCCCCCTTTTATAGGAGAAGGAGAGATAATGTTTACCGGTAGGTGGACACCTAGGTGGCTAATTCGAGCTGCACCCCGGGCATGTCTTTGGGTCGGGTCGGCTTGGATGTCAAACAGCGAGACATCGCGTCCGATCAGATGGTGGGCGTGCCGGTCCGGGCGCGCGACCGAGGGTCTGTGAGGCGTCCCCTCACAATCCGCATAAGGGGCGGTCGAGAGGTCGGCGCTATGTGTGTCGGGTGCCGAGGGTGGCCCATCGTGGCGTTTGACGGTGCTGCGGGAAATGCCCGGTGTCATCCCGGTTTCCCGTGCCGGGTGGCGTAACATGTCACCGGGTTCGCCTTTGCGTCCCATCGGTCGGATTGGGGAGGCGATTCGCGGTTCGATTTGATTGGGCGTGTCGATGGCCCCGGCGCCTCGCTGCCGTGCGACCCGCGTGAATGCGGCGGTTTCCTTCCTCCCGGGCCGGAACCTCCCACGCCCAGGGCGGCGACCCTAGCGGGCTAGGCTGGCTGCCTCACCCAGAGGATGGAGAGCTGGTCTCCTCGGGCGAGGCGGAGTTTTTGCGCCCGAGGGTGGTGAGCTGGGCCACCCTCGGACGGGCGGAGATTTCTCGGGCGGTGAGCTAGAGGCGACCTCGGGCGAAGCGGGGATGCGTGGTCGAGTCCGAGCCATGGTTTGGGGTGGCGTCGGCGTGTGACGTCATGGTTCGTTGTTTTTCGCGGAGGTCCTTGACCTGTCCTTCAGTGGAGCGTAATAAGCTCTTTGCGTCGTGGTGATTCCATTTGGGCCGCTTGTGGGCACGTGGAGGGCCATCGTAGGCCGATTCCGTCGTCGTGTGGCGTCGTGGCTCCATGGCTCAGTCCATCGTTCGTCGGGCCGTCCTCCGTGCGGGATGATGGCGGGCTGGGTTTCTTGGGCCTTGGCGGGTACGCGATTCTCACGGTTTGGAGAATGTCTCGGGGCCCAATATTTAGGTCCCCACGCCAGTAGCCGAGCCCCCGAGCGAGTGAGGACTTCGCCGGGAATTCGCCGTTCCGTCGCCTTGTTGTTTTTCGAGGGTGGTTTGTCTACAATGGGTCGGCCTGGCGACCTTTTGGAAGGTCAACCCAGGGCCTCGAATGGAATGGCGGATTCCTTCGAGGTCTTTATATCTCGCCTGTTGGCAAGGCGGAAGCGACTCTTAAATTGCGCTTATTTGTGTGGAGTCTACGTTCATTTTGCGTGGGCGACCGAGGCCAGCTTATGTAATGCGCAAAGGTCGACCAGCCGCCTCGACTTTGATCATACGCTCCTCGTCGCCCTCACGAAGGGAGGAGGAGGGAGACACGTCACAATGCCCACGTAAGCCGAATGTGTCGTGCTCGGTGCGCGTTGTGGCGGGTCATTTAAAGCGGGGTGCCCGTGCCCTTGCTTGAGCAAGGGTCGGCTATGTGATCAGGATTCACCCATGAGAACACTGCGGACCGCTTAGCGGATCCGGGGTTTTGGGCGGGACCAGCCCCCGAGGGCTGTGGGCCTCCCACGGATGGGACATCTCTATGCAAAGACGCGCGGCCTTAAACACGTTCGAAATCCAGGCCCGGGGGGAGGGTATATTTGGTTGTGCATTTCCCTCCGTCCCAGCTCGGGTTATCCCGAGGCGACCAGAGAAACCCTCGTGGGCCCGACGGCAACCTGCGGAACATAGGGTGTGTCGGCCGAGGCTCGTTTGGTTTCGCCGGGGGGGAACCGTCAACGGGCCCGACTTTTTGCCCGAAGGTCGGGCGCTGGCCGGATATGGGTGGCCGGACGGCTTTACCCGGCCCCGGAAGACGAGGCGTCTAGTCGCCTCGCCCTCGAGGTGGCGCCGCCGTTGCGTCCGATGGGACGCGACCTTCACGTCTTCTTGTCGGGGGCGGAGATCGAGGCTCCGTCCAAGGTGCGTGTCGCTGACGGTTCCACAGCGGCTACGGCCGTTGGATGGCGATTTCCGTTCCATCGTGGGCCGTCCATTCCGGTGAGTCGGTTTTGGTTGCCCAGGCCGGCGGTTTGCCTTCCTTCCCTATAAATATGGGGTCGCGGCGTGGCGATGGATAGTTGCTCTTTTGCTCTTTTGCCATCGCCTTCTTGCTTCTTGTCTGCGACAATCGAGGAGATAGAGATAGTGTGGGAGAGATTGGGAGAGATTCACTTGCCTTGCGCTCGTGTGATCGGGGTTGCTAGCGGTAGCCACCGCCGCCTCCCTTTCATCCATGGGCGCGGTCGGTGGCGGTGGCAGCGAGGAGGGTCTTCCGTCTTGAGCCGTGGCCGGGGCGGCGAGACGGAGGAGAACTCCGGCGTCTCGTCGATGAAGGGCTTCTTCGTCCCCGCACGATGAAGCGCGGCGGAGTGGATTACTTCGGATTGGGCGAAGAGGAGCCCTAACCCTCTGATGGCTGCGTGGTGAGCTTGATGGATCTTCAGGCGCGGCTTAGGTATGCCGACGGCGGTTCATTCGGGCGAATCCTCCGCTACTACTATAAATCGAGGCTTTCATCACGCCTTTTTGAACTCGATCTCCCGGGCACGCCATCTTAAATCCACCCTTTGTGAGATTCTCTGGGGATCGAGCATTAGGACCTGGTTGTGGTTCTTCAAGGGGGATTGCCACCAGCCTCGGTTCTTGCGCGGGGCCAACCACGGAGGCCGGCGAGCAGCGTTGGAGGCTGTGCGCTCAAAGTCCGCTCGGAGGCCGAGGCGAAGCGAATCGGGCGATGGGTACATCGTCTCAAGCTCACCTCACTCAACAAGGGGTGGCAAGATCGGTGGTTCTACCTCCGCAGCAGCGAGCAGCGCTTCCGTGTACACCGGGGCGTGTCCTCAAGCATCGCCACCTTGAAGTGGGCAGGAGGGTCCCCTCGGAGGATCATCATGGTTGGAGGGGGCCTAAAGGCGGGCGGTCTGCGGCTCAGAGGAAAAGGGCGTGAATCTTTGTTTGCCGTGGTCGCCGCTTTTCCATCGTCGGTGTTGCCGTTGATGGCTCGCCCTTTGCTCATGCAAGATGACCCCGGGCCGCCGGTCTTGGTGCGTGCGGATGTCGGGCCATACTGCTTTCAAATGGCACAGCCAGAGAGTGAGGGGATGCGTTGGGGTCCAACACCGAGCACATATCCAGAATCCCCATCTTTCATACGGCCAGGGGTATATCTCTGGTAAGTGCTTCTTGGCTTCGGTGTCTGCATCGCTTTCCGGTGCGTTATGCGCCATGCCAGTTCTCACTTTCTTTCTTCCTGCGAGGGCCGTCTGAACTACCGCGATCCCCTCCTTTATGCCCCGAAGCATTGGATGCCGATCGGCGGAAGCGGCGAGCCGTGTCTTTCAGGCGAGCTGCGGCCCAGGCGTTGAAGAAGAAGGAGGAGAAGAAGAAGCGTGTGCGAGGAAGCGTGGGGCGGCGGCAGAGGCGGGCCAGTACGACACCTCGACCACC